>BPLQ01011097.1:0-365742 GCA_021605075.1 Caerostris darwini | reverse complement strand
AGATTTATAGTATTCCAATTGCATAAAATGGTTTATTTTATTTATTTATTCTAAATTAAAAGAAACATGCTAGATATGAAGTATTGAAGATCTGTTTGAAAAAAATGTAATTAAAAATATTAAATAATTGGGGATGCTTAATATATATTTCGTCTAGTTCAAGTAAATGTCACTTCCCCGGTGAAATTTATATTTACCGCCGGTAAAAGAAATGCAGATATTTAAGTATTTCAGTATCTAAACGCTTTAAAACCTTCTTTAATACTGACTGTACTTTATAAATAGTACAATCCATTTTGATATGGGACGTCCAATTTTTATAAATTTAAGGTATTTTTTTTAATATACATTCAGTAATATTTAATTAAATACAAGCGTGTGGTAGTGTAATAATTTTTTAGCAAGCATTTATTAGCTAGATTTCTCTAAACTAACAAAAAAAAATATATATATACAGTGAAAAATTTTTAATTGGATGGCCGATATACAGGTTACCCACAAAATTTCGAATTTAATGTAAGAACAAAACACATCATAACAATCTTAAAAATAAGAAAACTATAGAATTCAAAAACTATTTTCTTTTCTAGAAAATTCCCATTTCCAATTTTTAATAAAATTATCTTTGCTTTCACCAGACGATCTTTTAAAAATATTTTGCTTTAATTTTTCTTCAGGATTAATTCTTTTTACTAAATTATTTAATAATTGCTCACTTATTTTGTAAATAAATGTTATGTATAAACAGGTCCGTGAGAAAATTAAAAAAAAAAAAAAAGTTTGTGAAAGAAATGTAAGTAAAAAATAACTCGTCAAGGAAATTAAAAAAAATAAATAAATAAATAAAAGCTCGTGAAAGAAATTTAAAATGATCTATGACACGAAAAACCCAGTTCCCCCAGACAATACCCCTTCTATTTTATGGGTAAAAATAATCCAGCAACATTTGCAGAGTTAGATGCATAGACTTGTGAATGCTGGGAACTGCTTGAATCACCCTAAATGGGTCACAGATACACATATAAATAAACTTTCAAATTTACCTGTTATATATTTATTTTATTTATTTATATACTAGTAAATATGACCCAGTTTCGACATATATGTTTAATTGTAGAAAGATTTGGTGGAAAAAAGAAATTAAATTCAAATATTTTATCACAGTTAATCATTTCACATCTTTATGCAGTTATGGCAACATTATGTGCAAAAAATTAAAAAAATTTTCATCTAATATCCATTCAAAAAAATAAATGTATGCAAATTGGAAAATAAATCAATACATTAAATCCAAATATGAGAAAATCAAACAAAAAAAGGAAAAATAATAGAATACGCATTATCAATCACAAACATGAATAACGTAAAACGTATTATGAATCACAAACAGGAAGTAACACACATTAAAAATTAGAGAAGAAAAATAAAAATTATATTTACATAATAAATGAAATACTTAAAAGATCTTTTGAAATTCAATGCGCAGTTCTGAACGTACTTTACTTTAATTAATATATAATGAATTTTACTTTAATTAGCATAAGGTGTTACGTAAATAGGCTATATTTGAAAATGACCAATAAAATTAAGATAGATTTTTGTAATAATTGGCTTGCTTGCCTCGTGTCGCCATCTACCGAACAAAACTTAATTTTATTACTTCGATATAAAATAATTATATAGCTTTGTTTTCCTGCATTTAGTTCGGTCAATTAAAATTCGGTAATTATATTAAATGACAGTCTTTCCAAACCAATATTTTCCAAACTGCCTGAGAATTTCTTTATTTGATATATTAAATATTCTGTGGAGCATCTAATTATTGAAAACATTTTTTTAAGAAACTTTTTATAAAATTATTGTTTAAAAAAACTTATTCTGACTTATAAAACTTCAAAAGAAAGTATTTAAATTTTTTAATTAATATAAAAGTAACGGTTTTTAATCGGTTTAAGGTAATACAATGCTTTTTATTTTTATAAATTTTAATCTGAAAAGAAATGTAAATATAGATTTCAAAATTAAAATCGAGATGAAATTCCTAAAAGAAAAAAAAAAAAAAAAAAAAGGTTCAGCATACAATGTTTCCAACACAATAGAATATTTGTATCTGTAACCAATCAATCTAATTAATATCCGTAAAATTTAAACAGACCATACAAATGATTTCACTTAAAGTAACTGGCCACCTTCAAAAATACAAAATTTTTAGATAATGTTACAGGAAAAAACATTTTTCATTGTTGCTATTGTAAAATTAGGTACTAAAACATTGACAAACATTAAAAATAAAATACATATATACATGCTATCTTTAAATCTAGCAAAAATTAACAAAAAAGGGTAATTTTTTTTTTTTTTTTTTTTTTTTTACTTTATGTAAACATCTGCAAAACATATCACATTTACTTACATAAGTATATCCTTTATTCCATTATCCAGTATAAAGTATGAAATAATAATAATAATAAAATAATAATCGGTTGGGACGACATACAGATTACCCATAAAATTTAGAATTTAATGTAAAAACAAAACACATAATAGCCATCTTAAAAAATAAACAACTATAGAATTCCAAACTATTTTCTTTTACTGAAAAATTTCTTTTTTTTTCTTTGAGCATTGCTTTTGTTTTCCCCAAACGGTCTTTTAGATTAATTTTATATAATTTATTTATTTTATATAATTATTAATAATTATTTTATATAATTCTATATAATTATTAGTTTGAGAAAGGAAGTTAAAATATTATGTATAAAAAATTCATGAAAGGAAGTTAAAATGCTATATTATCTATAAAAATTTGTGAAAGAATAATTACCAATAAGAATAGACCATGAGAAAAAAAAAAATATATATATATATATATATATAACCAATAAGAAACCATGAAAGTGGTCAAAAGCAAAAAAATTATCAAAGAAACGAAGCATTCCTCTCTAGATTAATAATTAACTCATAATAATTTCAAAGGTAATAAATATATTTAAAACCTTTTTGATTTTTTTTTTCTAGGGGAAAACTTCTGTGCAAAATTATATTTTTAGCATCACAGAATAAAATAAAAAAACAAAATCTTAGTTCTTCTGAAAAGATTAATTTGTTAGAAAAACATGAATAAATAATAATAATATAATAACATAAAAATGAAAATACTAGCGAACAAGTTACTTGAAATTGCCACATTAAATTGAAGTTAAAATTGCCCCAATAAAACTATTAAAATATTTTAAATAATTTTTTTTACGTTTATTTATATTTTAATAAATATTCAGAAATATACGGCACGGGTTTATTTACTTAGTAAGCAATTCGTGTATTCATAGTGTTTTTAAATTAAAATTAATAACACATTGATTTAAACATTAAAACATTTAATTTAAAAAGCATTTATCTTTCATTAGAAATATTGAAATAAACACAAATATATATTTTATTTAAAAGGGCTGGAGTGACCTGATAGATGGCGCTCTGAGTTTCAGAATTAGAATTTGACACTTAGAATAGCAAATTTAATATTTCAAAATATATTTAAATTTAATATTTCAGAATAGCAAATTTAATACACTGAAATTACGAGTAGAACAAATATTTGTATCAGTAACATTTTCGATGTGAATGATAATTAAAACGTCTGAAATCATATTTGGAATATTTATTGATGTTACTTCAATATCTTTAAAAAGTGTCAGTTTATAAGTTTAAAATTTCTTTATGAAATTAAAGACTGAACGCAAATTAAATAGAATGATCTTTGATGGTACGATAAAAAAAAGGGAAATTGGTTTTATAATAAAATAAAAGTTTAAATAAAACAATAAATTAGTTTAAATTTTTAAGTAAATAAATATGTTTCTTATGTATTTTTATAAAAATTTTGTAATTTTTAATTGTACTAACATCAGAAAAAAGGCTAATATTAAAGGTAATTTCATTTAGTAAAAAAATGGTTGCAGTGACTGTAAAGTTAATTTGTATTAAACTCTCAAAGATTTAAAACATCTAACAAAAATTAAATATCTAATAAAAGCGCTTATAGAATACGTCATATTTTATGGGGGGAAATGATTCTGATTATTTATTATAGGAAATTATTTTAAAATTGTAAAGAAAAATTGTAAAATTAGAAAATTAGTTTAAAATTGTAAAATTAGAAAATTGTTTTTCTAATTTTCTATACTAACGTACAACCAGAAAAAAAACGTACACAATCAATTCAACGACAACAAATCAGTATTGTTAAAAATTATAGTAAATAATTTTAAAAATAATGTGAAATATAAATATAAAATAAATATATATAGTTATAAAATATAATTTTTAATATAATTACTGAAAAAACACAAAACAAGTAATATAAAAAAAAAAATTTAAAGTCAATTCCTACTTTTTTTCACTCTATTACAGAAAGTCCTTTATAAAAAATGTTCAGTCATTTTTTTAAGTTTATCTGGCGCCATCTATTGGTAGATATATGCAACTTAAATCTAAAAAAAAACTAAACTGAATTAATTAAATTTAATTAATGAATTAATATTTGAAAAAACTGTATTAACATCCAGTGTCATCCACTACAAGTTCAAAAAAAATGTATTTGAACTTGAGTGGATGAATAAAAAGTATTTTATGAACGATTGAAAATTTGAACAACATATAAGGAGAGTGTGAGCTAATAGAAGGAATTGAATAAGACATTAATGTGTTTTTGCATTTTGAAAGTTGGAAAAAAATTTGTTGGGCATTTTATATTATAAATAAATAAATAAACAATATTTTTATTCTCATAGATAATTATAACTATTATTATACATTTTTATGCGAATTTATTATTTGAAACGAAGATTTTTTTTCAGAAATATTTATCTCATGTTCTTTTTAAAAAAAATCATGTGTTCATTATTGATTATTTTTTAACAAATGCATTTTCATGATAAAAATTATAATCATAATCATAAAAAATCACCATTTGATAATTTTGACAACTAAATGAAATGCTTCTTGCTAGAATCCAATATTTTTTATTATTTATTACGAAATTATCTTATATATTCCTCTTCTTCCTTAAGTTAACGATTTTGTTTTGACATTTATTCTCTGTTTTATTTATTCAAAAGAAAGAGTATACCACTGTGTCCAAAAAAAGTAAGACCCATTTTCAATTTAAAATTCTCGTTTCTCATGGAATTTCGATTCTTTTTTCTGTTTTAGGTTGCTGGCACTGTCTTTGACATCTGTGTGAAATTTGACGTCAAAATATTCATTAGTGTTTGAGTTACGCTTGGCTTTGTGAGAGGCTAAAACTCATTCCGGCAATTTTTGAAATGTCTGAATGAATTGAGTAAAGAACTTGCATTCAATTTTGTTTGCGGAAACGTATAGAATGTTGCAGAGGGAATTCGGTGAGCATTCCTATATAGGAAAGAAATGTTTGCAAGTAGTATAAACAGTTCAAAGAAGGCAGAGAACACGTTGAAGACGAAAAGCCTTTTGGTAGACTATCAACCTCAATCGACGAAGCTCACGTCCAAAAAATTAAAGATTTGGTGCTTGCAAACCGTCTATTTATAATTAGAGACCTAGCTGATGATGTTGGAATTTCAAAAGGATCGGTCAATTCCATTTTGGGTCTCAAACGCGTCAAATCTCGATTGATACCGAAAACACTGATGGCACCAGCTCACACTGCATTGATTCTTCGTGGCGTTTTCGCCAAAACTGATTAAAATAAAAAAAAGTTATTCTATGTCTTTTTATACCTGATCTTTTGCTTTATGATTACCACAAAGATACTCTTCGAATGTAATCTGCTACAAGTACTTAGAATAAATTAATTTGTTTTAATTTATTTAAAATTAAAAATATATCTTTATTACCACATTCTCCCGTGTATTAAAGTGAAATAAAATTGTGGTTGTCAGGTATTCAGACAGCATTAAAACGCTTTTGGAATTTCTTTAATATATATTTATTTATTTTATACTGTTGTTGATTTCAAATATTTTTATTGTTTACTTTGTATTTATTTATTTGTCTTTGACCTGGGATAATTCGCCACAAGAACTGTATGTATGTA
Organism: Caerostris darwini; assembly: GCA_021605075.1. NCBI lineage: Eukaryota > Metazoa > Arthropoda > Arachnida > Araneae > Araneidae > Caerostris > Caerostris darwini. The sequence continues at coordinate 359,666 of BPLQ01011097.1, read as the reverse complement.
ACAAATTCAGCGTTATCCAGAAGGCACCGCGGGGAGGCCTTCTATACTGTATTCACATTTTATCATCATAATTTTAAAAAAAAATATTATAGAAATGTCATCTAGGAGTTTACACCCATCTCCTTTTCACCTGATGCTCAACATGAGAACCTTTCGATTTATCGTACCTATTTCCAGCATAAAAGCGGCAGTATTCGTTTCGGTTACGTTTTGCGGATTTCGAACCGGAATCCCCTTTTCAGAAACTCAATGCACTATCCATTAAACCCCTCCTAAACTGAACCAAAACTAATTTCCAAAAATAAATATAAACAAGTTTTGTAGCATCCGAAAAACTAATGAATAATAAGAGTGGATATGTATAACATGCGAATAAATAATATAGAAACGAAAAGAAAAATTAGTACCATGGCAGGCTAAATCATGACAATGATTCATTGGTATAAAATAGAATTATCACACCATTTGAAACAGTTATATGAGTTTAAAATTTCCAATATCGTCCTTTATGACATTTTTACAGCAAGAATAATTTGGCTTTTATTTTTTCCCTGTGCATATTTGATTGAAAAGTATTAAAATTCTTGCAGCTTCTTTAATTTTCTGTTGAGATTTTAAACTTAAAATATAAAAATATGTAAATTAGTATATTGTTAATTAAAATAGCAGATATGATTTTGACAAATACAAATCGATATTATCAGTATTATCATTATTAAAATGGCAATAAATGAAAGAATATTAATACTATGATTTTAAAAAACAAAAATTGGTTTTTTGAAACAGTAAAAACAAAATAAATTTTAACAAACAAGTAATTGTAAAACATTTAACAATTACAAATAATTAATCAATAAATAAAACATTTTAAAAAATGATAATCTTACCGAGATCAATCGACAACGAAGGACAAATATCGTTTAAACAATCTACACAATTTTTGATCACTATAAAGAAGAAAAATCTGCCAGATAAGAATTATTTTCTTTTAGAAAACCACAGATGTTAATGAAATATAAGAACACGTTTCGAGAGCTCCACTGATAAGAAAAATCTTGAGTCATTATTTTAAAAAAAAAGTTAAATTTAGTTACTCAGGAATTTTCTATAAAATATTTTTACAGTTACTTCTTTTCGTAAAATATTCGAAATATTTCATGTTCGAACAGAACAAACGATAAGTTTATCTTCTATTATAATTAATATCGTTTGATTATAATTATTTTTTATATTATTTTAAATTATTAATGTAAAGAAAAAAATATATTAGAAAATAATAAATCTAATACAAAAAATAATCAAAAGATTTTCAGAAAATAATACTCATAAATTACATTAAATAATATTGCTGCTTTTTATTCTTTTATTCTAATATTTACTTTCTTTTTTTTTTTTTTTTTTTTCATTCGTAATATTTACGTATACAGTTATATGGTATTTCTTTTTGCAAATTCAGGAAAAATAAATATTAATTAATATAATTACTTCTATAAATATTATTGGGAATTTTTCAAACAAATATGTCTACTTTCTAAGTCTATAAATTAATATTTATTTGGCTTATTTTATTTACTCATCGAATCATTTCATGTAGCCAATTTCTATGAAAAAAAGAACCTAAAAAAATACTCTAAAGTAAGTATATTCTAAGTTAAAATATAATTTAAAGTGCTCATAATGTTAATCACTGATACAATCTATCAAAGATAATATTAATAAAAAATTATTATTTTTTTTTTTACAAAGCAATATAAAAGCATAAGTGTTTTTTTTTCTTTTTAGCTTTACTGTATAAAATGAATTCTTTCTACAAAATAAAGTACTCTAGCTTTGGTTTAATTTTAACTCAAATTGTTTCTGGTATATTTTTTTCGTTTTTTATATAGATGCTTATTCATATTCAGAATAATAATAATTCCATTCGGGCTATTAGAGATTCTAAATTCCAATGCTCGTATAATCATAAAAAGCCACTTGTTCTTGGATATTTAATAAATGTAAAAGTAACAAATATTTTAATTGAAAATTAATTGAATATTGAATATTTTAATTGAAATTTATCATCAAAATTAATCTCAGAATCTTTGCACAAAAAACAACTGAATAAAGTATGAAAAAACAGCTAAAATGATAAAAGCGAGAGATTTTCATGTAGAAGCACTAAGGAGAAGAAATATGAGATTGAGGTGTAGTAGAATTTCAGCGTAAATTATATCGAACAATGCAATTGTCGAATCTAAATATTTGTTCTACTACTAGACTGCAAGCATTGCATTTCTTTATTTAGATTCATTTTTATCTTTGGAACGTAGAAGTATTAAAATGTATGGCTAAAAACAGAACACTTCTTAACATTCTTCGCTGTTCAGTTGCTTTAATTGTTTATATACGAAGCACAATTGAACAACTGATTTCTTTTATTGTTCGTAAACAATTATAGTAGTGCACAGAGCTTCGTTCTATCATGCATTCGAATTTTTCACGCCCTTTTTTTTTTTAGAACTTCATTTTGTTATTAATGTTAAACTTTTTTTTTTGTTCCAATGCAGCTGGCAAACACTTAGACAGCTTGGTCTTGGATGCCTTAAGGCAAGAGCTGCACAGCAGTTACTCCCTTTGCATTACCCAGGGGGCGCGTGTCACTTGAAGATACGAACACGGAGTAACAATGCCCCCGCAACGCTCTACGATCCTATTAAGACCTTGACCTACGGTTTAAAGTGGATTCCGAACTACTACAAACATCCATGGCACCACCGGGACTCGAACCCGAAACCTGTAGTACCGAGCGCCATTCAGGCCCTTTTAATGTTAAACTAAGTAGGAATAAATACATAGTAGGAACGATTGTTTCTTTACACGTAGCCTTATTAATAAAAACATTATATCTTATTTCCCAATTCTGGTTTTATATTCCGAATGACTATTATTAAACATTTAACTTATATTAGAACCTATAAATTAACAAGACCCTAAGCCTAACGTTAGGTCATTAGTCAGGGATATATGATATTTCAATCTTTTCTATATGTATAGTAGGGCCTGAATGGTCGAGTGGCTAACGCTCCGGCGCTCGGTACCACAGGTTTTGGGTTCGAGTCCCGGTGGTGCCATAGATGATTGCAGTGGTTCGAAATCCACTTTAAGCCGTAGGTCCCGGTCTCATATGACTGTAAGAGCGTCACGGAGCAAAAGTCAAACTTCTACCTACGGGTGCTGCATCACAACAGAAGCTGCCCCCTTTCTCTCCATCCATGAGTAAGATCACTCATGGCATGTCCGTCCCGCACTGCAGGATATTGAGGATTAGTAATAACATATATAATATAACCCAGCTACCATCGATATAAGTGATATTGGGATCAAAGGGTCTGTGGGCTTGATTAGGAAATCTGTGAGCTTGAAATTTGTGTTGATGAAAAAAAACATTAACTTTCTATTCACTGACCTCTAATAAAATGTGTTTTTTGTTATATGAATATAAAAAGTTACAATATTATTAGTTGTATTTGCAATTACCAAAAGAAATAAAAAATTATTTTACATCGCATAATGATTTCTTGTAATATTAATATTCGCACTGATAAATTTTTAATAATGAAACATAAATTATTCTCCAAATTCCTGTTTCATTCTGCATTTTACAATTACTGAATGTAATAGGGAATAGCATGCGTATTAAAATTATATCACATTTTTTTATTAATTGTTTTTACAAATTTAATTTTATTATTAATTATTTTTATAACCGAAGTGATTTTTCAACTTCGATTTTATTTTAAATGTCTAAAAACAGGTCTTTAATTTATTATTATTCTTCATTGGCGCACCAGTCCCATGGTGGGCCAAGGCCATCTGCTTACTAGCAGATTTCGAGACAGGAGATATTTTCATTTTACGTGGTAGGGTTGCCAGCCCTAGGTCCAACGCTCGTACAGTCGTAGTAGACAGGGACCTACTGTTTAAGGTGAATTTCGAACCACTACAAACATCCATGGCACCGTCTGAACTCGAACCCGAAACCTGTGGCACCAAGCTCCAGAGCGCTAGTCACTCGGCCATCATACCCCTTCAATTTTTTAGTAAAGGAGATTTAGAGAACAAAATGAGGTTGACTGTCTTTAATCTAGATAAAGTCGTTGTCGGTCATATAGCTTGGAGGCCTGGTGACCGAGTGGCTAGCGCTCGGCCACAGGTTTCGAGTTCGAATACCGGCGGTGCCATTAATGTTTGTTAGTCGTTCGGAATCCACTTCAAACCGTAGGTCCCGGTCTCATACGACCGTAGAGCGTCACAAAGCCCGAACAGACTTCTCACCCACATCATTCCCAAACTGTAAAGGGGTAACTCAGCTCTAGGCACAGTGGTGTCACCACACCACTGTGCCTAGAGTAATATACTACCATGGTGTAGTAATGGTCATATAGCGCGACATACATGGCGAGTTTTCTCTGTCTCCCCTACATAAGCACGGTCCTGTTCATTTAATCTTTGTATAGAAGGGAATGTGACTTGAAGGAAAGTAAGTGTAAGAAACTGCACCATTCACTTAAAGTTTTGCTCATGAAAAAAATTTGGTAGATTTATGACTCGCATTCTATGACGAAAAAAGAAAGGAGGGGTACGTTTTCTTCTTTCGTGATAATCCAGTGGTAGAAGGAACAGCTGGTAAACAAGTCGATCAAGAGTTCGACTCCTGTTGGTGACCTGCGCTGCAGTCGCTGCTTTGTAAAACGCCTGGAGACTATGACAGGCTGTGTAAGCATATGCCATCGACTGATTCGTATCTTCTGGGTGTCCTCAGACTGTTATAGATGCCATTCTTTCATTACGATCTGGGCAGTTTCACCTGAAAGTTTTTACTCAAAGTTTTCCACATACTCTAGTTGAATTAGCAAAATTTTAGTACACAACCTCTGCAACATGATGTCCTTGATATAAGAAAAAAAATCGTAATATTCAACAGGTACTGAATGAAGAAATAAATCAAAAAAAGATTTATTAAAAAAATATGTGTGAAAATTGAATTAAAATGTAGTACAGAACTTATAAAATCGTCAATAACTCACAATAACCAAAAGTATGCATTACGCCCGACTCGTGATTCAGTAGCAACGTGCATTAGAGCTGAGGTTCAATCCGCTGGCTTTGTTGTTGACACTGTTTCAAAAAACGAGGAGACTTGATGACGTTTATGATGTTCAACATCTTGCCTCGTTAGTCGGGCTACCTGGTGGGAGTTTTCTTTGTTTTCTCTCATACGATACAGAAATGCGGGATAGTTACCCCTAAAAGTCCTCCTAAAATTTACTGACCTCCTTCTTCAGCGACACTTGAGCCAAGTCAGACTTCTACCTACGGGGGCTCCATCCCAGCAGAAGCTGCCCCCTTCTTCCCTGATAACATACGGGTTCATGCATTTAGTCTAGATGTTACTGTCGACCAAGTGCGATAATAAACAACAATAGTATGCATTACAATCCCCTCATAAAGATATTATTTCTTATCTCAGGAAAAACTCCTTAAGCATAAATTAAGATGTCATGAATAATATGCGATAAGAATAATATACGTTAAATTAGCATTTTGAAAAACCTTTTAAGCGAATCAAATCTCACATATCCAATTTGAAACAATAGAGCGTTTTTACATAACGTTTTTTTATCGTCCGATATTTTTTTCTCCCTAGCGCGTATGCTCATAGGAAATTACGCATGCATATCTGTAATAATGTTTCCTATGAGCATGCGCGCTAGGGAGAAAAAAATATCGGACGATAAAAAAACGTTATGCAAACACTCTCCAATGTCTTGTATTTTTACGTTATTGCTACCTCTTATAAATTACTTGCTGAGGATTTTGTTTATGATTGAAACCTACAATAAATAAAAGCCTGAGTAAGCAAAACATCAAAAATAGCAATCGATTACAGAGATACGAATGTAAGAAACGCAAATGAAAGGTGTTGTTTGATTTTAAAACAGCGAACTATCAAATAAAGTGATTTCCTATTTGCTTCTTAACCTTGGTACGATTCCCGTCTGATGCAATTAGATTTTAGAGACTCTAGAAACCTGGTGGATACAGCGTTGAGTTTTTAAATAATGGGAGCTTGATTCAAAATTACATCAATACCGAAGTGAAAGCTACCGTATCTATACTAGGGTTAGGCTCAATAAATCTGTAAGCCGGAAAGCATGAGAAAGAAAAAAAAAGTAGTTAATGAATCTCCCCTCTAGATACTGCCTTAGTGTGTTAGATCAAAATTGCAATAGTGCAATGTGAGTGTAATGTAGATGCACTCTGATACCTCCTGGGTAACGCTGAATTTACTACGTATCTCTGCCGCTTTATTGAAGAATAACTTAGATCAAAGTAACCTACATTAAAAAACATCATCCTTTTTATTTTTATAAAATTAGAAGACATTCTTCCAACTGTACAATTATCATATAAGATATTGTGCATCTCTGTGACAAAAATTCATCTTATTTGCATCTAATTGTTGATACTAAGAAGAATGTAGATTACATTAACAGAAAAATAAGTGTTACCATCTCAATCCCCTGTCCCTTTACAGAACGGAGCTTCACAAATAATATTTAACAAATTATTTTCTAGTTACCAATTATACATTTTAGCGCTCTGATTCTCGGTGAGACAGGTTTCGGGTTCGAATCCCCGTGGTGTCATGAATGTTTGTAGGTAAAGGTCTAATATGATTGTAGAGAGTTGAGCGTGGGGTTGATAACCCTACCCGTAAAAAAAAAATCATCTCCTCTCCTGAAATCTGCCAGTAGGACTATGGGGTTGGCCCACTATGGGGCTGTTGCGCCATTGAAGAAGAAAAAAAAGAAGAATTATACATTTAATGTTACAGATTCATGAAGGCAATTAAACATATAACACTTAAATATATTACTGCAAAAACAAATTTTGTAAAATGCTAAACGAGATATTGAAAAGTTACTTTCACTAATGATTCAATGCCTATTAAACATTATATGTATATGTGTGTGTGTGTATTTTCTCGTATTTCTGATATGTTTATTTCTTTAGCATTTTATTTTAAATTACTTATTTTAGGTATTTGTCGATGGACACTGGACTGAATTTTTGAAAATATGATTGCTTAAATAGAGCAGTCAGTTATTTTAACATGTCATTACTAATGGTATTCAAAAACAGAATAACAGCAAAAGGGGTTAAAATTAAAAATAAATTCTTGCATAATAATAATATCAAATAGTAAATTGTTACAGTATTTATAAATTACAATGTTGTTACTAACAAATGCCTGCTGCGACTATTCATTATTGGAATTATAGTAGATTTAGCGTTAGTCAAAGTGTACCAAGGGGGCTGCCAGCTATAGTGCCCCCCTCCTCGCTTTAAAACTTAATTTTGAATGAAATTCCTCAGAAAAGCATATATGATTTTGCATCTTCTTCTTTCCTGAACTGAAACACAAGGGTAGGAATTTCTGGCTTACGGATTTATCATGGGGTCTGATGGCAGAGTGACCAGCACTCTGGAGTTCAATGCCACAAGTTCCTGATTCGAATCCTGACAGTGCAATGGATGTTTGTAGTGATTCTGAATCCACTTTAAACCGTAAGACCAGGTATAATACGACTATAGAGTGTTATACGGCTAACAACCCTACCCCATAAAAAAAACATTTACTGTCTCGAAATCTGAGAGTAGGCAGACGGCTTGGCCCATCATGGCGCTGTTGCGCTAATAAAGAGGAAGAAGGATTTATCATTATATGGGATTTCGCCCCATGTTCTTTCTTGAAATGAAACCTAAGGGTAGAAATTTCTGGCTTACGGATTTATAGTTCTTATCCTTGGGATACACAAGGGAGCTTGTGGATTGAGAATTGGGTATCTCTAATTTGTGAACAGTACGCACTATCTATCAGGAATTTTCACGATTTATAAAATATAAAAAATGCATACATTTATTTGAAATGTTTATCAAATAATTTTTCTTTCAATTTAATTTGTCCTATCATATGAATTTTTTGTATGATTTTTTTTTATTGTTTAACCTTAACCTTGTTAATGTTTAACCGAATTCCTGTTATTCTTTTTTGAAAATAACTGGGTTTTTTAATTATCTGAAAAGATTGATTTTAGTAGAATTGCATGTTTTACTATTTTTTTTCCTTCAGAATTCTAATTTTGTATTCTTTTTTTTCTCAAAAGATATTTGTTAACCATCTGAAGTATTTACTAGTTAGTGATAAATTACGAAATAGTGTTTAAAATATTTTTTTTAAATATCTGAATCCTTTAATTGTCTTACTGATCGAGGACCAAAACATTTTCAAAGTTTCTTTGACTTAATATTATATGAATTAAGCAAAAGATGTTCTTCAATGCACCACCATTTGAATACGGTTACATTTCACCGCAAAAGAAAAATACGAAAGGGTAAACATTTACTTTAAATTTACAAATTTCGGTATTTTCTCAGAATACTCTGTTATGTCATTCTGATATGTTAACACCAACATCTGATTATATTCAAAACGCAAAATAATGACTCAAAATAAACTTAAGGCTGCAAAATATTACTTAGTTTTCATTAATATGTAATATGTTATTTAATTTATAAGTAATAAAGCAAAAAAAAAAAATTAAACTCATTCGTGAATAGCCACGAAATGTCTTTGAATTTCTGTATTGTAGTTATCTGTATTGTAAGGGAGTTTACCAACACCGGTTTCACTTTTTTTTATCCCGTTGAATTGTGGGAAGTGAATCAATGGCGCTGTTTAAGATGTAAACAAAACCGTGTGCATCGAATTTTTTTTTTTTAATAATTCTTGTAGGAAAAGGTATGGAATATAATGTTTGAATAATTGAAGGTCTTCAATTTTTTTAAAAATCTCTTTAAATAATTTCTTTCAGAAATATTAGTATTAAATTAGTAAATTGTTAAGGAAATCGAAAGTAATTTGAGATTTTTAAGTTCTTTCGCTATGTTAAAATTCAGTTTAAAAATATACAAAATAAACAATCTTCATTAAATTTCGGCCCGTTTTTCATTTTTTTAAATTTCATCAATTTAAAATTGTTTTGACTATAAAAATATTTTTAAAATCCTGTTTTAATATTTTTCCCCCATCTCCATTAATAATTCATAGTTGTATTATTATTAATATTGTGTGTTTTTATTTTTACATTATGTAGCTTTAATAATTTCAGTGTACCATAAAAACTTAAAGCAAAAGAAGTTAATGAAAAATAATAAATGATTCCATGTGTGAATATTTATAAAGAATCACATTTTAATATATAATTTTATCAAATAGTATAATTTGGTGGGATTTGTACTTTTAACATTATATTGCAACCACTTTCCAAAACATTTTTTTAGAATTCCATTCGTTGTTATAGTATTAGTTTTATTACATACATAAAAGGAATTATGTTTGTATAAGTACTTTTTACCATTTATGTCTAATTTGTGAGAAATTAACAAAAATATTTAGTGTAAACAATGTTTATCAAAAATACAAGTATTAGTGTTCTAGAATTGCAATAAGTAAAAAATTAGTGTAATTAAATAATAATGTATTGATATGTAATATAATCAGTTGTATTCTAATTAAAACAAAATTCTTCATATTATTACTTATCAATATCTCGTTTTAAAATATTGGACATTTAAACTCTGTGGTAAAACTTTTTGGCTACATATGTGTTATCCTTATCCTTGCCTTAGATACAGAAATTGATCTTCTGTGCTCTTTTGACCAGGACACCACATATCTTTTTTTTTTATCAATATTCCTGTACTTTTTTTATGATAGCATTGTAAAAGTTTTGTTGATGCTTCTAATTGATGTATATGTGGTTAACTGTATTACTTTACTTCATATTTTCAGTGAAATGAGAGGAGAGCCTTCAATAACAGGGCAGGTGCCTGTAGTAGAACCAGTTACTCATTTTGTTCCACTTGAGGGACCTGCCAATGCTTTGGCAACAAATAGAGATGCTTCTCAAGTTGTTGTGGCAGGGAGAAATGGTAATTTGTCTTATTAACCTCTTTATATATGATCTTATATATTTAATGTTCTTATAGCCCTTTTATTTGAAATTTAAATGTTGCATATTATATTCATGGAACACATACACTCAAGAACCAAAACGTTATGGCCACCTCTACATTTTGCAATGAACTCGCCTGGATGATGTGGAAGGCACGTGATCAAGTGGAAGTGGTATTAAGTGGTGGTATTAATCCATGCCAAGGCGGGTTAAAGCTGTGTTGCGCGCCAAAGGTGGGCCAACTCGTTATTGACAGGTGGTCATAATGTTTTGGCTCTTGAGTGTATATTTTAATAAGTATTTAAAACTATGATGTTTAAAAAGAATTACGTTTTTAATGTAATGTGAACTTTCACAATGAGTTACAATAATAAAGGATTTTTGTAAAATTCGCTCAAAAAATTTACTTTTTCATTACTCTTATTTTATTTCAAAAGTATAATATTACTTTTAAGAAGGTATGAGTGTAATTCTTTTTGATTGAAAATTTTTTTTTCTTTCAGTTTTTAAAATTTTTAATGTTGAAGCTACCAGATTTGTTGAAAGATTAAATCTTCGCACTGGTAAAACTGTAGATTTAAGTTATAGCTGTGCTGATGTAGTTTGGAATCCTACTGATGGTAAATAAAGATTATTATATATTTTATACGATAATTATAGCTTTTCCTCCCAATTATTTAATTATATGATTGGAATATCTGAAACATTCAAGAAATTTTCATTAAAATCGCTTTTTTTTAATAATTTGAAATATAATTCATATATTGAAATTATATTAGAACTTAAATTTAGTTTTTGTACTTTTTTAATTTTGTGAAATAACTTTAAAAAAAATAGTAATCCTCTGTGTGTATAAATTAAAAAAATATTTATTTTTATATAAAATGATTAATTTTTTTGCCTTGTTAATGTTTATAAAATATATAACATATGAATTCCATTACACAAAATTTATTTCATTCAACAGTTTTTTCAATTATATGCTATCATTTTGAAATTTAAATTTTCTTAAATTCAAGCAAATTAAAAAGAATATTTTTAATATATTTTTCATTAAAAATTTTAGATGCTGTTCTTGCAACAGCAGCAACAAATGGCTCAGTTGTTACTTGGAATCTTAATTCATCGCACAAGCAAGGTTTGTTGCAATATTCTTAGTTATCTAAATAAAATATATTTTAAAGCTTACAGTTAAATTACTTAAACAATCTGTCTTATGAAATAATGAAAATATTTAACCTAAATTAATTTTATGTGCTAGTTTAGTTTATTTCAAATACTTATAATAAAAAAAGTTATAGCTGCTTTATTCTATAAATAAGAAACTTAAGTGGGAACTGTTATTTTCCAATAAATGAATAAGAAGTTGCCCATTTAACATTTAAATTTTTTCCTTAATTGTTTTTAATTAAATGAGCGTATTTTAAATTATAGCAATGTCCTATTTTAATTATCCAACATGGCTGTGTTTCAAAACATGACAGATTAAAGAGAAGTTATTGTACTTCGTGAATTATGAAAATGTAGTTGAGGTGGAGGCAGATCTCGGCTATATATTTTAATCATAATTGGAACAATTTTAATTTACATTGAAATAAATTAATAAAAGTTTAATTTATTAAGCTACAAACATTTAAAATGTTAATCTGAAATATATTTTATAAAAATCAGTTTCTGTTACTATATTCCAGCTATTAAAAGTTATCCATTTTCCTTCTTTAGATATGAAATTTCATGACCACAAGCGAACTGTTAACAAAGTCTGTTTCCATACAACTGAACCACATTTTTTATTAAGTGGTTCTCAAGATGGCACTATGAAATTATTTGATTTAAGGAAAAAAGAAGCAACCAGCACATTTTATAGGTATTGACTAATTATTTAATTCAAGATTAATTGGTGTAAAAAATTTATATAATTCAAAAAATTTATTTGCTTTAAATATCATTTCTATAAATTAATTTAAAACAAAGTATTTTTTCATGAAATGTTTCATCATATTGAATTAAAATTATTTATTAATAAAGTGGTATCAAATTACCATTTATGTAATACAAATATCAATTTTAATTTTTATCATTTCTTGCATTTTTAAAAATTTAAATAAAACATTGCTTTATTTTTTAAATAACTTTTGTGATATTTTGATCTTTTGTAACGTAAAAACTATAGAAAAGTTTTTTTTTATATATATTTCTGATATTTGAAATTAATCTATCAATTTAAATTATTATTTAACATTATTTGTATATCATATGCTTGCCTTTAAATCTAGAACCACCTATCTTCACCTATTTTATCTAACCATGAACATTTGTATAATTGTCTTAAATGTTTTATTATAATATAAAATATCGAATTAAATGAAAATTTAAGTGCAATATGTGTCTTAATCAATCAATTAATCAAAAAAAAAAAAAAAAAAAACATACAAATATATACCTATATATATTATGTTTTTTTTAAAGGTCTGATTTTAAGAATGTTTGTCCTGTTTGATTTTTTAAAAAAAAACTGTAACTTAAAACTTGATAAAGTTAGATTCTATATTGGCTTTATTATATTATGGTACTATTAACACAGCATTACTGTATTATTTTTTAAGATTTATTTATACTATTAATACTATGTAAGTTACTTGGATTAAAATTCAGATTTTACTTAAATAAAATGCTTTCATTCATTTCTAGCATTTTAATGAAAAATGGGCTTTATACAAATTAAGTTTCATTTTGCATAAACCTGACATACATTTTTTTTTTTCCAATTATGTAACATGAAATCTTTAATTAGTTGCACTTAAATAATGATTTCATAATAGCCGCTTGATAGCTATGATATGAATGATATAATATTCATTTCGTATATTTTTAGTTTAACCGAAAGTGTTAGAGATGTTCAGTTTTGTCCTCATCACTATTTTTCATTTGCTGCTGTACAAGAAAGTGGTTATGTTCAATTATGGGATTTGCGAAGAACTGATCGGTATGAGCGGCAATTTGCTGCTCACAGTGGACCAGTTTTCACCTGTGATTGGCATCCAGAAGAGAAATTTTTATTTGCTACTGCTGGAAGAGATAAAACTATAAAGGTGATTTTCTTTAATAAAATATTGCTGGAAATGAGTATTTTTATAGTTTCCCAAAGTCTCTTAAAGGTTTGAAGCATTGTTATCGTTAAAATGCTTTAAAGGCCATTGGTTTTTGTTTATTCAAAATACCTTATATTTTTTTTCAGAATACAATGAAGTATAGAAAAATTTCAGATACATAATTCTGCTAAACTCTATGTAATTAAATGCTAATTATTTTAACATTGAAGAAAAAAGGATTTTTTAAATCCATTGGGAAAAAAAAATATTTTAAATTTATTTCATCTAATTTTTGTGGGGATAATAAAGTGAAAGTGGATATCAGATTGTTATTTAAAAAAGGAATCCTGATGAAGAATTAGATTTTATAACTTCTTCTGAAAATTGGTATGATTAAAATAACAAATAATTCCCAAGCTCAAATATTATAATGAAGCTATGTATTTTTAAGATTTTTATTCTTACTGTTAGATACAATGTTTTATTACTTATTTTTGTGGTTTAATTCACCTCAAGTGCCCTACTTCATTGCAAACAGTATTGCCAGTATAATAGAGATACTGTCCCAAATAATCATTTAATTTTACTAATTCACATTGCTCTTGATGTAGTATTTTCACTGGTCGCATTTTAAAATAATATTGGAAATTATCTTTGAGATATTTTATATTTCCTTATTCAATTATCTATTAAAAGTAAAAGAAATCATAAATCATTCTCTAAAATATTTTGCTTTTGTTCACACTTGAAGTTAACTTTTAAAATAATTTTTTTTTAATATTTTCAAAGGCAATTCCAAATGTCAGCACAGTAGGTAATTTTTTTTTCTTTTATCTTTTAATTGCATGTGTAATTTTTTTCCCCCCTCAGATATGGGATACTAGTTATAAAGAAAATTTGGAGCATTGTATACAAACCATTGCATCTGTATCAAGAATCAAATGGAGACCCTCCAAGAAATATCATATAGCAAGCAGTTCATTAGTTGTCGATTTTTCAGTTAATGTTTGGGATGTTAGAAGACCATTTGTTCCTTTTGCTTCTTTTTGTGAACATAAAGATGTAGCAACAGGTGAGAAAATGTTTATAAATTCTCCCGTAGGTCAATCACATATTTGTGTTGCATTGCTAAATTATAAATGTTGCTCTAATACTAAAACGTATGTGAAATATATTGTAAAATATTGGATATTACTTATTAATGCTATAGAAATTTTTTTTTGTTGAAGATACTTATAATTTTGCCTGATTAGTGACGGGAAAAAATTAATTTTTGAATGGCAAGTTTAATTTCGTGATTTCAAGCTTGCGAAAAGCATTGAAAATTCAAATTAAATAGTAATTTTAATAAAATTGTAATTTTGTAAACAATTGAAATTTTTGTAATCTATTGTCGCAATTTTGAAAAAAGAAAAAAAAGTTAGACTATTCAATCAATTTTGCACTTATGCACTGCATTCATAATCCATTGTAAAAAATTCTGGGATTAACTAATGTTTGATATGCAGATTAAATTGAAAATTGATGCATTAATACAAAGAAGTTAATATATAAATATCATTATCTTATTTTTATAGTAAGAGTTAATTAAAATTTGCAGTAACAAGAATATTTCTTATAATGTAATATATTGGCATTTGTGATGTTTTATGTGTGGTTGTGAAAAAATTACTTTTATTTCTGTTATAGTAAAAAAATTTGCTACTTAAGCACCTTGTCATTATCCAAGATGCATCTTTATTTGATTCCAAATTCATTTAAAGCTTTCACTCAGAGAGAAATACTGTATTGTTAATTTTTTAAGTTAATGAAAAAGTTATTGGAAAAAAATTCTATTAACTTATTTAAAATTTTTTATCAATTTTTAAGATTTAAAGAAATTTTGATTCAGTGTTAGATTTTAAATTCATAATAGAATCTTATTTTATTATTAATTTAAATGAATAAGTATGATATTCTGTAGTGCTAGTAATTGTTAATAATGAATTAATTAGACAAAATATTTTAGAATATATAAAATACTTTTTTTTCTTTTTACAATTTTTTATTGATTTCAGAAGTTTTTTTATTTTAGTTGTATTGCTCAAAAATTTTATATAAATTTTCAAGAAAAAAAAATGATTTAAATATGTGAAAAATTGTGTGTACTTTTCTTTAATTATCTTATTGAATTTAGTATTGAAGAAAATGTTTCTTAACTTATATCTAATATTTTATTTTAAAGATTATAGACTGCATTATGTTTCAATTGAAATTGCATCAAATTCTTCAAATCTAAAATTTCTATTCTTAGTATCAAGTGGGTGGTGGCTTTTCTTTGTGGTAATATGTCAATTTCTTAATTTTAAAATTCCTGAATGTTTAAAATCTATTATTGCATCTATTTGTTTGTTTGCTTTATGTTTTGTCTCTAATGTTGCTTGCACATTTTAGTATTTAATTCATCAACAGGTTTTGCATGGAGAGCCCATGATCTTTTACTCACAACAAGTAAAGACTGCACTCTGTATCAACATACTTTTAAAGAGGCCTCGCGTCCTGCTGATCATGCCAGTCCTGTGGGTCTTGATTTAAACCCACATGGAGATATGTCATTTGCTTATAACCAGAATATTTTTAAAGATTCTTCTATAATCAAAGTACCCACCCAATCTTCAAGATTGTTGACAATTGGGAGAAAAACCTCAACCATGCAAGAGAGGTTCAGGTCATCTCTAAGTGCCTTAACAATTTTGAAAAATGGACATGAGGCAGGTATAATTTTCTCATTTTGAATAATGAAAGCTTATATTTAAGGTAAATGAGAATAAAATTATTATTTATTGCTATGACTAATGTATTTATTCATATGAACCAGAATTATTTTTGCAGAAAACACAATTTATCAGTTTCATTTTAATTGACTAGTATATTATTTTTTTATAGTACTTGCCATTTTATATTATTCCTATTTTATGCAAAATGAAGTATTAATAAAATAGTAATATATTTAACAAAATAAAATTTGAAACAATGCAATAACCAAAAATTGCAGACAGCAGAAAAATGAGATTAACATTGTTTAAAAAAATTACGGAAGTGTATAGCTTTTTTTTTAATTTGTTTTTTGTATAAAATTATCCTTCATTTTATTTTTACATTGCTTGTTCATTAAATGCATTTAGATTTAGTTCTTTATACACCGAAATTACATGAATTTATTAATTTTCTTTATTTTAATATTTAAATTATACTTGTATTCAATGTATTCACCTCACTTTTAAAATATTGCTTTATAGCTGTATTTTTCCCCATTGTGCAGCTACATTATATTAAATTTTCTATTTGCTATATTCTTTATGTATTTTTGTCATGCATTAATTTACTAATTTTGATTTTAATTTCTATTTTTTACTTTTTAATATAGTATAGAGAAAATGAGGTGCTAATAATGTTTAATGTTCTCATTTAGCTTCTGTCAATGGATTGGTTTATTGAAACTGCTAAACAATATTTACTTCATGGTAAACCTTTACCAGAACTCTGTGAACACAATGCAAATGTGGCTACTCAGTTGAAGCGTCCTGATGTGTCCCAAACATGGCTAATTTTAAAACTACTTTATACATCAGGTTCAATGGTAATGTCTGAGTATTCGCATATGATGAATCAAGACAAACCAGATGACAAAGGTAATTTTTTTCTAAAGTGTGTTAATTTCTTATTTATAATACTTTATTTAGCAAAACTACCCGTACTATTTCACAAATAAATATTTACTCTATAGTTCTGATGATTCTCACAATTTTAATAATAGATGTGATATTTAAAATTTTTTTTTTATGGAGAAAGGCCTGTCACAAAAAATTCTCTTCCATATTTTTATTCTTGTATTACAAAGTTTACAAACTCACATCTCAAACAACAAGATTTATTTTGTTTATATATCCATGTATCTTAAAATATGGGTTTATAGAAATATTGCATTTTTATAATATATATACAGTAACCTATCTTTAATTCAACATGTTCAGGGCCACAGCCGATTTTACCGTATTATCAAGCATCAATATAGTTTTATGGAAGATATTAAAGATAAAAGCAGTCTAAATAAAAATTTAAAGGATTTAAACATGAATATTTGACATGTTTATGCTCATTTTGAACTTATGCAGGCAGTATAAATATATAACAAATTCAAGCAACATCATTTTGGTGGTTAAAATCGACTGTCACCCAAAACCATATGAAAAAGTACAAAAGTAAAAGATCGATCAGTTCTGGATTATAGATTATGCTGAGTTATCAAATGCTAGATTAAATAGAGGTTGCTATAATGTACATTATAAATTTCCGGAGATTGGCAAAAATACATTCTTGTGCAAGCTGTTATTGCTCTGTGTTTTTTTGTGCTGATATTATTTTACTATGTTAACACATCACTCAATAAGTCTCCAGTCTGACACATTTATGACAATACTGTTGACATACCCATATGATTTTTGGATAGTAAAATTCTTCAAACGATACATGTCAAAATTTGACATTCTGATAATTAGTTTGAAGGTTACAGTAGTTTTAGTGACCCCAGTTTTGTAATTTTTAAAATAATGGATAAAGAATTCTGTGTGTCGATTAAATGTTTTTTGATGGGAAAAATACTGTTGAAGCCAAACAGTGACTTGATAAGCGTTATGGAGCCTACTGTAGGGAAATCCACTATTATTGACTGGTATGCTGAAATTAAATGTTACCGTACAAATACTGATGATGCTGAACACACTTTTCGCCTAAAATCGGCAGTTCTGGAAAACATAAAAATAGTTTTTAATGACTTGTGTTAGAGAGAAGTTGCAGCGGTGCGAAATTATTATGTACATATTGAACTCTTATACATGATATAAAAGTCTGATGAATACGTTGTTATGCTCTAGCGGTTGAGGTTAACAAACACCCAAATCAAAATGAAAAAAATTTGAGGGTGAATTCTCAATTGGTGCCAAATTATAGAATGTGTAAAATTATCAAATGCTGGATTAAAGAGTGTTACTGTATTTTATTAATTGTCAGATGATAGAAGTCATAGAAGTCTGTTGTACTGTGAATTTATAATAAATTTGTAATATTTTCAGCTCCTTATACAGTCTTGGAAGGCTCTCAAGATAGCATGGCGAAACATTCTGTACGTATAAATAATGGTAGCACTTACCGTAATCATCACAACAGCAGCAAATCTGGTAGCCGTCATGTGAGTGGTGGGAGTCATGCTGCTGGTGAGAAAGGAAATACTGAAAATCCTGAGGATGATTCTGACTCTGGAAACACAGAACATGAACAAAACATCTTGACCTATTTTGACAGTGAATTGGTGCAGGGCGACTTCTTTTTTGGAGATGCAGATACAAATCTGTACAGCATGTGGGGGGATTACAGCCACATACCTTCATTGCCAACAGATGAAGATTGGACACTGCCTAGAGAGGCTTTCAATATACGTCATCCTTTGGGAGATGGTTCTCCTCCTCCTGAGCTTGCTAACTTGCCGAGTTCTCCTTTGGGTGCAGCTGAGGAGGTTTCTGATCGAGATTTTCCTGGTGATGAAGAGGAGGAGCAAAGTATGATGATGGCTTTGTGTAATCCACCAAGATTTCCTGCTTGGAATTTTGTAGAACATGTTGCTGATGTATTACAATTTTATGCAGAACAGGTAATTCTGCTTTATAAAGTGTTTTCCAATGTCTTTTTTATTAATTTTCAATAATAATATTTTGTTTTGCAAAGATTACATTCTGGTTTGTATTTGTATGTAAACTATAAATTTTTTAATGCAGAATTATTATCAAATGTTTTATGTAAAAAAAATTTAACCTAAAATTGCATTGCATTTATTACTATTAATTTAAAATTTCTATCTAAAATTTTATACATAGATGGCTTTTTTATTAAATATTTCTTGTGTATATAATAAATACAAATTGCTTCTTCTTATTAATCACAAATATTATTAATAAATTATTGGGAAAAGAAATATTTTCACTTAATTTTTTTAATTAAAATAAAAACAAGATGGTAAGGATTTTTTTATTACAGGGAGATGTACAAATGTCTGTTTCCATTTTACTTGTCCTTGGTGATAAAGTAAGAAATGTAGTGAAAGAAAGTTTACAAGAACAGTGGTTTCATTCCTATTTAGGTATTTTGGTTTTTCTATTTTTACTGTTTGTTTATATTATTTATCAGCTATGTAAATAAAGCTAAAATATTATCATATTAGTGAAATTATTTCATATAGGTAATTTTTTAATTTTAAAGTAGCAATCTTAATATATATACAATCCATGAATAAATTTTTATATTTTGCTGTGAGATGAAGTTATTACATTTTGTATAAAAACTGCAAGTGTACATTTTGCTAACATTTTTTTTTATTTATTAGAGCATGTTTTTGTCCTTTCCTTTTCTCAAAAGAAGATTTAATATTCTTACAGATTTAACTTAAGGTTTACTAATTGCATGCATGTATAATCATGTACAATAGAGGTTTTTCTATTCATTTAACTGTGCTATATATACCATGATTATAATGGAAAATCTATTTTTATTTTCTAGAGCTTCTTAATCGTTTCAAGTTATGGAACATTGCCAATGAAGTGATAGCTTTAAGTAGTCTTCCTTCCATAAGTTCATTGAACCAACAATCAACAATAGTGCAAACGTTGTGTGGTAAATGCAACAGAGTCATGAATGCTGCTGGATGGTACTGTAACAACTGCAGAGAAATGTCTGTCTGTGCTATATGGTAAGAAAGTTGGAATATAATTATGTCTCTTACACAACTTTTTAGTCTGATATAGCCTTTCAATAGTCAAATTTTTAAACAGACGTAGATAGTGGAGAATGGTTAACATCTGGTTGAACAGCAGAAATCCATTACTTGTTAGGAATTATAGTCAGAGATGCATGCCACAAAGCTGCTGGTGTTGTTTCCTCTACATGGTTAATTTAGCTGCAATTTTATAAGTCAACTGTTTTTGTTAATAAAAAATTTATCGAGTAATTTAAATTTGCAGTTATGATTTCCTTTGCCTGAAAAAAATTTTAATGCCAGAATTGAGTAGTTGCTCTTTTCTTACTGAATTATAATCCATTTTTATTTTTAATATTGATTGGAAAATGTCTTGCCATATTTATTCAATTCATTATATTGACTGTCATCTTTTATAATTTTTACATCGACTAATATCTTAATTTGATCTTTACAGCCATCAAATTGTTCATGGCATTAATGTGTGGTGTCAAGGTTGTGCTCATGGTGGTCATTTGAGGCACATGCAAGATTGGTTTAAAGAAAATAAACAATGTCCAACAGGTTGTGGTCATTTATGTGAATTCAAGTAGAAAAATTTAATATACATTTGTAAATACTTAGCATAATTTTGTAAAATAATGTACATTTTTCCCATAATTTTATATCAGAGCAGTTTTTAAAAAATCGTGAATTTTTTTTGTAAAAAAATAATTAAATTAACTGTTGATTTAAAAAAATGGAAATTGTACATATCAATAACTGTTTTACTGCTTATTAAAATTAAAAATGTTCTATTTAAGTATTTCATAAAAAGAGGTATGTTTCCATTTTATATTTCAGTATTAATAGTTTATATTTTTGAGTGATTTTTAAGCAAGTCGTGATGTATGAAATATGCTGCATAAACTAATTTGCAAGTATATTTCAATTTGATTTTTATTCATGATTTTCTGCTCAAGTGTACTCGACTTTCATGTCTTGAGCTATGTGATATTTGTGTTACTACTTTTAAGAAATTATTTTTGATGTAAATGAGAGAGTCTCTTTTTATAAATAAAATGTTTTTAAATGGTTGTATTTTTATTATTTGAATATTAACTTTTGTTTAATTGAATTCATATGTGATATACATTAATCACATATTAAGCCAAAAAATTTTTTTTTTTTTTTTTTTTTTTCGTTATTCATTTAGATCTTTATATAATTTTGTTAAAAAATGTTTCAAATGGACAAAATTTTAATTTTTTTTAAATTCTTAACATTTAATGCAATCCAATATTAATGACAAAAATTACTAGAGACAAATAAATTGTGTATATGAGGCGCATAGAATTATATAATTTAATTTAAGCAAAGTTATTATTTATTTTTTATCCAGTTTGGATAATAGTTTTTCAATTTTATTAATTAAAAAATTTGTATAAGTAAATTTTAAATATTAACTTGATTTTAATGAAAAAAAAAAAAAAAAAAATAGTACAATTACTAAACTTTTGAAACTGATTTTATAAATAATTAAATGAAATACCATGTAGATTTTTAATTTAAATCAATTTTTTAAATAGAAAATAATAAAATTAAGCTTAATTTTTCAGCAGAATAATCTTGTTTAACAAAAACTTTACAACGCAGGCTTCAAGAGAATATATTTTATTTATATGAAACTACAAATCAGAACTTTGATACATTGAATCAGTTGTTCTGTGTTACATTGCAAAGTTGAATGGAAATGCTAGTATACTATAAATAAATTGAAATATATAATTAGTAAAGTTTAAAAAATTGTATTCATACATGCTGAAAGTAATTGGTAATAATTGTCATTATAGAATGCAAATTGATTTAGATGAATTATTTTGATTACTGTTTACATTTAAAATTTATTTTTATTATCTGATATCAGCTGTAATGATAGATACATAAGTAGCAAATTCTGTATCTATGAATATGTATAATAATGAATAATTTTCCAATGTATTTACTTTAAATTTTGCAAGAGTGCATGATATTCATTTTTAGATTTTCGAATTTTTCTTAGAAAAAAAATATTTTATCTCTTTGCTGTGTTATTGGCGAGATAAGTTTTACAAAAAGAATGTATATTTTATGTTGACTTACTTGCATTCCTTTCAGTAAATATTAGCATTAGCACTGATGCATTTATAAACTTAATATGCTGTGATATAATCAACAAAAGCATAAATACTCCATATGAAGTCTTTGATTTTAAAATATTATTGAAAATTTAAATAGAAACGTTTATTAAATCTCTGCATTACTATTAGATTAAAACTTACACTGAGTAACAAAAAAAATCTTAGGGATCACTTTTTATGTTAGCTACCACTATAAATTTAAATATTTTCCTTTTAAGAAGTAAAATATTGTCCAGTCAAACATTGGGTGGAGCCATAGAGTGATTCAGAGTCATTAAAAAAAAGGGGGGGTCTATCAATCTTTTGGTCATGTCAACAAAATTAAGAATTCCATGTGAAGTCAGAATTGAGAAGATGAAGAAGTAAACTGACAAAATTTATGATGCAGTACCTTGATAAAATGGTTTAAATTAACCATACTTTCCGGTATGGCAAATTTAAACCATTAGATTAGCCATCTATAAATGTAAATCAACAAGTCATAAGCTATCAAACACACCATAAAAATGCATGAAAAAACCCAAATGCCATTATTTAAGTGATAAAGCAGTGATCATGGCTTTTCTATAAGCTTCTTCGAAGGGGCAGATGGATAATAGTGGCAACCAATTACGCCTGGATTTTACTCTGATGCAAGTCAAAACAAGCAAAAAAATTACTTCAATTTGGAAAGCCCATCCAAAATCTGTTACGATTTGGATGAGTATTTTTGCAAATGGAAATATTAGACCGCATTTTGTGCAACTAGGAGCTAAAATCAATTCAAAATACTCTGTTGAAAAATTTTTAGAACTTTTTTGTCAATGTATCCAAATGTTGATGGGGTTTTCCACCAAGACATGTCACTTTCACATACTGCTAAAAATACGTTACAATAATGTGCAATTCATAAAGCCTTATCAATTGATGCCGAAAAATATTTAAAAAAAAGAACTAAACAAAGTTTCAATACTGTGAGGGCTTAAAGTTATTTCAAAGAAATAAATCATGGGCAAAGTTATGTAGACAAATCTATTGCACCAATGATTGTCACAATGAGAAACATCGCTAATTTGTGCAATAGTATTAAAGAATACGAATGCACCAAAAGGGAATTGTAAAATTTTTTTGTTACTCTGTAATAGAAATAATGTTTTATTTATAATATGAAGGGTTTTGCCTAATTTCAAAAATACCAATTTACCATAAATGTCAATTCAAAGTCTACCTATTGAACTCGTGAAATTTTACTACCTCAATATAGATACCTTATATTGAATGTAGAAATATTCTCGATTCCAAGATTCAATTAACGCATGCACATTTATACAAGACAATCGGGTAGCATTTAATAATTTGGCATTTCTTTAGTTTTTGGACAAGTTTATAGGTCACTTAGGTGGTTCCAATACGTGTTAAGTATTTCTAGAACAATTAAGAATGAAATTTCTTTGCAATGCGTTTATATGTATGAATAAATTGATATCTATTTCATCATATGGACTTTTTTTATCCTCAGCAGTTTTGTATGTTATTCATTTCTCTGGCTGAAACTAAGTTCATTTCAATTTTGAATTGTGTGGACTCATGTTAATTTATTAAAACATTTCAAAAAGGGAATAAGCATGGTGTCTATTATTTCATTGTCAATATTTCATAATTTTGCTCTTTCTTTGGAAATAGTCAACCTATGTCCATAATATGAATAAACCTAAGATTTAAAGATGCAAATTTCTTACTGTGAAAAAGTAATTTTAATTATGAACTTTTAATATTCACCTATGAATGAAACAAATGTCAATATTGATTTTTAAAATTTGAAATATATCTTTCCTTACTGTGAAATTATAGCAATTAATCGTGCAGTATAAAAGATCTACTATTTAATACTAAATCGAAATGTAATAAAAGTTATGAAATCTACAGTATGAATTTAAATGTGTGTTAAAAAAAAAAAAAAAAAAGGAAGAAATTTGACACTAGTTAGGAATTCGAACTTAAATTCACGTCTAATGATGTTGAAACTTTCGATTCATTTTTCGTTCTGGCACTGGGAGATTTCCTCCATTTGTTACCCGTATCTATTCCTGTATATCCACCCATAGATTCACGTCTAGTTAACTTTGATTCACGTGGCTCGAATATATTCTTGTTCTTAGCTTTTGGAAGATTATCGAAGGAATCATTGGATTCTTGGGAATCAGATTTCTGCTTTCGACACTTGCCATTCCCCGAGTCCTGTGAATCAGATTTCGATTTTTTAATCTTATTGTCATCAGAGCCTTGTGAATCCGATTTTTGCTTCAACCTGTGCTGATGTTTATCAGAGTCAACCGACTCTTGTTTCTTGACGGATTGTTCCGAGTCCTGGGACTCCTGCTTGTCGACACTGGACTTTCCTGGATCACTCGCCCTCGTACCATCTTGTTCGGATGTTTTGGCTCTGTGAGAGGGCGGCGTATCTTCCAGAAGAGTCATACCATAGTTTGGTGGTGAATCCTGAAGAAGCGATAGTCTCGACAAGGTATCGTGAGTCCTTGTTGGCGAATCTTGCAGAAAGGACAGTTTTGAGTGAGAATCTCCCAGTTTAGGAGAGTCGGAAGATTCTTCTGACATCTGTCGTGGTTTTATGGGATCTACTATTTTCACTTCTGGTAAAGAAGATAGTTCATCAACAGATGTGCTGCGCTTGAGTGGGTCTTCGCTTTTATCTGTGGTTTCCTTCATGGAATCTGTGTCCGAGGCGTTGTCATTCAACAGACCCAGTAGCTTCTTTACTCTTTCTTTGATCGTTAATTTTTCATCCACAAACAAATAACTGCTTCCCAACGACACTATCTCTTCTTCGTCTTCTGGTTTTTTCTTTTTTCGGCGTTTCATCTTTTCCCGATTGGTGTATAATTCATTCACCTTTTCAATAGCTGGAAAAGTAATTAAAATCATTTTGAGATCAACTTATAGTATTAGATCAGATGACTTTTTAAGCATACTATGATAATTTTGACTGTTTTAAAAGCAGTACTTAAGGTTTAAAAACAAAATTAAGAGCATTAAAATATTCAACAGCTCTGATATATGAAATTTCTGTAACAATCAAAATTATAAATGATTATTTTAGCATGTAATAAATAATCTGGAAAGATGGCCAACGAGATGAGAATGAAATCTGATGGTTCGGAATGGAATGATAACGGAATCTGATGGCCGAGTGACTAGCGCTCAGTGCCGCGGATTTCGGGTGGTCCCATGAACGTTTGTAGTAGTTTGGAATCCATTTTAAACCATAGGTACCGATGTAATATGACTGTAGATCGTTGGACGTAGGGTTCACAGCCCTACCCCGTAAAAAGAAATGCTTCGGAATCTGCCAGCAGACAGACTGTCTGAGCCCACCACAGTTGGTTTTGTGCTATTGAAGAAGAAGAATGATGCTTTGATAAATTAGTAACATTCTTAAAAAACAACAACATTTATTTAAAAGTGTTTTATGTTTTAAAATTAAAAAATTTATTTTTTGAGTTTTGAAAATGCTGTTGCAAAACTACGATAACTTGCTATAAGTTAAGGAACTAATCTTTAAAATCAGAGGACATCGTACAATACTTATTAAATATATCCAGAATTACAAATACGTAAAGGATGATAACATATCAATCAATAAAAGGTGCGTACATAGAATCACTATGATGAAACACAAAAAAGATTGACAAATATGCTGAATTTGTAAAAAAAAAAAAATTGTTAAAAAAAAATTTATTCAAAGTACCGATAATGTAGACTTATAAAGATAATTTGCATTTCAACAAAACAATGATACTCAACTCATGGCTCAGTAATTACGTGCGCAACTAGCTTTGCAAAATGGCTTAAATTCGAATCCGCTGGTGATATGCATTACAATTATTGTTTTCAGAACTGTGAAAACTCCATAAAGATTGTGATAGTGCGAGCAAACTAAAAAAAGCATAGGGCACTGGTATAAAACATTAGTCTATTTTAATTTTGAAGTTTTATGTATCTTTTACTTTATATTTTTTAATCATAATTCCTTCTATTTATTTTTATTTTTTAGCTTAAAATTTTTTACTTTAACTTTTTATTTTTTGGGGCATCGTCAACGGACTCCTAATTGTACCGATAGCTTTAGCTTTTTGGATCTCTTGCTTTAATTGTTCTCAAGCAAAAGATGCTTTTCTTAAATTTAACTGTTTTCTTTTTCTTTTATTTTTATACTTCAATTTAAGCAACTGCATTTTTAGTGCTAATGTTTTAATTAAATTAAGATGTGGAGGTTTTCGTGGTTCTTAAAACCACCTTGGAATTTTCCGTAACCGGTACGCAAGTTGCCCAAGTCTACTTGTTAAATGATGTTCCAAAAGAAAACAATATCCCAATCGCCTGATATGAACCCTTTAAAATATTTATATTATGTTATAAAAATTACACATAAGTAAAAACCATAAGAAATTGCATCGTCAAAAGTAGTAGAATAAAAGTTATTTATAATTAACAAAAATTATATTCAATGCACTGATTTTGGGACTAAAAGCAATTTTTTACAATTTCAACAAACAATTTTCATTTCCGTATTCCCTGAAATGAAAGTTCACAAATAAATATTATACTAACTTGAATTTTCTTTGCGAACAAATAGAGATGTATTGTTTAAATATTTTTTGTTAATTACAGCAGTATATCGTACTACTTCATTAAGAAATGTCAAGAAAAGTAAATAATGTACTTTTGAAATTCATTATTCTATAGTTCAATTGTTACACATTTTAAACAATGCGAAAAAAGAAAAGTAGTGTTAAAAGAGATGTTCTATGTTGTTCATTACTTTTTATTTCTGAGCATTAAGAGCAAATGTTCATATTTTCACTACAATTTGAAATATATATATTCTTTCCGAAGAAGCAGAGAATTAGTTTGATTTTTTTTGAAGAGGCGAATTCATAGTTTGAATTTTTTCAATTCCTTCTATTAGCTCGCACTCTCCCTATATATATCTTGTTCAAATTTTCAATCGTTCATAAAATACTTTTTATTCATCCATTCAAGTTCAAGTACATTTTTTTTTGAACTTGTGGTGGATGACACTGGATGTTAATACAGTTTTTCCAAATATTGATTCATCAATTAAATGTAATTAATTAATTTTAGTTTTTTTCAGATTTTAGTTGCATATAGATGGCGCCCGATAAACTTAAAAAAATGAATGAAAATTATTTATAAAGAACTTCCTGCAATGAAAAAAAAAGTAGGAATTGAGTTTAAATTTTTTTTTTATATATTACTTGTTTTAAACTAGTTGACGATGATCAAGTAAATTTCGAAGAGGCTACAGAATTTACTGGTAAGTGAATATCTTAATCTTGATAATACAGATGTGAATGTTTTGGATTGAGCATTTATGGCGTCACTGCTTTGAAATCTATATATACATGCTTGGAATATCTGCACGATCAATAAAATAAAGAAAATTTGGTTAAAATCTAGGATACTGTACCCCTGAGGAAGTCGCCAACATTGCAACCCTGAATATTTCGCCAATTTTCAGCCAATTTCTTTAGGGTTACAATACTATAATTAGAGGAATTCGTAGCTTCATTTTCCAAACAATATAATGACTATTTATTGTTATTGTGATTATATTATTATTTGTATAATTCTTATTTGCAGTAAATAAGAACAGTATATATTCTTTTAAATAAGTATTCCAATAAATTATTGATTATTCCAAACTTATTCTTACAACGTACGTCGGTCACTGATTCAGAACATAAACAATTTTTATGAAGTTGCCACTCAGGAAAGTAAGAAACAAACAAGAAAAACGATTTTTTTTATTTATTAATAACTTATAGTTTATTCTTAAATAATTAATTTCCTTTTTAAAGATGTTCGTTTAGTTAGGATTTTGTGGCAACCGTAATTAGAATTCGCTCGGAATATTTGAAGCTTTAGCTTTTTAGAACGTTAGTTAACGTTACAATTTAAATTTTTAATAATTAAAATAAATTAATATTAATAAAATAATGTGTCCGGAACATTTGATAATTATCTGGCAGAGTACATGTGGCGGCGCCAGCACAAATGTGACATCCGCAAAATATTTTATGATTTTACCGATGGAATAAAACGTTGGTTTCCACCACAGAAGAAGGACATACCACAATAAAAGTTAAGTTAGTCTCTCTCTTATTAAGTTTTATCTTCTTTTTTAGCTTTTGTTAATTTTAATTTATCATTCGAATTCGGCTTCGTAAAGAACATGACTTATTTTTTGACATTACAAAAGAAAAAAAAAAAAAAAAAGCGAATTAGCGAATAACTTTGGCGAAATTTTATTTTAACAGCGATTACTATCTTTGTCTAAGCGATACATTTTTGTGACTTAGAAAAATAAAATTCCACATAATAATTTGGCGACAAAGTGATTTAATTTGGTGTGAAAGCAATTTGGGAATAAAATGTTGACAAAATAATGATATATTTTGGCGCTAAAGCGACAATATATGGCGTAAAAAGAAAACATTAAAATGTTGACATAAAAGTGGTAAAAATTTGGCGATAAAGCGATATAAATTGGCGTAAAGGCATTTTAGATATAATTTTTTTGGCATAATAGCGCTAAATTTCGGCATAAAAGCGGTAACATTTGGCGCAAAAGTATTCCAGAGATAAAAATTTGGCGATAAAGCCTTAACTTTTGGCGTAAAAGCACCTCAAAAAACAAGATTCACTTAGTGAAAAAATTTGGCTATAAAGCGATAAATATTGGCGATAAAGCATTTTTTGGCTTAAAAGAAGTTATATAACAAAATATGCTTAGTGAAAAATGACAATAAAGAGATAAATGTTGGCAATAAAGCATTAAATTTTTCATTTCGAGGATTAAAATTTTGACAGAATAGTGATAATATTTGGCGTTAATGCGATAAACTTTGACTTAAAAGCCTTTTCAGGAATAAACTTTGACGTAATAGCTATTTGGCTGCTAATGTTGGCGTAAAAGCACTGTTTGGCTTTAAATTTTGGCGAAATAGCATTTTACAATGACACCGAACTTCGGCAGCCATTTTGTCAGTTTACTTGGCGATTTGGCAACCCAGTAAAGGATTTTGGCGTAATATCAATTTAACGAGCAAACTACCTGGCCCATTCATTTCTATGCTTACTTACCGACTTGGCGATGTGTTTGGCACAAAGGGTACAGGATCCTAGATTTTAACCGAAAATTTATATTTTTATATGAATTTATTTAAAAATTTTGATTGAAGCAGATTTAATGACGTAGGTAAATGTGTAAAAAGAATAATTAATTATAAATTGATACTACATATGTTTTGGGTAGAGGAGTTTTTCGATTCCTTCATCACTTTCGATGTTTCTTATTGGTTTACTATTTTTTTTTAAATTTCTTTCCAGGGCTATTCTTATTGGTTTATTTAAATTTCTTTCACGTACATTTTTATAAATCGTTTGGAATTGAACGTTTTTTTTATTTTTTTTTAAATTTCTTTCATGTGCTTTTATTTATTATTTTGGAATTCTTTTCTTTTTTAGAATTCTATAGCTAATTTATTTTTTATTTAGTTTGCCTTCTTTTTTCAGTTTAGAATGCTAACTAACGAACATAATTTATTACCTAAATATGATTTAGTGATACTTTTTCTGCTTTTGTTTGTTTAAGACTGCTGTTAAGCCTTTTGTCCTTACATTAAATTCCAAATTTAATGATAACCTTTATATTGGCTCAGCTGAATAAATTTTATCTTTTATTGGCCAAATCACAAAATAGGGATCTTTGGGATTTGGCGACTTTTTTTGTGACGCTCACTGGGCGATTAATTGCCAAATGTGGTAACCCGCGTCTCTTATACTGTTTACAATTCACTTCACCGCTACTTGGCTGACTTTGATGAAAAGATTTTTTGACGCCAAATCTCAACGGCCGATTTGCGATTTTACCCTTTTATTTTGTCATACTAATATAAATTATTATTTGTATGTATCATTGTGATTTATTTTTACCATTTATTTTTTTTTTCCTTCTGAATCTTTATTCAAAAATGCTGTTACCTGTTCGAAGACTTGTATCTTCTATTTGAACTCTGTCCAGTAAGAATCGGAATCTCCTTGTAATTTCTTTTCTTTTGAAATCTGCTTCAATCTCTTGTTTTGTTCTTGGCACGCGGCATTTCATGAAACAGCAGAGCAAAACAACTACAAAAAATATTGCTATCAATGAATGCATGTGTAATACTGTTATACTGTAAGATGATATTTATGATTACTGTATTTGATTTTGCTACATTCATGGAAAATCATAATATTGATTAAATAATTGTGTAAATATAGAAAAACTAAATGAACGAATTCAGTCATTTATTTAACTTTTTTTTTTAACAAACTAGCTGAATTACGTAGTTATTTTCCGAGATCATCTGAAAAGAAACTATACAATAAAGATAAAGGAACAATAAAAATTTATAATTAGAAAATTTAAAAAGGGATTTGTTTTCATTTTGCAAACAAAATAAGTTCAGCATCAAGTGAAAAAATTAATTTCAATTAAAAATATTTCTAGTTACCACTTGTGGATGCACATTGTTTTAACATTCAGAAAATGTGTATTGTATGCTTAGTATAACTGATATGAAAAATGGGGAATATTGGAATTTTTTCCTTAAAATTTAATCCCCATTTTAAATTTTTTCATATTGGTCACAGAAGAAAACTGTAAATACCATTGAATTCAGGATGTTAGAATCTATAAAAATCATTCATAAGAAAGCATCCGGTCTCTTATTAAATTGAAGGAATTAAGGAATGGATATCAAGGGGAAATCTGCAACTTTTAAAATAGTCTAGAGGTTTATGTAGGACATAGCAATATGCATACCAAATTGGAAAGCTCTAAGTTAAAAACTGTACATTTGTATAAAGGCAACAAAATTTGCATTAACAAACTTTTGAAGTTGTATATTAGATTCCATAACATAATTGATAAAATAATTTTAAGTTTAAAGAAATTTTTAAAATTAAAATTTAAGAATAATCAATATTTTGCTATTTAGGGTTGATGATTTTAATTAGAAAAGTATTATATAAATTTGTACATAATGTTATTAAAATTTTTGTTTGTAGTTGATTTTTTAAATAGTTTGCTAAAACGTGTATTTTACTTTTCAAAAATATTCTTAATTAGAGACTGTTTTATGCAAATTGCTACAATATAACCATTTTAACGAATGTAATTTTGGTGATAGTTCTTAGCGAATGTTCTATTCATTTCCATTATTTATCATGAAAAAAATTATACCTAGTGAGAAGCTTCTTTGAATCTTACAAAAGAAATTTCATCAGGTGTTGAATCAGCTCTATTTGAACTATAATTCAGTGAACTTGCTGATAAATTGCTTTCGTTGTAATGATTCCATATTATTAAAGCGTTGCAAATTGGAAAATTTAAAAATATTTATTCTTATACATATTATTTATCAAATTTTATGAATCCTCTGATTTTATATATAATTCAAACATGGTAAATTTTTCGTTTGTAAAAATTTTTATCATGCTTGTTACCTTTAACTATTATACTGACATATACAAAACTATAGTCTTAAAATAATCCCTTACCTACTGTTATGAGTCCGGCCAAGGCCAGAAACATAAGTTGCCAGACTCGAAACCCCATAATAACCTCGGCTTCCATCCAATCATCTTTGGGAATGATAGCTAGAGTGGCGGCTGAATTGCAACCTGGATCTACCTCTGCTATTTCTTCCTGGAATTGAAAATGATGATATTCTAACTCAATATATGCCAGAATTCAATATGTTATTTGTAACAGATTAAATTATAATCAATTTTTTATTTATCTGTATACTATTTAAGTTAATAATATGCTATCTAGATATTCTTAATGTACGAGAATTGGAACCTCAATAATAATTATATTATTGTAAAGGCACCATGCAATAAAGCGAAATAATATATTTTAAGTTGTACGTTGTTAGGCATTCAGATTATCCCAGAAATGTAGAATAGAATTGACAATATCATTTTAAAGCTTTCATATGTACGACGAATAAAATGTTTAATTTAGAGCAGTTGTAAAAATTAAAAATTCAAAAGAATTTCCAGTTAACTCCAAGCTGTGATACTAATATAAGAAACGATTATTATTTTGTATGTTTTATACACAAGAGGGCGAAGTGGATATTATTCAATCTCTTCTATAATTCTTTATTTTTAATTAAATCATAATAAATACTCAAAGCTAATAAATACTCAACATGAGTCAAACTTCGTCCGGCCCGCCGGCTGTTGACCTTACCTCCCCGGAGAGTCCGCCCTTACATGAACAGGGTATTATTGACGACGCCAATAAAAACAATGAGAACTCTATGGACATAACTCAATGTGCCACTGAGGATGAATTGAAGGACAATAACTACCTTCTGGCGCACCCTGCAACTAAAAACACAAACGAGCCGACGCTTGAACATTATCTCTTCTTCGAAGAGTTACTCAAAGAGGCAGCAACTTTAATGGACAAAGTCCATAAATCAGCCAGCGCTGCCAACAACGTGAGGTCCCCCTCTGGGAAACAACCTCCATGAAAGTTGAAGAGTGTAGTAGGCGCATCCGCGCTATCTGCACCTACACAGGAGTCCCCGCCTCCCTGCTACCTACAAAAAAAGAACTGATCGACATGAGGAAACAAAAAGAACTAGAGATCCTCAACAAAGAGGCTGAAATTCAAGCAGCCCTAGAACAAAAAGAAAAGGAAGCGCCCCCCGCTCCCACTACCAACCTGATAGACGCTACCGCTAACACCCAAACAAATGGGGCAGCAACCAAAAGGAAAAGTCCTACTTCAGACGATGACGACGAAAGCTTCACCTTAGTGAAAGCGAGAAAAGACAAAAGGGTAAATATGGTTGCCAATTTACCCCCTACTAACCCACCTAACACCA
This sequence comes from Caerostris darwini, assembly GCA_021605075.1. Classification (NCBI taxonomy): domain Eukaryota; kingdom Metazoa; phylum Arthropoda; class Arachnida; order Araneae; family Araneidae; genus Caerostris; species Caerostris darwini. Next base: position 326,600 of record BPLQ01011097.1, on the reverse strand, counting down.
CGTTGGCTGCTGACATAAGCGTGAGCTCCAAAAAACCTCGTGCTAGCAGAATCCCACCATTTTTTGTCTCTGCCAAAGGCAAATGGTGGAACGTTTTAAATCAACTGAGAGTTGAAGTTCCTAGCATTGACGCTAAGCTTTCTGGTAATTTCCTCAAAATTACCGTTGAAAATGAAACAGAGTACAGGACCCTCGCTTCCATATTGGAAAGTGACGGTACCCCCTTTAAAACTCTCATGCTGCAGAAAGACCGGCCCATCAAGGTCGTGATCAGAGGTCTCCCTGGCCATACCCCAGTAGAAGATGTTGTGGCCGAGCTCCGGGCATTGCAGTTCCAAATCATTAAATGTGCTCGGATGTCGAAATTTAGGACCAGGGAGCCAATGCCCCTCTTCTATGCACAGCTTGCTCCTTCCTCTCATACAGAGGAAATTTATAGTTTATCAACTCTCCTCGGCCTGAGAGTACATGTTGAAAGCTATAAGGGTCAACCTGGCCCTTCGGTCTGTTGGAATTGCCAAGGCTTCTTCCACTCTTCGGAAGTATGCCGGCTTCCAACTAGGTGTGTTAGGTGTGCTGGCCCGCATAGAGCCCAGCAATGTACTTTATCCATCGACCATCCACTCAAGTGTGCAAACTGTAATGGAGCTCATGCCGCGAACTGGCGCGGATGCCCCAAAATGCCAAAACCCAGTAAAAAATCTGGGAGTAAAAATATCAAAATTAATAAAAATAATGTTAAATCCCAAGTCCCATCTAATAACAAACTTAATAATGTTACCAGGACGCAGCCAACGTTCACTAGCCGTCCGGTTAATGAAAGCAGAGCTTACTCCGAAGTTCTCCGCAAGGCGAACCAGGATAAGCAGGTTAGCCACGCCCCTCAGCCAATCATAGCTCAGGAGGAGCCCTTGCCTCGTGCTAACCCAAATCGGCCTGCTCCCGCAGTGACTGAAAGAGTTGTTTACAACTCTGAATGCTCACAGTCGGAGATATTACAATGTTTGATGGACCTTCAAAAAGACAATCCATCTCACAGTCATATTATTCTGCAGGCATTTGGCTTAGCTAAAGACAAAATGCGGAATTCGCAAGATAAGTTTGACATGGGTTATCACCTTTTTGCGGCGTATACTCATGTTCTTTCTACTAGTGAGTTCTGCACGGCTTAACTCTCTTCGGCCCTGAGTCTCTTACCATAGGCTTCTGGAACGCAAATTCTTTGCGGCCCAAAATAAACGAGGTTAGGGAGTTCTTAGATGAGCAGAACCTTGATGTATTTTTGGTACGGTAAACAAAACTGTCTCCTGGTTATAACCCTTTGATCGCAAATTACAGGTTCTATCGTACTGATAGAGCCAATCAACATCCTACACGAGTAAGTGGCGGAACAGGCATTTACATTAAAAGCAGCATTAATCACCACCATGTACCAACTTCTGAATTAGATGTCATCGATGCTACTATCATTGAAGTTAAAATCAATCAATTTCCAGTTGTCAAAATCATCTCTGTTTATATAAAACCTAATGCTCCAGGTGGTTTCCCGGTGGAGGACTTCAATAAGCTTACCAAAACCGGAAACAATGTGATTCTCGCTGGTGATTTCAACTCTCTTCACTCCTCTTGGAACTTTGGACACTCTAATCGATATGGTTTTACACTGAATCGTTTTATCCAAAGTCAAAGGGGAATGAAGGTTGTTCCCCCCCTTAAAGTTACTAGAATCGACCTTAGAAATAATCATCGAGGTAATGTGCTCGATCTTGCATTTTTTAAATACATCCCCTTTAATTATGACATTGAGGTGCTAACAGATTTAGATTCTGATCACCTCCCCGTTGTTTTATCCTTAGATACCAGCCCTGAATCACTGAAAATTCCGAGTCAATTAAACACTAACTGGGAGAACTTCAGGCATGTGATGAATAATAAAAAGCTTCCTAGTTTTCTCCTAAGATCACCTACTGATGCAGACAATAGAATAACTGAATTAAATGAAATCTACGTCACATGTCTGCAGGAAAGTTCTACCCCTAAATTTAAACCTCCACCGAAAAGATTTCCTATAGATATCAAAATTTTAATCAAGCAGCGTAATAAATTCCGCCGAAAATGGCAGCGTACCAGAGATCCTGAGTATCTCAGAAGTTACTTCCGCACTCTTGACGAAGTCAGGAGTGCTATCACTGTCTTTACACAGCAACGCTGGCAAGACGACATAGAGGCCCTGACGCCTGAGTCAACATCACTTTGGAAAAAATGTTCCCACCTACGCAGACAATATCATAACATTCCGCCCTTGCAGGGTGCCAACGGCCGAGCAGCTTATTCCCCGGATGACAAAGCGGAACTGCTCGCAGACAGTCTCAAAGACCAATTTGAACTTAACCACGATGTTGAAGATAAAAATTTCTTCGAACACGCCAACTCTACAGTCACAGACTTCTTACAACAACCACATACTCAATGATCTTAGATTTAATTACTCCAAGGAAGTCTGTGATATTATTAGAAGGTTTAAAAATAACAAATCACCTGGTCTGGATCTTATTAGCAATCGCATGTTAAAGTCCACTCCTATTAAATTCATTCTGTATATTACCATTCTTTTTAACTTTCTACTTAGGATCTGTCATTTCCCAGCTTGCTGGAAGACTGCCGTAGTATGCCCCATTCCTAAGCCAAATGCTAATTTGGCTTACCCTCATAATTATCGTCCTATCTCACTACTTAGTAGCTTGAGCAAAATATTCGAATCTGCGTTACTTAAACGCCTGAATCAGCATTGCGATCTTCACGATTTAATCATACCTGAACAATTTGGTTTCAGAAGGCAATTAGGAACCTGTCACCAATTACTTAGGTTGACAGAGCTGATTCATGACGACTTTAACGAACGCAAATCTACGGGAATATTATTTTTGGACGTAGCCAAAGCCTTTGATAAAATTTGGCATAATGAATTGAATTTTGAATTTTCTCCCCAAATCATTAAGATTCTTTGCTCTTACCTACAATCCCGAGATTTCTTAGTCAGAGTAGGTGGAGTTACTTCATCACCCAGACCAATAGCAGGGGGTGTACCACAGGGGTCGCTATTAGCGCCCGCCTTGTTCAACATTTATATCAACGACATCCCGAGGGATTGTCAGACGAATCTTTTTTGCTATGCTGATGACACAGCACAAAACAAAGCACCACAGCTTGCTGTTAAAGACCTTCAATTTTATGTTTACAAATTAGAAAAATGGTTAACCACCTGGAAAATCAAAGTAAATGCAACAAAATCAGCCTGCCTGTTATTTACTCGGAAGCGTTCCATCTCTCCATTAGGGAGTATCACTCTTTTTGGCCAGCCCGTCCCCTGGGTTACTGAATATAGGTACCTAGGGTTGTTTCTAGACGCAAAATTGTCTTTTAATTCCCATATAAAGAACACAGTTGCAAAAGCAACTGGTGCGAGTATTAAACTCAACTGCCTAATTTCTCGAAAGAGTAGGCTTGCGATCAAACACAAGCTTCTGCTCTATAAGTCTATCATTAGACCTATTCTGGTTTATGGTAGCCCGATTTGGGCCTCCACTTCCCTCACCAATATCAAGAGACTTCAGGTGTTTCAGAATAAACACCTGGCTATGATTGCTGATGTGCCATGGTTCGTTCGTCGAAAGATCATTCATAGAGATCTAGACGTCGAACCTATTCCAAATTATCTACTCAAAATTTCTAAGAATTTTCTTGAAAAATGTCCTCAGATTAGCAATGAGTTAATCCGTCGCCTGCCTACCTATCACCCTGGGGTGAAAAGTTCGCAGAAACGCCCAAGGGCTGTTTACGACGTCTCCTATGATTGTTTTCCTAGAGTTAAGAGACATCATGGCTGTTATTCTGAACAAGCGATCGCGAGTTCAGGTAACGGAGTGGATTTAACGTTGTAATCTTACGTCCACTGAGACCAATTAGCTCACTGTGTATCTGAGGAGTCGTTTGGCTTTAAAAGTTTCGCGGCTCTATTAGTAAACAAAACGAATTGGCGCAGAGGTAAGGTGACGGACTCCCGACCGTAAGGTTGAGGGTTCGAATCCGGCACTCGGCACAATTCACAATTTTTATATCTTTGCTACGTTGTGCACCTTAATCCTTTCTTAACGGCTAGTGAACAGTTAGGTTTTTATTGTACGCTTTTTTACCCCTTTTTTTTTTTGTTAGGAAAATAAAAGGATGGAATAAAACCAAAAAAAAAAAAAAAAATAAATAAAAAAAATTATAAAATGAAAACTATAAAAATACGGTCCTGATATTGGCCTTTTTTTTTGTGTGTGGACTAACAATTTACTTTGCAGATCAACCTACAGCTCTCACCGTTCAGCATAATTCCCTGTTTACTTGGTTATATGAGTTTATAATAACTCTGTTTACTTTTTCATTATTTTGGCATCGACAACTGGTCCCTAATTGTACTGAACTTAAATTAATTTTAATTTCTTTTATGTTGTACCTTACTTTTATTTTTATTAGTATTTTTATCTTTTTTTTTGAGTACCATTTAACTTGAATTTTTAGAAACTTTATCTTTGTATTTTCACTAACCTAATTAAGCAACCAATTAAAATTTAAAGCATATCTATTAATTAAGATGAGCTAAAGACATGAGATCTGATCATGTCTTTAGAAAGAGAGAGACATGAGATGTCGATCACTAATTATGATTTTAAAGCCTAACTGAAAAGTTATTAAATTGAAAAAGGGTCATTATATCAGAAAGTTTATTTATGTTGTTTCGAAGCCGTAGTTTACTCCTTCAAGTGTTCGCAGAATACTATAGCTGCTATCAACTTTTCTAAAGAGTACAGTTGTTGCACACTTTAGCTATTAATAAAAGAAGCTGCACGAATGTTGAAAAAACCGTAAAATAAGGGAGTTTGAAGTATAATTGATCGCTTCTTAAATTATCTTATCAGTCCAAAAAGGAAAGAATAATTCTTGTTCCTGAAAATTTGGTTAATCATTTCTTAACTTTTATTTAATATCTGTAAAAATGTATAACATCATAAAGTGAATATTCTTCTATAGATAATTTTTTTAGGTTTTTAATTGGTATACAGACCTCATTTTTAATCTTCAATATTAATTAGACCGTAATAAGTTTTCAGTAATTTTATGAAAAAATTTTCTAGCTTATTAAGTTTTAATTTACTTGATTTGTATAATAAATTTCGCTCATTTTGAAATGTATGATACTGATATTTTATTCAAAATAAGATTTTTCATTAATTAATGTATAATATTTCTTACAAAATTTAAAAAGAGAAATTAAAAACTCAAATGATCAAGTACTGTTAAAAAATTAGATATTAAATTCAAGAGCATTAAATATATTAAAATCAATAATTACAAAGATACGTTTGATAATTATTCTCATCTTTTTACGAAAACGTAAAAAAGAACAAATGAACTTTTATATTTAAAAGGTAAGCAATGTACACTCTTTTAATGATCAAGTTATTTGTTTATATTAAAAACTGATAAAAAATTTGTTTTATTTTCTAATAAAATTTTATATAATTTTGTTTAAGAGGTTTAATTTACTAAATGAAAATTTAAATAATTTTGTTAAGAAATTACATGATAAATTATATAAAAATATACCTGTATTAACAGATATATTTTATACATATTATTATATATTTATAGATAATAAAGTAAGAGTAACACAAGTCCATAAAATTTCCTTTTCCTTTTTCTCGGTTTATTGCTGGTGTAATGTAATTTAAGCTATTTACAAAAGATTGTAAAAAACTAATTGAAAAAATTGGGAATAAGGTTTATTTGCCATTGACAGGCTCCGTGAAGATTTAATATTGAAACATATGAATATATTCAACCCATATTGACATTATAACATAACAGTATATAGAAGCATTGCTACATATGAATAACTATATTAGTTCACATTTATAAAATTTATCATAGAAATTTATTCAATTACTTTATTCCCATGCGTTTCCTAAAGAGGACGTTGAATTTTTTTATATATAAAATTTTTGATGAATTACTGAATTTTATAGTGAGATATTGTCATCAAAAATGAATTTTAGTACAATTAAAATAATTAAATATTCACTACCCTCAACTTCAACAGCTACTCCGTTACTACACGAGTTAAACCGACTCGTTGTTTATTTCTACGCCCATAAAATCTCATTAACATAAGTGCTTTCGAAGAAACCTGCCCAGATGCACCTCAACCAAATCGGACATTCGGAGACCTTGAAACAATAGTGTCCATCTCTCCTGCTTTGACAAGAAAAATGGGAACGAGTTAGCTGGTTTCTGGAAAAGCCGAGATCCTTTATGGAAGACCACACCCATAGAATCTTCCACTACTGACAGATTTGGAATGAATAATTAATTTCCATCTCCGCCCGTCTGCCACAAATTTTCTTATTTCTCTACGCAAGGATTCGTCATTTTTGCAGACGAAATGTTTCAACCCCTTACCAGCCGCCGATCTGTGTGTGGTTGGCAATTTCGGCGGGGCATTGAACCAGTTTGGTTGAGACGGTCGTTTGTAAATATGATAATAAACATGGAGTCTGTGTGTGGGGATCGATTTTCGACTTTCATTAAAGCAGATTAGAGACCTTTAGTCATTTGGTATTTGGGAACCAATTCCAAATGTTGAACCCAGAATTATCTATAATTATCCATTAGAGTTGGCAAAACATTTTCGAAATAGCAAAATATAAGATTTACGAAAAGTGTTAAAATAAAAGAAAACGTTTAATATTTTTTGTTGTTTTAATCATAATCATCATCACAGCAAAAGAGTTTTTTTTTAAATAAGCCGAGGAAGGGTGGAAGAATATCCTCTTCTTCAATGGTACTCAATGTCGTTAGACGCCGATTTACATATAAATAATGACGGTATAGTCGAAGTAAATTTATTTTTATTTGCAAGAATGATGCTCTTAGTGTACTCCTATGTACAATGCGAGGCTTTCAGTTGAAAATGTATCATTTTTAATTATGCATTATTTATACTATTATTATTACGAAAATATATTGAAAAACCGTACCAATAAATAAAACATTGGTAATAAAATATTAATACTATTCCTACAATAATAAACATTAAAAAAGCCTTTAAAAATTGAAATCATTTACAATTTCAGTTTTTCATGGGTGAATATATTTTGTCATTTAATTTATCAACGGAATTTGATTATATTATATGGGCCTCATGGCCGATTGTCTGGAGCTCTGGCGCTCAGTGCCACAGGGTTCGAATCCCGGCGGTAACATGCATATTTGTAGGGGGTTCAGAATCCACTTTAAACCGTAGGCCCCGGTCTAATATGATTGTAGAGCATTGATCGGGGGACTGACAACCCTACTCGTAAAAAGAAAACATGTCTTGCCTCGAAATCTGCCAGTAAGCAGACGGCTTTGGCCCATCATGGGGGAAGAAGAAGAAGTGATAGTTACATTAATTTTCATTAACATAACTGATCTTTAGGTACTATTTTGAGAAAATTGAAACTAATATGTTTATATACTGAACGCCATACAATTCAAAAAATTAAACACAGAGCGCATGCCATTGTTTGGGCAAAGCGCCAATCTTAGCAACACGTATTTCATGTAAATTTTAAAACAAATATAATTAAAATCATGGTGTAAATTAGTGTTTATTTTAAATTAAAAAATATTTGAAATTATAGTTTTTGATTGCGCGGGAGGAGATTATCCTGGATTATTCTATTTTAAATAATTTTTAACTTATTTATTTCCTATTCATTTTTTATAAACTTCGCGAAACCTATACCAATAATATTATGTTCACACATGATAATACACCATTACTGATTAGGTCCAGTGTTGCTTTAATAACAACGGAATGCCATAGCAAAAGAGTAGATTTTTAAAATTCACTTCGGTTAGGAGGGAATGTCTTTTTTTTAACATTCTCGAGGGGAGTGGTAGAGGAATAAATAAATTTATTATGAATAATGAACGAATTTAGGTATACACAATGACAAATAAATCTGATGATAATATAAATGAACAGATATAAATTATAATGAATTTAGAAATAAATAATGACATTATAGTCAAAGCAAAATTTTTTATTACTCATTTGAAAAAATAATATTTCTCGTGTTCTACAATGAACAACACGAGGCAAATGTAATAGAGTTATAGAACCAAAAATGTATTGCAAAACCATACCATTAGTTAAAACAATGGTAGCAAAATACAGTATGTTCTAAAATTTACTCAAGATTTGAATTCCTAAGCAGTCTGGAATATCTGGTAATGAAAAAGTAGATTTCCCTTCAAATTGAACCTCTCGTCTTCGTGTTCGGGGAGGGGAGGAGCGATTACAGCAAATTATTTCCTAAAATAAATCCTCTTGTACCCTTTATTAAAAGCTACACGTCTTTCGGGAATTTTGTAACATCCTTTAGCACTATTGGTTAAAAATGTAATCGCCATAAATAACTCCGCGCGGAGAGGAATATTTAATGAAATTGCATAAAAAAAGGCCTGCTTGTTTCGAATAAGAAAACAAGAAAAGAAAGGAAAGATGGAATAATTTTGAAAGATATAATAATTTTCTCTGCTTCTTTTCTATGTTTGGAGCAGAAAAAAAGCACATATTGCTGATTTTGTACATTTTGAACTACACGTAGTGAACAGTACAAATCTCCTCAGATATGTTTACATGAACACTTAGAAATTTGGCTATTACAAAATTGAGAGAAGAAATATAAAAATTGAGAGGATATACATTCAAAAGCCAAAATATTATGACCACCCCACATTTTGCAATGAACTTGCCTGGATGACGTGGAAGGCACGTGATCAGGTGGAAGTGGTATTCAACTGGTATTAAGTGGTGGTATTAATCCGTGCCAAGGCGGGTTGAAGCTGTGTTGCGCGCCAAAGGTGGGCCAACTCGTTATTGACAGGTGGTCATAATGTTTTGGCTCTTGAGTGTATATAAATATATATTCAAATATGAAATCTGGCACAATTCAAATCGTTGCATTTAAAATTAATGTTTTAGCATCGATTGTGGTACATCGAAAAAAAAAAAACTCCAAGAAATATCTGAATCTAAAGTTGTATGCGTAGTTTTTATTGATTACTTTTGAAAACAATCAAAACGTGTGCTTCAAAATTGATAGCTTACGTCAAAACAGTGGTATGATATTATTGTTAAGTAGATTTATGGTTTGTACAATTGAAAACCGAATCCTGACTTTTTATTGATTACTTTTGAAAACAATCAGAACGTGTGCTTCAAAATTGGTAATTTGGTCTCATATTATTAAACAGTGTTTATTATTGTTAAGCAGATTTATGATTCATACTGCTGTAAACAGAATCTTAATTTTTATTGATTCATTTTGAAAACAATCAAAACGTGTGCTTCAAAATTGGTAATTTGGTCTCATATTATTAAACAGTGTTTATTATTGTTAAGCAGATTTATGGTTCACACTACTGTAAGCAGAATCTTAATTTTTATTGATTCATTTTGAAAACAATCAAAACGTGTGCTTCAAAATTGGTAATTTGGTCTCATATTATTAAACAGTGTTTATTATTGTTAAGCAGATTTATGATTCATACTGCTGTAAACAGAATCTTAATTTTTATTGATTCATTTTGAAAACAATCAAAACGTGTGCTTCAAAATTGGTAATTTGGTCTCATATTATTAAACAGTGTTTATTATTGTTAAGCAGATTTATGGTTCACACTACTGTAAGCAGAATCTTAATTTTTATTGATTCATTTTGAAAACAATCAAAACGTGTGCTTCAAAATTGGTAATTTGGTCTCATATTATTAAACAGTGTTTATTATTGTTAAGCAGATTTATGATTCACACTACTGTAAGCAGAATCATGATTTTTATTGATTCATTTTGAAAACAATCAAAACGTGTGCTTCAAAATTGGTAATTTGGTCTCATATTATTAAACAGTGTTTATTATTGTTAAGCAGATTTATGATTCATACTGCTGTAAGCAGAATCTTAATTTTTATCGATTCATTTTGAAAACAATCAAAACGTGTGCTTCAAAATTGGTAATTTGGTCTCATATTATTAAACAGTGTTTATTATTGTTAAGCAGATTTATGATTCATACTGCTGTAAGCAGAATCTTAATTTTTATTGATTCATTTTGAAAACAATCAAAACGTGTGCTTCAAAATTGGTAATTTGGTCTCATATTATTAAACAGTGTTTATTATTGTTAAGCAGATTTATGATTCATACTGCTGTAAGCAGAATCTTAATTTTTATTGATTCATTTTGAAAACAATCAAAACGTGTGCTTCAAAATTTTTAATTTGGTCTCATATTATTAAACAGTGTTTATTATTGTTAAGCAGATTTATGATTCATACTGCTGTAAGCAGAATCTTAATTTTTATTGATTCATTTTGAAAACTATCAAAACGTGTGCTTCAAAATTGGTAATTTGGTCTCATATTATTAAACAGTGTTTATTATTGTTAAGCAGATTTATGATTCATACTGCTGTAAGCAGAATCTTAATTTTTATTGATTCATTTTGAAAACAATCAAAACGTGTGCTTCAAAATTTTTAATTTGGTCTCATATTATTAAACAGTGTTTATTATTGTTAAGCAGATTTATGATTCATACTGCTGTAAGCAGAATCTTAATTTTTATTGATTCATTTTGAAAACAATCAAAACGTGTGCTTCAAAATTGGTAATTTGGTCTCATATTATTAAACAGTGTTTATTATTGTTAAGCAGATTTATGATTCATACTGCTGTAAGCAGAATCTTAATTTTTATGGATTCATTTTGAAAACAATCAAAACGTGTGCTTCAAAATTGGTAATTTGGTCTCATATTATTAAACAGTGTTTATTATTGTTAAGCAGATTTATGATTCATACTGCTGTAAGCAGAATCTTAATTTTTATTAATTCATTTTGTTTACAATCAAAACGTGTGCTACAAAATTATTAACTTATTTCGAAACCGAAGTCTGATATACTAGATTAATTTATTGATAAATAAGTAGTTAAGTAGACATGAGATATTAATCGTTGAGAGTGCATTATACAAAGTTCATTAGAAAATAAATTCCTTACTCTTGGAATCATTACTGAACCAAATTCCATTTTTATTGTATCCTAAATTCAAAACTTTTGAATCCCTTATCTCTGCATAGTCATTTATTTTAATTTTTATTCCTGTGGTCAAGGTTCGTATTACATTCACATTTTACGAATTTATAATTATTGTTATATAAGTTAATAAAGTAGTAATATAAAACAAAAAAAAGTGTTCTACAAAATTATTAATTATTAATTTGTCAACAAATCTTACGACAAAATTAATGTACATAGTACAATATTTGTGGAATGTCAGCTCCTTTATAAAAACACTCAGCCATATTGAAAACTTTTTCTAAATCCATACAGCCCAAGGTTATGTTGTGGGAGTTACGCCCAAATTGCTGGTAGCGAGCCATGTTTATCTTCACATCATCATAAAAAATTGAAACTTTTAGGGTGGATGTCAGTGGTCGAAAGAAACGACTCCAGTGACTAACTGTGTCAAGATGGATGATGACAGGAATTTAAAGATATAAAGCTGTGATAAAAAATGTAATGTGAATAGTATACTATTTGCATGATTGAAATGATATTGTTAAGCTGCTTTAAAACATAGTACTATTAACAGTTATTAATGTGAAAAAATTTTAAATATTGAAAACAGTGCGTACAGAATAGTATCAAACCTCCAATTTATTAACTAGGGGCCTGATGGCCGAGTGACTAGCGCTCAGTGCCACAGGTTTCGAGTTCGAGTCCTGGCTGTGCTATGGATGTTTTTAGTGGGGTCATGGATGTTTGTAGTGATTTGTAGTGGTATCCACTTTAAACTGTAAGTCCCAGTCTAATGTGACTGTTGGGCGTAGGGCTGCAACGCTACCCCGTAAAAAGATAACATTTCCTGTCTCGAAATCTGCCAGTAGGAAGACGGCCTTGGTTCACCATCGAACTGTTGCGCCAATGAAGAAGAAGAAAAATTTATTAATTGGCCTGTGTAAGATCTGCTTATGTTAATATAAAACTTTGATGAACACTGCCGAAGAAGTCTACAAAATTAGTCTTTCGTTCCAATTTTCTAATAAATATTATAATATATTATACACAATTTCATTAACTTACTTGCTGTTTTATTCTCTAATAGAAATTTAGAAATGGCATATATTTCTATCACATTTTAACATTAACGTTTTAAACACGTTTTTAACAGTTTATAATGTCGATACACTGCCGAAGACATATCATTCTATAGCCGACTACCTATAAGTCTTATTTTATAATAAGACCTATATCATTCTATAACCTACCTATAGGTCTTATTTTATAATAAGACCTATATCATTCTATAACCTACCTATAGGTCTTATTTTATAATTAGACCTATATCATTCGCATAGAGTTATATTTTCTTAACTGAAAGTACTAATTAAGCTATTTTATAACTCTCAAAAAATCAAAATAACCTTCACTCATTTATTTATTTCTTTAAAAAACATACACATTAATTTGTAAAATTTTCGAAAAGAACTTTTTTGGGGGTGGGGGGAGAGATTTGAAAAAATAAATGGCGTATAATCAAAAGAAGAAATTCAGATCACTTAACTCATTGTTGTTATCGTGTCCATGGATTTCAATATCACTATCAAAGTCCGATTGTCAAAAGTCTTCAGGATAGCGTCCGCTAGTAATAGCGCCGCTTCACCATACATGACTTCGCTTAAATTGGCCTCGATTTAACTCATTATTTACCCGTATTATTTAAATTGTTTTCTCTATTGTTGCACTTTTGAAAAAAAATGCTGAAGCTTCGGCGTAATTATTTTCAATATAATAAAATAATAATTTATTACTCTCAAAACGTACTGTATATTTCCGTAAAGCACTTTGATGTTGTTATGCTTAATCCTCAGTGTCCCGCAGTGCGAGACGAACATCCCATGAGTAGTCAACTCATAGATGAAGGGAAAGGGGGCACCTTCTGTTATGATGGAGCACCTGTAGGTAGAAATCTGACTTGACTCATTCGACTTTACTGAATAAGGATTGCAGTGCCTTCAGAGAAGACTTTTAGAGGAGCTACCCCCCATCTGCGTATCGTATGGGAGACAACCCGGAAAACTCTCATGAGGTAGTCTGACTAATGAGATTTGAAATTTTTGACAAGCATTTATTGCACACTTTGGGCTAATTAGACCGGGACCTATAGTTTAACGTGGATTCCGGGCAAAACTAACAAATTTCCCTGCCATCGCCTGGATTCGAACTTAAAGCATGTAATACCAAAGATCAGAGCGTTATCCAATTGGCCATCATGCCACTATTGTGTGGGAGAAAGCACAAAAATTCTCACTAGGTAGTCCGACTCACGAGACAAAACGCTAAACATCAGAAACGCCATCGAATATCCTCGTTTTTGAAACAGTGTCTACAACAATGACACCAGCGGATTGAACCTCGGCCCTAATGCTCACCAGCGACGTATGTTACCATTAAGCCACGAGTCGGTCTTAGGTCTTACACTTTTGTAATCCTATTGGGAGACAAAAAAAAAAAAAAAAAAAAAAAAGAATATTCTATTTCAAATATTCTATAAGTCGATCTCGTGGCCCAGTGGTATTGAGCAGCTAGCTTACAAATGGGAAAAGGTTCGAATCTTCTGGCAGGTTCCATTGCAATCATTGTCTTCAGAAACGATGAGATAAGATGGCAAATGTGACAATATGTGTAAAGATTGGTCGGAATTTTCTGAGTTTTCTCTCACACGTTTGTAAATGTGGGACAGTTAAACCATGAAGACTATCCAAAGATAGTGTAACGTAATGTAACGGTAGGTGTTTAGCCGGAGTACCAGGGAATTCACCGTACCTCCATATCAATAATTACTATTAAAATATAATTATAAAAACTAAAAGTTAAGCTAAAGAAAGAATATTAAACGAGCCCATGTTCGGAGAGAACTAACAGGAGTGAAAAGGTTCGTAAATACAAAATTTAAAATGATATCACAAAATTATTTAAAAATAAAAACTGTGGTAATTAAAAAGAGTTCCAAAGATAGTGTATTTCCTTCAATACTTATCTATGGCCTAACAGACTGGTACTAAGGTAGGAACATGAAGTTCCTCGATTTTTTTAGCAAAACAATTAGTCTGGAAACTCTCTGAAGTTTCAAAAAATAATAGTAATAAACAAAAGGAAGTATTTATTAAACGTATTGTTTACTGTGAGACACAAAAGATTGCATCTTTGTTTTATGTAATACTTATGTACAGTTTTGATTCATGAAGTTTAAATAATTTTTTTTTTTCCAATAAAGCAATTACATTTTCTATGATGTTAAAATCAATTACAATGATCTTCAACTCATTTCCTTAAACAATTAATATTATGTAATACTTCCATGTTTATTCAGTTTTTACATAGATAATAGGATCTTCAAACTTGTGAAATGTTTACTTTTATTAAAGCAGACTAATTTAAACCAGTCGATCATAAAAATGTTAAATATTTACTTAAAAAAAATACAGAAAATAAAACAAAAAGAGTAAGAGGAAAAATAAAAAATAATATTAATTTCAATTATGAATTAATAATATTAATGTAATTAATTTCATTTAATTGGATTTAATTACATGGGAATATATTTTATTAGACAAAGGAATAATTCAAATGCAAAACACATAAAAAAAATAAATTATAGTTTAAAAAGTCTAAAAAACACGCTTTTAGAGTTAATCAAACTAAAAAATAAAAAATAATTGTTAACATAGGAATAAAATGACTGACGAGAGAATTAATGTCACTTTTCTAAAAGCGTGGGGTGCTCGATATCAGTCGTTATAATTGTTCACTAGTTTCATTCCGAAATGCAGAGTTAGTTTTAAAATGCCATACAAAGCCCCCCACGCTTTTAGAACAGTGACATTAATTCTCTCGTCAGTCATTTTATTCCTATGTTAACAATTATTTTTTATTTTTTAGTTTGATTAACTCTAAAAGCGTGTTTTTTACACTATAATATTTAAATTATGTCCCAGTTCGGAGGACTGGAACTACAGTTCTTACAATAATTTAATTGTGAGTAAAACAAAGGCTAAATGCGAATAGGCCGAGCCAGCCAGGATTCGAACAGGGAATCTCCTGATTCGTAGTCAGGCGCGTTATCCGTTGTACCACTGTCCCACATAGGTTTGAATGTCTTAGGCACTTTCATTCTACATGGGTTAAATTGCTCTTCATAAATTAAAATAAAATCACTCATCCTGGCGATCCTAATCCTGATGAGATAATAAACTTATCAAAATATTTTAGTGTCGTCTATCCTTGATAAGTCTACAACGTTTAAATTAAATCTGATCGCTTAAAGTAGGGCAAAATCGAGCCCAAAGAGTCGGTTACAAACAAACATACAGGTGAAACTAATAAAAGCGTATTAAAAAAGAAAAATACAATTCAGTCACTTGATTGTTTGTAGTGTATTCAAATTCATTGAGTAGTGAATATTCGTTGCATATTCTTTGATTAATATGGATCATTTTCTATTGTTATTTTATTTTTATGGATATTTGAATCAATTAAAATTTGCAAAATTAGCAAAAACAATTAAAAGAACTTCTATTTTCTGACATGTTTTTTATAATTATGCTAATTTAATTACTTAGATAAAAGTAAATTCATTGTAATTTGTTATTATTGCCTTAAAATGTTCAGTTAAAAGTGCCCATTAAGAAAATAAAGTATATTCTCTGCTTATTTCATTTTAAGCATAGAATACATAATTTCGATTTTATAAAACAAATGTAAAATTTATTAGCAATAGAAATTCATTTGCAATAATTATAATGGAAAATAATATTTTTTACAAGATAAATCTTGCCCAAAAGATAAATTTGTTAAAGTAAATTTTAATATTTCTCTGTCGTTAAAATTATTTTCATAATTATAGAAATCATTTTTATAAAATTCAAACTTCTTTTGATAAAAATATAAAAATTTTCACATAAATTGCATTTAGTATAAAAATTTCAGATAAATTTGCATTTAGTATAATAATTTTCACATAAAATTGAATTTAGTATAAAAAATTTCAGATAAATTTGCATACAAAGAAGGAGCAATATTTTATGGCTGTAAGCAACATTTTGTCACAAAAAAATTCTTTAAAATGTTACTTTAAAAATATTTTTAATGTAACTAACTTTATTTAGTTTCTTAAAAAATTTTACTATTATTTAATTAAATTATGAAAAGTCAGTAGTTTTTAAGTACAAATTTAAAATTTTGGTACCTATATTTACATATTTTTTTAACAATGATAATGCAGCTATTTCCATGCAAATTATAATAGAACTCTTATGCCTTTTTCTACAAATTACGTTTATGGCATTAGAATTAGTTTTACGACTATGAAAAAATTTTGTAATGTTTAAAATTATAATTTAGAAGTTAAAGGTGATTAACGAAATTAGTATGAAAATTTTCATTGCCATATAATGTGTTAATCGTATATTTATAAAAAATTTCTCAATTGCAGCCTTATACGGATTGATTTATTATGGTAAAATAAAAATAAAAATTGGGTTATAATTACGTAATTTTTCTCTCACTTTTACTGTCTATTTTATTATTAATTAATATCAGTTATAATAATATTTAATATAGCTTGATAATGAAAATATAAGCATAAAGTACACATAATCTCATATAGGAATGATTTAATCTAAAAAAAGCAATGAATTTTCTTTTTGTTTACAATTTCCTTTTTATATATTTTTATGTTGTTATTTTTATTATATATGTTTTAACTCTTATGGGAAAACTAAATGCAAATTCCAAAATTTGATAGAAATTAGATTATTTCAACATTTTTATTTATTATTTATTATCATATTGCGAATATATTTTATTAGATGTTAGAACAGTTAAAAGAATAACACACGCACAAAAAAAAGAAAAATACAATTCAATGACTTGATTATTTGTAATGTATTCAAATTAGTATTTTATTTCTTCCAAATTACGTTTATAACTTTAAAATTAATTTTGCGACTATGAAAAAATTTTGCAATGTTTAAAACTATAATTTAGAACTTAAAGTTGATTACTGAATTATGAAAATTTGCATTGGTATATAATAAGTTAATTGTATATTTATGAACTATTTCTCAACTATAGCGTTATACGGTTAAATTTATTATGGTAAAATATACACAAAAACTGTGTTATAATTATAGCTTTTTTTATCTCTCTTTTATTGTCTGTTTTATTATTAATTAATATCGATTATAATAATATTTTATATGGCTTGATAATAAAAATATAAGCAAAAAGTCTACACGTAATCTCATATAGGAACGATTTAATCTAAAAAAGTATTTCATTTTCTTTTATGCTTACAATTTCCTTATATATTTTTTTATGTTTTTTTACTAAAAATTATAACTGTTATGCAAAACTGAAGACAAATTTCAAAATTTGATAGAAATTAGATTACTTCATATTTTCAGTTTTTTGGTATTACCATATTATGTGAAAAAGAAATCTAATGCATGCCAGGCAATTAACTAAACATTTTTTAACTAAACATTTAACCAACACAAACTAAACGAAACATTTTTAACAACAACAGTTTTTTTACACTAGTTTATTTAAGCACTAGTTTATTTAAACAGTTATTTTATTTAAGTATACTTGTAAAAAAATTCATTGATGAAAGTTTCTAAACAAAAAAGTTTGCACTCACCTGAACCGTATCATCCGCATTAACAATTATCATAATCATAATAAATGCGCCTAAATCTTTCCACATTCTGCACTGTAGTTTTCCCTAATGACGCCTACGTGTTTTGCCTGGTAACTAACACTCTTGCCATCTTTTCTTTAAGGGTCTTCTTTACTTCTTTTTCCCCCTGTTCTTCATCCCGCGATCACATGAGTTATGGACTGCAGATTCACAATTATGATTGGCGGTTGGACTTAACTCCACCCATCTTATGCCTGAATCATTTATTAATGGATGGACGGCATCGAAGTAGAATAGGTTCTCCCTTGTTTTGCTCTGGGTGGATTAGGTGGAATCTCGTGTTTTCTGTATTTTTCTTTTCTACTTTTAAATTAAAACTTTTTCCTTTTTTTTTTATTTAAAATATATTTTAAATTCGTAAGAATCAGGGATGTAAAATCGAATTGTTAGGAAACTATTAATTCAGAATAGTTGGAAAAATGTTATTGCAAGGTTGTTTAAAGTTAGGTGCTACTAAAGTTAAGGCAAATTATAAAATTTATTTGTCGATTACTCTGCACCACACAATTATTTGTTATGCTTAATAATTATTTTCCTTTAAAAACACATAAATCAATTTCATAGAAATAATTACATAAATTTTATAATCTATATACATTTTACATTTAGTATTAAATTGTTGGCAAATCTGCGACGTAATTGAAAGAAATTTACAGTTACCAATTTTTAGCAAACAGTTTATTGATCTTTGTTTTCACATAGTAACAGAGTGTAGCATTTTATTAGCATATAATTTTACGCTCAGCAAAACAGCATGTAATACACTGAAATCATATATGATTTTAGATGTTGAACATTGGATCATATTGGATTTTGGACCCTGTTATTTTGATTGCATAGCTTATGACTCATAGGACTTTGTTTTTGAAAGGCATGCATGGAGTCAATTTCATCCCAAATTTTAAAGAATCTGCTCACTAATTAATAATCTCATTAATGCAATGGTTTAAATTTTATTTGGACGATTTTACATTGAATATTAATTTCATCTGCTCACCTTTTTAAAAAACAATATCAATTTGGGGGGAAATCTTCCTTTTATCTATTTATTGGATCATTCCCTGGGAAAGTTCCCAACTTTGGTGGTGTTAAACCGCGCTCTCTCAAGATGCTAATGTTTCAACCATTAATACAAAACAGCACCTGAAGGAATTTTCTGACACCAATGTCTTAAAATGCTCAATTTATGCTCAGTGGTGGTACCATAAGTAGTTGCGGGAAACAAAAGCTCAATTTGAATCCACTAATGGCATCAGCTGCAGTCACTGCTTTCAGAAATGAGAAGGCACCTTGTGGGAATATTCTCCAATATGACAAAGAGTTCTTATGGAAATGTCCTATCTTATTCTCTTAGTGAATTAACGTAGTTTACATTAATGTGACACGAAACCCACTAAAATAGAGCAACAACAAAAAAATTTCTTAAATTGGAAATAAATTCATTAATATTATTCCTTTTCAGGATTACACATTATTATTTACAGTGTTGGAAAAAAAAATGTCTTAAAATTTTTGAAAAATGAAAGATACTTAAGATCATAATCCTTCCTTATGCTTATAATGTAATTAAGACAAATTGTTATTATTGACTAATGCGGATAAAAATGCTGGCGTATTTACTCATTAGGATCTACTAAACCAGTATTTTCAAATTATAGGGATCGACTTCAGTTAGGGGGAGGATTACCAGCCGGAAAACCAGCCGAGTTGTATGTTCTTATTATTATTCATTGGCGCAACAGCCACACTGTGGGCCAAGGCCTTCTACCTTCTGGTAGAAGAGATTTTCTTTTTGTGGGGTAGGGTTGTTAGCCCTATTCCCAACAGTCATATTAGATCGGGACCTACGGTTGAAAGTGGATTCCGAACCATTACAAAAATTTCACAGAAATTTTTGATCTGACAAGTGCTGCTACTTAGATACAAAACAATTCACAATTTCTGACAATGTGTAGATGTCAAGCGTACAGCTCCCTCTCTCTCTCTTTCTTTAGCGGCCTGATTGCCAACTGGCTAGCGCTCTGGCCTTTGATAGTGAAGGCTTTAGGTTCGAATCCTGACGGTGGCATGGATGTTTGTTGGTGGTTTGGAATCCACGTTAAACTGTAGGTCCCGGTCTATTTATACCAAAGTGGACACAAGATGACTGTAGAGCGACAAACCAAACTCTCTTTCTTCACGTTAAAGAATCTCTCCCTTTCTTGAAGTCAGCATTAGAGAATGAATTTATCATTTTTTTCACGTCAGCATTAAAAGAATCTCTGTCTATGTCTTCACATAAGCAATAAAGAGGATCTCTTTCTCTCTCTTCATGTCATCATCAAATGGAATCTCTATCTCTCTCTTAAATTTTTTATAAGCTTGGAGGACATCTAACCAATTACAAATTTTTGTTCTTTAATTCAACCAGTTAATATATTCGATCAAATGCAATTTTTTTTTATTTTCTTCTGAGTGTAAGTATTCTGCTCAATATCGAATTGAAATAACATCGTACTATAATTCAAGATGATATTAAATAATTACGAAATATATGAAATCTTCTTAATTTTTCTTTCTGGAAATTTTAGAGTTTAAAGAGAGGCAATTAACTTTTGCGTTTTGATTACTGTCACATTTTTATCTAGAAATCATTTACCTTAGTTTTTTTTTTTTTCTTTTGCCAAAATATAATTCAATAAATGTAAATAAAGCAACAAAAGTCCAGCATAAATCTCAAAACCAAATCAAGGTGGAAAGAAGAACATGAGTCGAATTTTAAAAGAAGAATCGAATGGTTACTTAGAAGACATATTTTTTTACTTAATTTTTCAATTCCTACTATTAGCTCACACTAGCTATATATATCTTGTTCAAATTTTCAATCGTTCATAACATACTTTTTATTCGTCCACTCAAGTTCAAATACATTTTTTTTAACTTGCAGTGGATGACACTAGATGTTAATGCAGTTTCTTCAAATATTAATTCATTCATTAAATTTAATTAATTAATTTTAGTTGCATGTATCTACCAATAGATGGCACCAGATGTAAGAGTAAAATTTCAACTTTATTTGTAAAGGACTTTTCTGCAATATAGTGAAAAAAAAATAGGATATGATTTTAAAAAAAAAAAATTTTTTTTATATTACTTGTTACTTAGAAGAATCGAATGGGTTTTTTTCCTATTAAGTCAAAACATTGGACCATTTATGAAAAAAACTTTTTAATTCTTAATATTACAATTCTTTTAAGCAAATTTTACATGCTTTGAAGTACAAAATTATCTCATTTTAAAATTATAAAATATGTACGATTTTTTTAAAATGCTTTCTGAAATTTCCAAGTGTAACTCCTTCCAAAGAAGACTCAAGACTTTTTAATCAAACCTTGTAGTACAGTATCCTATAAAAAAATATGCAAATTAGTGCAAATATCAATTGAAGTTAACTAAAATAATGCATAAATTACCATCGTAGTTTAGTTTGATTAAATTATCTTTATTTTACAATTTAATTTATCAAAAATTAATTATAAAATAAAATTTAATTTATCAAAAATTTCTTAATTCTATTTAAATACTTACAAATATTAGTGTACGGGGAAACTCTAATAAAAGGCATCAGAAATGAAGAGCTATTGACAGGAAAATGTCATCCGACATTTTTTTTCTTTAATGATGCAAATTATTAATTACACTTCTTAATCGGATCGTATTTTAGTGAAATCACCATACCGGTGATAATTCACAAGATATCGTACGATGTTTATAAACAATTCAGATGAATATGCGATCTCGTTTATCCTAACGAGTTTTTCAATTTAATCCTTTAAGTTAGAGAATGTAGGTCAGTAGGCTTCAAACAATTAGTAATGGAATCCCTTCCATCCCTCCATACATACATTGATACATACATACATCGATACATACATACATACATACATGCATCCCTCCATCCACACATCGATACATACATACATACATGCATCAATCCCTCCATCAATACATTGATACATCCCTCCATACATACATACATACATACATTGATACATCCATCCATACATACATGCATCCATCCATCCATACAGACATACATACACACCATACATACATGCATACATACATACATACATACATCATACATACATACACACATACACACACACACACATACACACACACACACATACATACATACATACACATACGTACATACATCATACGTACATCATGCATACATGCATACATACATACATCATACATACATACATACATCAACCATACATACATCATTACATAACCTTCTTAGTTGCCTTTTTTTTTTAAAGAACACTAGGATCATATTTAATCATGTCATCAAACTGGTTAAATTATTACGAATTTTTTTTGCCATTTTATCTCTTTTTCCGTAGTCCGAGATTTAAGATTTTTAACTGTAATTGTGATTGATATTAGTTTTGATATCAGCATTTATTTATTTGCCCAAAATACGCCTTTACCTCATTTTTTAATTATACTAATAGAGTTTCTGATACTTTTGCATTAACTACCATTTGCGTTTTCATAAGCGATGTTTTTGGGACATTTGTAGCATTGTGAAATGGGGAAGCAATTAATACAAAAATATTGACCAAATCGTAAAATAGGGGCCGTTGGGATTTGGCAATTTTTTTGTGGCGCTAGATGGGGTAACCTGAATATCTAGTATCGTTTGCAAGTCACTTCACTCACAATCTCAACACCTTTCTTGGCGCACTTTGGCGAAAAGACTTTTTGACGCCAAATCCCAGCGGCCCCTATTCTGTGATTTTTCCTAATAGAATTCCGATAATTATACACTAGTCATTTGTTTTATTTGAATTTATTGGAGAATTATTGTGCTGCAGTATCTACTTTTAATAGATAAACAAGTACTATTGGTTGGAATGTAATTCCGATCCTGAAATCGTAAAATTTTTGCATATCACCTATTTAAGTACACACTATTTGCAACTTAAATCCATTTAGGTAAACAAATGTGCCAAATTTGGCGATTTTAAAAATAACACTGAAATTATTTTAACAATTATTATTAGTAATCTTTTGACTTGGCGACAGTTTTATGAGTATGTCATTTTCAATTTTACTATTTTTCCAAATAGGAGACAATAAATGCCAATACGTCGACAAGCTCATCTTATTTGGCAATTTAAAAATTTTCATCGAATCAAAAATATTTATACAGAGAGAGAGATGGAGGTTGTTATAAGGAAGTTCTGTACTTTAGGGTTTCGCTTGTTTATTTGACGATTTTTTGCCCTTGAGGGTTTCGCCAAGACAGCTCAAACAAAATGGTTGTGGTAGTGTTTTTTCACTGCCCTTTGGAGATTCCATTTGGCGCGGAAAATTGGCGAAATCGAACCATAAAGTGCAAAATATTCCGGTTATATGGCGCCAAAGCAATTTTTTATTGCATACTTTTAATATAAATTTGCAATTTAAGTGAGAAAATGAATAAACTTACCCTATTTCTTTTTTCCTGCCCAGCTGGCGCATTCATTTATGCAATTAATCATCTTCAGCAATTCTGGGTTGCAGGTTTCTTTAATTGGTGTAATGTTCCTGTCTGTCTTAAGGAAGCAATCCATCAATTTAATTCTGGCATCTTCACATGTGTTTGATCGTAAGCAATCGTACATATCTTTTTCTTTTTGAACTGCGTTCTGTTCTGGTTTTTCTTTTGTAATGCTGTTTTTTTTATCTCCATTTTCGGATTTTGTGTCGTCTGGACTAAAAATTTCAAGAGGCATGATTAATCTGACTAATTTTAAATAGAATTTTTTATGTTTAATTTGGTAACAAGATGTGGCCTGGGTTATTAGCCGTAATAATTACTTCTTGCTTTTACCAGTATTTATCTTATTAATGCATTACAAATAATTTCAAACAAAATTCAAAAAATTTCCCCCATTACACCAAAAAAAAAAAAGAAAGAAAGAAAGATAAAGATGAGTGATTTTTTTCTATAATTTTTAAAGGATTTTTTTTTATTGATGTGAATAAATTATTAATTTTTATTTATCATGTAATAGATTACGACTGACAGAATTAATCTTCTTTGAATAAATAAAACACAAAAAGTGATATTGGCATTTGTACTTTATCAATTTTTAAACTTATGTTTAAATGAAATATATATGTTTATTATACAATTAGTCAGAAATTAATTTTGCACTTTTAAAATATCATTAATAAAAAGGGAATAAATATTAATGTATATATATATATATATATATATATGAAAAATATGCATACACATTTTTTTTTATTTCAAAAAGGAAGTATCAAAAAGTTTTTCTTTTTTTATGCTGATAGTTACCATATTTTAAAGTGTTATGTGTTTATATACAAGATCGTTTGTATACTACACATCAAGTTTATCTGAAATCCTTTATCAAATTTCCAAAATCGCTATGGGAATTAAAGGGCACTCGTTTATTATTTTTTAAATATATTTTAGTAAAGTGTGGTTATTTAAAAAAGACTTCTTCTTCTTCATTGGAGCAACATCCCCATGGTAGGTCAAGGTCGTCTACCTGCTGACAGATTTCGAGACAGGAAATGTTTTCTTTTTACCGGGTAGTGTTGTCAGCACTACACCCAACGCTATACAGTACTACAAATAAAAAAAATAACAATTAATTACATTTATATTTTCCAAAATTATCTCTTTCTTTTTTTTTATATATATTTTTTTTTTCAAAACTCTGATAAATTTGTACAAAAATATGGCAAACTGACATAGAAATCGACTTGAGTGGAAAGAAACGTCTTTGGAAACATGTCAGCGGTATCTAAACTAACTAACTAACTCCGTGGCACTGCGGCTCATGTTGGAAAGACAGCCTTGGCCTTACTGGCAGATTTCGCGACATGAGATGTTTTCTTTTTACGGAGTAAGGTTGTCAACTCTCTACAATCATATTAGATCGAGACCTACGGTTTAAAATGGATTCCGAACCTCTACAAACATCCATGGCATCGCTAGGACTCGAACCCGAAACCTGTGACGCCAGAGTGCTAGTTAAAAAAAGGCTTACGTGATTATCGTGATTATTTTTATTGAGATAATTTCCATTTCCTATACGTTATCGACAGAACAGAAAACGTTATTTACCCTTTGTCACGAATTTATATCCTATTTAACGAATACTTCCTTATATATTTATTGATCGTGTTAAAAATGTGTGTTGCGTGTGTGTGCAAATTTGCGTGTTTGAACTAGCTTTATGGGTTAGAAAAGTCATGCAAAGAAATTGCAAAATATGACACCTCTACATTTGCAAATGGCATTCACCGAAATTGTGAAAACGTTTCATTCACAGCCATCTTGTCAAAATAAACACTAGAACAGAATCATTATCAAACAAAACTTCCTCACGGTATGTTTCTGTTTCCCTTTTGTTATGGGTGATATACGAATATTTATCCTTATAATCGAAATCTATTCAAATTAAAAAAAAACTAAAATGCCATATATAAATACCTTCCTCTTTTATGGAGAAGCATTTTTCCATTTAGTTGGCAAAAACCGTAAAAAAAAATTATGTATGCATACTTGGCAACTATAATATTTTTGCTAGTTTTTGATTTTGGGAATTCCTTTGATATTGGCGACGGATCCATGACGTATGAGGAATTTGATGCCTGTTATAGATATGTCGCTTGTGAAGCAGGTTAGTTCCATTGCTTGTATATGTTATTTATATGTTTTAGCTTTGACAAATTTATTTAGATTTAAAGCAATTTAATTGTTTAAAACATGTAAAAGAACCAAGATGTTTCAAATGAATTTCCATTTTCACAAACTTGTTGTGAACAAGGGCTAATTTCAATAAGACATTGAGTGACTCAGTCACTGATTGTCTTATTGAAGATTTAGTCTCCATTTGTCCTTCATTCAGCACCGAATAAATATTAATCTAATTTGGGATAAATTAGGTTTTACGCCAATTTGGCGACTTTTCGTGGTGAAGTATCTTTCATGGCTGAGTAACAATACCCTCGCAAAAAATATCTTAAGCTACATATCTTAAAGCTACACGCACCTTTTTTCCCTCGGTAGTGCTAAGTGAGTAACGTCGGTGCAGCGCCTGCCTTAAGACATCAAAGACAATTGTCTAAGTGTTTGCCAGCTGCATTAGAAAAAAAAGGTTTAGTAATCATGCTTTTTAAAGTAAGAGAAATTATAATTCATTATTTTAATTTTAGGAGGTGAAGCCTTTGATAATATGAAAAAATGCTACGACTTTTTGACGAAGGAGGTACGATTTTTTGTTAATTTAATTTTACAGCTATTTATTGGTAATCATCGTAAAACATACTTTTACTACAAAAAACAAATCCATATATCTTTATGAATAAAATAATGTATATGTGTGACAAAAACTTTAAGAGTCAGAAGTTAATTTTTTTTTTCCTGAGTAAATATTTTGCCTGTTGCGTAACTAAAAAATTACGAAATAACTCTAATTAGTTCTTATTAATTAAATAAATGCTGTAAAATTAACATATTATAGCAATAAATTACATAACTTTAATAAATTAGATAGTTAGATATATTAAAAAGTGTCTAAAAATATCAACGTTTTATTAAAAATTGAATAATAGTTATTAAAATATTAAGTAATTTAGACTGTTGGAATAATTAGAAACTTGTGTATATTTTTCTCTTTATGAATATCACGCATTTAACACTTGGCAACTATGAATAATCAATAGAAAAGTTATTTTAAAAACATTTAATATAATAATATTAATTATTATTAATTTTAAACCTAATATTATTAATTGTGAATAGATTTTACAATTTGATGATGGGAAAACTGGAAGAAAAAAAATTGCAATTGAGTTATTTTTTGAGACCATTATGATTCACAACATCCATATATAATTTGAAAATATTAATTGCATGAATTCATAAAACGCATTTTCATAGTTATAATGTTGTTTCTTATCCCACTTGGTCGACAGCAATATCTAGACCAAGTCCAAGAACACGGGAAAGAGAGCAGTTTCTGTTGTGATGGTGCACCCTAAATCAGGGATGGGCAAACTTTTTCGGTCGCGGGCCAAAAATTGAAAAAAAAAAAGTATGGCTGGCCAAGATAAATTTTTCTAAAATTCTAAAAACAATATACAAGTATTACAATTTAAATATGTTAATGAGATGAATGATTTCATTATTAAAAGTTTCTTATATTGAGTTTCGAAACGAGATGTACTGATCCTAAGGAACGAGGCTAAATGCTCATCTGTCAGTCTACTTCTGAAATCATTCTTTCTAAGATTCATAGTTGAAAACACTTGTTCCCATATATAAGATGAAGCAAACATAGCACTGATTTTCTGGGCGTGAGATATTAAATTTGGGAAACTTACTTTCGATAAGGATTTGTAAAACTCTAACTTTGGCATATTTAGAAACAATTGCTGGAGATTAGATTGCAACTCAATTAATTCAGCCTGCAAATGCAAATCTGACTTCACTGCTTCACTATTTACGTTGAAAGGCACGGTAAAAATATCCAAATAGAGAAAGTAAAAAATCATCAGTCGAAAAAAAAGGGAAGAAAAAATAATATTTAATCAAAGTAGAAAAGGAGATGGATCAATAATACATAAATATTTATTTCTTTTAATTTGCCTCGGACCAGCAAATTAAATTTCTATCCGCGGGCCGGATAGAACCTTCCGGTGTGTCGGAGTTTGCCCATCCCTGCCCTAGATAGAAGTTTGGTTTGGCTCCGCGTCACAGATGAAGAAGGGCAGTGCTTTCCGGGAGAACTTTTAGGGGGAACTACCCCGCATTTGCGTATCGTATGGGGGAAACCCAGAAACTTCCACCAGGCAATCTCACTTACAAGGCAAGATGTTGAACATCACAAACACCATCGAATCTGCTGATTTTCTGAAACAGTGTCTACAACAAAGCAGCTGGGGGATTGTACCTCAGCCCTAATGCTCACCAGTGGCGCAAGTTGCCACTGAGCCACGAGTCGGGCATAGTTATACTAAATTATATAAGCCTATGTTGCCAGGTTGAGCCTGAATGGCCGAGTGCCTAGTGCTCTGGCGCTCGGTACCACAGGTTTCGGGTTCGAATCCGAAAATTGTGCCATGGATGTTTGTAGAGGTTCGGAATCCACTTTAAAACGTAGGTCCCTGTTTAACAGGATCGTAGAGCGTTGCGGAGGTATTGTTACTCCGCGTCCGTCGCTTACCTTCAAGCTACCTCCCAGGTAGTGCTAAGTGAGTAACGTCGGTGCAGCGCCTGCCTTATGGCATCAAAGACAACTGTCTAAGTGTTGCCAGCTGCATTAGAACAAAAAAAAAAGGTGTCCGGTTACTGAAAATAAAACATTTTTGATTTTGATAAATTTTATTAAGAAAAGATATATGTACGAAATTAAATTTTTGATGTTTTAACCGATTCTCCCAAAATAATGTGAGTTGGTTAAATAAAGCAATCACTCTTGTGGCTGTCGAGGTAGGAAGACCTTCCCAGGATTGGTGAGAAATTACATCTAACATACCGTGCAGGAAAAGACGAAATTGGCAAACTAAGAAAAATTGAAAATTAAAGATAAAATAGGCAGACACAGAGGAAGTGTGCTGAGTTGTAGAGCTGCTGCCGGGACCCAGAGAAGTTCAGAGGGAGGTCAGATGCCATGAGGTTTGAAAAAGGGGTAGATGCTCCCCAAGTATTATAATAGAAGTTTTTGTATCATCTGTAAATAGTTCATTATTGGTTGTTGATGTTGTAAATAAGTTATTACCTTGTAGAAAAGCCATCGAATAAACGTGTTATTGTTGTATAGAAACTCTTTACAACGCGTATCCTAGAATTTCCAGCAATTTTTTTTTTTTACCTTTAATTTATTGGCATTTACTTTTAATAACATAATAGTGTTAGTTTGGAAAATAAACTATAAACTAATATCATAAATTTATCTATTTTATTTATAATAACTTAACTATTGATGCCAGCCACATTTTTTTCTGTTTTAAGGAAGACACCAACTGGTAATGTCAAAATATGATTGTAATAAAAAAAGATTTTTATTTAAAAAATACTTAATAAAACTTTTCTAATATTTGTCTATGAGATTTTGAATAAATTTAAAGAAAACCTGTACTTCTAAATGTTATAGCCCTTAAAGTAAGCTGGAACATTCCCAAATACATAAATGCATTTATTTATATACATATGTAAATGTATTACTGACCCTCAGCTGTCTAAGAAATATCACTGAACTGAAGATGTTCCACTACAGAACCATAACCTCCAGCCATCTGCCTCCATGTTGGACATGATAAAACTATGGGCATGAATGTCCTTCTAACGGGATCACAGAGGAAGATTCGAGCCTTTTCACATGACACTCCTGGTTGCTTTCCTTCAAAATTGTGATAACACTTTGTGGATGTAGCAGGCTCTCCTATCCTGGTACACCTTGGGTAATACTAAATCTGCTAGATGTATACATTTCTAGTTGGAAATGATTTCAGTGTCCGCGGCATTTAAAAACAATAATAAAAAAAACATAATCTTTTTTTTTTTGTTGTTGTTGTTGTTGTTATAAAAATCAATATTCAATATCTCAAAGTTAAAAGTTAATAATTTTAAATTTTAACTTTTATTATTTAAACAACATACTAAGTTTGAAACATTATTCACTCTTATTTTAATATTGAAAAGTGTAATCTTTCTTGTTTTCAAATTTTAAAAATTATTCCTGTGTTAATTGGTTTCAAAATAATTGAAAACAAATGAAATGTTTATTTTTTTATTTATCTTTTTCTTCAAATGCCATGCAATTTGACCTAACTCATTCGCCATTGCATTCTTGCATTCATCAACGAAATCATAAATTAAAAAATTAAAAAATTTGCTTCTAACTATAGACCTTAAATTAAGCTGGAATATTCACAAATACATTCATACATTCATTTATAATACATATATTTACAGTACACCGTATTACCGTATAAAGTATTAATGATGGATACCATATAGAATACACCTTATAGAGTATTTATGACGGCCCTTCCGCATTTTATCCCCTTCCGCCTTCTTCATTTTGACACCACAGTTTTTTTCAGTCATCTGGAGGGTTTTCATCTTCCTATCATCCTTTCAAAATCCGTTCCTACATACGAAAATATCTTGGCAACCTCGGCATAAACGCTTATCATGATTCGAATCCAAATTCTTGTTTTCTGAAAATCAGCATGGCAGCTCCAGACCAAATTTTTAATTAAACTAAAAAAAATTTTTAAATATAATTCCACCTTTTTTAGGTTCTGCCAATAAAACATTTTGATGAATCTTTATGAATTTCATGATTACTATTCAACTTTTGATTGCAGGAATTCGAACTGGCTTTCACTTTTGCTAGAGACGCTGCTATAATAGCTGGAACATCGTTTAAGTCAGAAGTAATAGAAGTGGACCCGCTGGTTGCAGAATATTGTGCTTTTACCGAAGAGCAAAAGGTAATATTTCAACACACCTTCAACTATTTAAATGATTTTCTTCCGAATTATATTAGAGTTGAATATACAGGGTCATTATGATTAAAGTTCTACATTCAAAATGCTGTAAAAAACGAATCACTCATCACAATGATTTCAAATTTGAACTGAAGATACTTGAAGAAGCGGGAAATGGTACGGCATCAAAAAGAGTTCCAAAGTATATCGTCAACCTTTTTTGTCTCCATCATAGATGGCGCTGTAAGCGGCATAAAGAAAGTGAATTCAGCGGCCAGTGATATTTTGAATCGAAATTACAAAGTATTTGACATGAGTTGCACACTAAACCAAGTGTAGTGTTCAATGTGCTTGATTGTTTCGGTTTTTTGAAGGAAAAAATGACTTCCAAGTCAATCAACAGCTGTGACACTAAAGCCCACTAAGCTCACACAAGACACTAAAGCCGGATAAATTTGGAACATTCCTCTCTAGATTTTGTTCAAGAGCCCCTTTTTCCCAGGAAACCACCAAGTGAAATTAAATTTGGTTTGAACCTATTGCAACCTTGTTAAAAAAAAAGAAGACTCCAACATTCTCAAACAAAAAGGCCTTGATACCATAGATAAGTTCTCACAAGGTAATCTTGCAATAGCATACACCGATGGATCCTCTGACAAATTCAAAAGATGCAGGCATTTTCTTTCTACTTCCAAATGGAAGTAAATACCATCATAAAAGGAACACAGGCCTGATAGCTTCAAACTTCACCAGCGAGCTCATAGCAATTAAAGAGGCTGTTGATTTATATCTAAATGACTCAAATATTTCAGGCGTCACTGACGGGTTAGTGATTTTTTTCTGACTGCAAATCGGCTCTGGAAGCAATTAAAAATGGAGATACTGACATCACTTCTGCGATAAATGTTCTGCTCGAGACTCTACACTGTAGAGGCAAATCATGTCATCTTCAATGGATTCCTGCACATGTCAACATTGAGGCCAAACGAATGCGCTGACTCTTTAGCCAAAGAAGCCAGGGACAATGATCTATAATGGCCTGCACCGATATCTCATAGAACATGACAGCGTTCTCATAGAACATGGAACTCAATTTTTTCTTAGAACATGACAGCGACAAATTTTTTAATTTTTTTTTGTGCTTCATTCGTGTCCAGTCAGTGTTAATATTACTGGTATTTAGTCAATCCAATAGTTTGGAGCCATGCTGACTTCCATGCTTTCTAATGGCACCGGTTTGCGTTTATTCCATGAGCATATTCATCCTCCCTCATTTAGGCCTTATAGTGTTTCTCAAATCGGGTGCATTTAAATCTATGTAAATAAATTTTAAAAATCTTAATTATATTTCTTTCTTTCACAGACAATTTTGTTTGAGGAGATTCCTGGAATGGTAATAGATGCATTTATGGTAAGTATTATATCATGTGTATACCTAAAGCATAATTTCTCCTTATTTATCTTTTTAAATTTATGAAATTAAATTGATTTCATCTGAACTTCTCAAAACATTCGAAAATTTATCCATGAAAGACTTTTAGAATAAGAACGAAATACATCAATCAAATCGTTTACTGATTTATAATAGTTATTAGACAATTTCTTAAGAGTTTTTAATCTACGTCAATCTAGAAATGTACATCAATAATGAAAAAATAAATTAATTTTTTACCAATATTATGTTCTGAAAAGAACAAATGTCACCCTCCTCAGTCTACAAACTACTGAAGTTAATCACAGAATATGTTTAATTCGTAGCATTTCTTTTATTTTTCATTCGTTACATTTCTTTGCCGCTTCATTCAGGGCCGGATTTAGATGAAAAAAGGCCTTAGGCTATTCCACTTATGAGGCCCTTTCACCTCCCATTTTTAAGTTTGTAAATTACATGAGAGATAATAAAATACATCATTACCGTGATATATATCAATAAGTTAAATGAAACATGTTCTGATGGGTACTAACCTTTATAAAAAATGTGGCACGGATAATAAATAAAAAAAAGTCGAGAACACTTAGTAGGACATTTAGTCTCAGCACCCTATATAGTACTTGTAACAATAACTAATCAAACATAACGCACAACATTTACAAAGAAACCAAATTCAAATATTAAAAATCTTTGACTACGAAAATAAAATATGCAATAAAAATTATCCTATTTTCTATCAAATTAAATTAAATATATTCAATACATTGAAGATTAAAGCAAATTCAATTCAGATAAATTTATTTCATAATTTCTCCTTATTTTCGATTCAGAGTTTTAGTGTTTACTGTTTTCAGAATAGTGTAATTCTAATTTTTCTAACAATTTGAATGTAGGCCCATCTTGATCCTGAGGCCCTAGGCTGAAGCCTATTTAGCCTATAAGAAAATCTGGCCCTGGCTTCATTTAAATGACGACCTCTAGTTCAGATAAAAAGCAAGATTTGACGACACTTATCTATTTTAACTAAGTCGCAAGCCGAAAAATCGGAATAATTACTACATCATCAAGTAGGGAAATTAATTGTTCCGCGAACATCTTCCTCAACACTCCCATAACCATGACGCCATTTGTCCCATCCTATTGAAATCATTATCAGTTTGATTTATTTGCTTACTGCGAAGTCTTGTAGCAATAAGGCGGAATTAGACAACAACTTTCGTAGTTCTTGTCTTTCAACAAACTATGAAGCCAGCAGAGTAATTTTATGATATTCACCTATCATACATTCACCTACAGAAGGATGAAGATTCTCCCAGACAAAAGACCAAGGAATACATTCCCTGCAGAAACTGCCCCAACACTTTCCTAACACCTAAGCACATTCTTGAGTGCCCAGCACTCACTCCCCATGTTTTGCAATTGGGTAGGGTGCCAATTGAGGACAACTTAAGAGAAGTCCTGTAGAGTGAAGCGGCGCCGTTGCTAACGACCACTATCGTGAAGACTTTTGACTTGATCTGACTTTAATAATAATATTTTAAATCCATGGGCACGATAACAACAACATCTTCACTGCCCCAGATAGCTTGGATTGTCACTCTACGATCATTTTTTGTGCACACTTTAAGCTAATTAGACTGAGACCTACAGTTTAACGTGGATTCCGAACCACTTACAGACATCCATGCCCCGCCAGGATTCGAACCTGAAGCCTGTGGTACCAGAGGCCAGAGCGCTAGCCAATTAGTTATCAGATCGCCTCTGCACCAGATGAGTGGTGAACTTGAACAATGCAAGGTTAAAGTTATGTATGAATAACGCAATAAAGTGCGTTCTTTTTTCCTTGTATATTCAATGATTTCATAACAAATAAAGTTCTTTGTGACACATCTTTACAATGTAACGCTTTGCTGATATAATATCTGCTTAGTTTAGTACACCAGTGTACTCAGTTCAATGGGATAATTATTTAATATTCAGATCAGTTGACTCATTTAAAATCTTTGATTAATATTTAACCATTATTTTTTTTAATTCGAATGACTAATAATTTAATATGAATATAACTAAATGAAATAAGATTTAATATTATATTTCTATTTTAGGATATGTGCAGTTCATTTAAAGAACGATCTCGGTGTAAGCGCTTCGAGCAATATTTAGTAAGTGTTACATAGTAAGCAATATTTAGTAAGTGTTATATAGAAAAAATGTGTACATTGTGTGTAAAAAATGTGTGTAAGTATTACATTGCAAGCAATATATTATAAATACAGTAGAACCTCTTTAAGTCGAACCTCGATAAGTCGAAAACCTCCACAACTCGAAAAAAAAATTCTTGTTCCCTTCCCTTCAAGCCCCAAAACCTCCATGACTCGAAATTTCAACCCTCTATAAGTCGAAATAATTAGTCAATCCCCACAAGCCATTTTGGTATATATTTTCTCTCCGTAACTCGAAAAACAAAATTGGACCTCTGTATCTCGAACATTAGCAATGTTTGATTTTATAATCGTTTTTACGACCTTTATAACTCGATCATTTGAAACTTATTACCTCTATAGCTCGAAGAAAAATAAGTTACCGACTTTAAGGATTTGCCGACAATGCACGTCATTGTTTCTTAGAAAACAATGTATGAGTATATAGTAAATAGAATAACCAATTCTATGAAATAGCAACTCGGAAGAAAAAGAATTTTCTGCTTTTTATAGCTTAGATAATGCTGTAGATAGATAACCATCGAATTGTCTAAAGCAAAAAAAAATAATAATAATAATAATAATAATAAATAAATAATAATAACTGTCTTTTTTAATACATAATATTTTTAATTTTAAGGTTGTTTCGGAATTATTTTGATTTTTTTATTGTAATATAACTTTTAAGTTGCAAATAAGCATGTTTATTACCTCTGTAACTTGAAGTTTTATTTATTTTACCTCTCTAACTCAAAATAAGTTAGAAAGAATCTAGACCTCTACAAGTTGAATATATCCTTACAAAAACCGCGTAAGTCGAAATCCTCCATAAATCGAAAACTCTATAATCGAATTATTTGGCGTCTCCCTTGAAGTTCGACTTACAGAGGTTCTACTGTACTATAAATATTATATAATAAGCAGTATTTAGTAAGTATTAATAGTAATATGTACATAGTCAGTATTTATTGACCTGATTTGAACCTGAAGCGCCAAAGACCAGAGCGCTAGTCAATTGACCATCGGATCGATTATATAAATAGAAGATTGGCTCACACTTTGAGTATTTACTGTGATTCCATTTGTATAAAATAAAATCAACTATACGAACTTATTCATACACATGTGTGTTTCCATTTATAAAAAGTTATTCATAAATTCATGATCATGCCAACTGTTGGATCATACTATATTTTTAATTGTAGGTAACATTCAATTCATTGTGTATTACAGCTGTATCTTCAAAATATTTTTATATTCAAATAACAACGATCTTGGCGTCCATGTATAACCAGCAATATTAATATGATAAATTTTCTCAAATTATTCATGTCATGCACTCAAAGAATTTATAAGACATATTTTGTATTGCCTCTTCATTCTTTGGATAAAAATAGTCTATTTTAAATTGAAATAACCTATTAAGGAAAGCCGTTAATTATATATATATATATATATATATATATATATATATATATATATATATATATATATATATATATATAGATATATTTAAAATGAAACTGAAAAAAAATATTAATTGTTTAAAAATGAAATTGAAAAAAAGTATTAATTGTTTAAAATTGAAATTGGAAAAAAAAAATATGAATTGTTTAAAAATAAAACTGAAAAAAATATCAATATTTTAAAAATGAAATTGAGAAAAAAAATTAATTGTTGTTAATAAAAAATCCGCTAAA
Source organism: Caerostris darwini (assembly GCA_021605075.1). Classification (NCBI taxonomy): domain Eukaryota; kingdom Metazoa; phylum Arthropoda; class Arachnida; order Araneae; family Araneidae; genus Caerostris; species Caerostris darwini. The sequence goes on along the minus strand of BPLQ01011097.1, from coordinate 290,832 downwards.
GAATACAATAGTCACTTAATGCATTGAAATTCATCAGCAGATTTCAACTCCTTGAAATATTTATGTCTGTGTTTAACGTTTTTAATGATGAATATTGTTAACACCATGTTATTTTAATTATGTACATTATTAGATAAAGATTATTTATTTTTATATATTTTATTATTATTAGTTGTATTATTATTATTTATTTTTAGAATTGCGGAATTCAGGAGATGGAAAAATATGCAGCACAAGGTATTTGTTCAAAAGCAAAAAAATGAACATTTAAATTATTCATGACAAGCGAACTCTGTAATGTGTTTGAATATAAAGTATATTTGATTTCAATAATAACAAATAAATAAATAAATAAAATCATTAGACTTTTCAAATGCTTTTTAGTACTTTCATAAAAATGTACCACTTTCTAGCAAGTATAAAAATACAAACAAAATTAGCAATCATTGAGCTTTAAAAAAAACCACCATGAAGTCATTGGCATCATTTGAAATTCTTGGATCATTAGTCCCTGATACGGCAGATCCAACATTAACAATGTCACATAAGTGGCATATCCATTTAAAGTTTTGAAACAACTGACACACTTTGGTTCCACACTATTTGAGTGCGAAATTATTCTCTGTTTTTGAACACAATAGGATGCATTCCATCTTTATTGTCTGTATTCCAGGTTCGGTTTTGTTTATTAGATTTTGAACTGAACTCCTGCAATTTCGCCAGTACTAGAAGTTAATTGAGGCCTTCTAAATCACAACAAAATTAGCAAAGAAAAATACAAACAAAATTAGCAAAGAAAAATACAAACAAAATTAGCAATCATTGAGCTTTAAAAAAATCCACCAAAAAGTCATTCGCATCATTTGAAATTTGAAGAACCATTCTGAATTGAGATTTTTGAAAATTCTATGGTTTAATATTAATAAAATATGTATTTGCATTTTCCCAGTACCGAGACCCCTTGAATCATTAGTCCCCGATACAGCAGATCCAGCATTAACAATGTCGCTTAAGTGACTTTTTCACTTTTAGGTTTTGAACCACTAACACACTATGGTTCCACGCTATTTGAGTACGAGATTATTCTCTATTTTTGAACACAATAGGATGCATTCCATATTTATTGTCCCTATTCCAGGTTCAGTTTTGAGCCACTACAAACACTCATCTCACCGGGATTCGAACCCGAAATCTGTGGTGTACTACGCCAGAAAGCTAGCCACTCGGTCATCAGGCCTCCCACAGAGAGATTGTGATCTAGTTGTATACTGTTGTTGTCATAATTGCCCTAATTTCAAAGTACCACTGATGGCAAACAATTTTTATGAAGATACAGTAATGATTATGCAATATAAAATTTTCTGTTACTTTTACTAATTACAAATGCAACTAATGCTGTTGTAATTCACTATATGTATAATAAAAGTAAGAGATAATTTTCACTGACCTCTTATCGAATCTAATAAGACGATTAATAGTTACAAAATCATTACTTTAATTTTGCGAGCTTGTCACAATTATAACAATAAAAAAGCACATAAAAGTTACATCCTGTTTTTTAATTACTTTTTTTAATATTATTATCATTCATTTTTGTTTCCATTGCATGATTCAAATTCTCTTCATTATCTTGGTTTATCTATGTTATCTTCATAATGTCCCTTTTCATCAAGATGTCTACCTAGAGTGACAAAAAAATTAAATAAGCTTTCCAAAACAATCACCATGTAGTAGTTCAATTCTGTCTCATAAAATTCAGCCACTTGAACAATTTTATTAGAAATTTAATGGAATTAATCTAAATTGCTTCTCATGTAAACCGAATGTAAATTGTTGCTTCCTGACTTTATGTAGCAATTTTGCGTTTTTGGACATTTGAAATTGATAAGATTCAAAACCATTCATTCTTATGAAGAAACTTAAATTTAAATTTTAAATATGACATAAGATTTTGAACAGTCTTATATTAATTTAAGGTTTATATCCAGTTGAATCATTTTCTCTACTAAAGAAGATGACAAGATGAAATCTAGCGATTAATTCAAACCAAATTTGGCGATTTTTCAAAAATGTTCTAATGGCACGGATTAAATTGCATCTTTACCTTAATTTAAAACAAGCAACACAGAAAAAAAAAATTTAAAGTCAATTCCTACTTTTTTTTTTCACCCTATTGCAGAAAGTCCTTTATAAATAATTTTCTTTCATTTTTTTAAGTTTGTTCTGGCGCCATCTATTGGTAGATATATGCAACTTAAATCTAAAAAAAACTGAAATTAATTAATTAAATTTAATGAATGAATTAATATTTAAAAAACTGTATTAACATCCAGTGTCATCCACTACAAGTTCAAAAAAATGTATTCGAACTCGAGTGGATGAATAAAAAGTATTTTATGAACGATTGAAAATTTGAACAAGATATATATAGGGAGAGTGTGAGCTAATAGAAGGAATTGAATAATAAATCAGTAAGGAAGAGTTAATTATTAAGGATAATTAATTAAGAAGTTAAAGGTTAATTAATTAAGGAGTTAATTTCAAAAAGATGCAACAAAATAAACTTCCATGGCTTTCAAACTTCTAATCAAATTTTTAATTTATAGCATATAATATATAATTAAAAAAATAAGGTATTTTTTCCTTTAGAGGGGAATTAAGCGGAAGCTCGCTCTGCATTTTAGAATTCCACTACTATTTTTGGCAATTTTTTCCCTTGTGATTTTCCCGCTTCTAAATAAACAAAATGATTGCTTAAATAATATGGTTATCGCCCTGTGGTAATTCTATTTGGCGCGGAAAAGAGACTTGGTGAATTCAGAACCCTAAAATGCAGAATCTCCAATCAGGTAAAAATGCACGAGAGTTATCGAAAGTTTTAAATCTTCTATCCGTGGATCACGACAAACATCGAGATTCGTATAGAGATCATTATAAGTGGTGATTTTTTTGGCGATATTTTTACATTTGGTCTTAAATGACTCCCTTCTTACTGAAAAAGTACCAAAATAGGGAACGCAAACAGATATTTATAAAACTACAAACACTTGTACTCTTCCTTACTGTTCCATTAAAATATATTCCCTTTAATGGGTAACATGCACTTCATCTAGAGAATCGATAACAACATTCTAGAATGAAAAATTATTAAAATTTCTATCGAAAATTTGGCAAAGTTTGGCGAGAGTTGGGCAAAAATTGCTCAAACACTGCAAATAATTATTACAAATCGCCTCGAACATACTGATTACAATTGAAAATGATTCGGAGGTAACATTTGGCACCCTAGTAACGAAAAGAATACTATGAATTATATTTTGAAACATCTTAGTTTACTTCTTCCCCCCTAACTTTGCAGAACATTCATTCACGCACTGTATAATATTCAACATTTCTTCATTGCAAGTGTCTTTGGATAAAAGGACTGCTGTATCAACTGTTGTATAACAATCCTTCAACTTTATTCTTAAAAGAGTACAGCTCTTTGATTTGATACATTTGCTGATATTTTTTTCTTTCTGAACATGATTCATATTTGATGAGCAATCTCGTTCCTTTTTTTAAAACTTTTATTCTCTGTTTTTTAATAAGTTCTAAGAACGAAACTGAAATATTTCAAACGCATATAAACTTTTCTTGCTTTTGCATTTTTAATTTTTTTAAAATTAAGAAATCTGCAACTAGCGCGAGTTTATGATTTAAACATGCTTTCATCGGATTAAAATTCTTATTGTTTGCATTTTTCTGTACTCTTAAAATTATAGTTGAAAAACCTTTAAATTCAACAATACTATCTCAAAAACCATTAAAATTATTGTATTGCCCATTAACAATAGCAAGCTTTTTGTAACGTTCTAAGCATCTATTCTTCTGTAGCGTAACAAGCATAGCATTTTTCTGTAGCGTTCAACAATAATGGTATTTGTTGTTTAACAATGCTAACTAGTTGTGTTGCAGCATTGTTGTACGACTTGCATTGTTTTCAGGTTATTTGAATTGTTGAAGAATCGAACGGGGCTTTCATCTCCAGTAATTTTAGTGCATAATCATAATAAAGATAAATATGTAGAAAACAATTAAATATAATAAAAATAGATAGAGGAATATAAAATATAGCCAAGAACAAAAGACTTATTTAAAAAAATCTTTAAAAAAGAGAGAAATGAAACCAACAGAAATGCAATCAGGTAATTTAATTTAACTAATATAGAAAAGTATAAAAAGTACACTATAGTATTACTTATCTATATTTTTTTTAGCGCTTGATATCAATTTATTTTTTTCTGAAGATGTTTAGTAATTAGTTCTTTGACATCGAATATGCATTATGCATCATAAGGTAATAATGGAACGTTTTTCTACTGACCACTTTTTGAAAGCCATTGCTTTAATCTTACTAACTGGTCACATATGTATATACAAAAACACCAACAACAAAGCATAATGTTTGTCATTAACTCTTTTTGATCATTCTGTCATTCCTTTTTGCTTCTATTAAACATTTTCATTAAATTTTCATTATAATCTTGATTTGGTCATAACACTTATACTATTCCATCATATAGTCGACCTAAAACAGGATGAAAATGATATGAGAATGCGATAGGGTTGTTTATTACGACATTTATGATGGTAAAGTATGACCATGCAAATAAAAATTGGGAGAGACTCATAAAATTAGAAGGTCTGTGAGAAATGATACACAGTGTGATGATAATAAAGTGAGTATTGTTATGATGTTTGGAATGATAAGGTTACGGCATGTAAAAATGTATTCCTGGTATTAAGATTGGCATATATATGATCAAATAAAATATTCTTCTTTCTTACCAACCAGCTAATGAGCGTGGATAAATCAAAGGTATATTAAATAAAATATTGAATTAAAATGTTCAGAATGATGCCATCAGAAACGTCATCGCTATGATGGTTAACATTAAAATGGTGGCTAAAGTTAAACCGAATTAACCTAATAGCATCCTTAATTTTGCTTATTTCCTAGGACATTTGGCGGGAATTCTGCACTTTAGGTTTTCGCTTATTTATGTGGCAATTTGGCAAACTCGCAGAATAGGGACCTCTGGGATTTGGCGTCAAAAATTCTTCCCGCCAAAGTGCGCCAAAAAAAGGGTTGCTATTGTAAGTGAATTGCAAACAGTACAATAAAACTGGGTTATCACAACTGAGCGATTTCGCTTAATTGCCACAAAAAAGTCGCCAAATCCCTACAGATTTGCCCGGTATTTTTTCCCCTTACAATTTTTGCCTAATTCCATCCTAAACAAACAAAATGGCAGCTGCGGTTTACATTTAACTGCAGCAAGTTTCATTTAGCTGTTATCGCCCTTTGGCGATTCCATTTGGCGTGGAAAAGAAGCTTGGTGCAATCGATACTCTAAAATGCAGAATCCCCATTTGGTGATCGTGTTGGAACAAAAGGCGAACTGTTCTACATTTTTACGCAGAATCCTTTAACGAAGTACATTTATCCTGCATTATATATATATATATATATATATATATATGATTAAATTAAATATTATGCATTAAACGTTGTTTCCAGTAAACCCAATCGTATAATTTCTTTGAATCGTTTACATAACTTTATCATCTGAATCTTTACAATTGAGAAAAATATTATTAAGATACCTATTATAATTTGCATGCTCAGATATCTTACTTTACTTCTGTTTCTAAATTTGTTGCACATTCGTTGACACATTGTATCATTTTCAATAGTTTCCAATCGCAATCTTCTTCAGATAAAAAGACTCCTGTACCTACTTTGACATAACAATCCATCAATTTTATCCTAAGCATTTTACAGTTATCTGATTTAATACAATAGCATATGTCTTCTCTTTTTTGAAGATTCATATCCAAGGAGAAAGTATCTTCTTTTCTAATACTTTTATTGTTGTCTTAATTTTTCCCTAGTGCATATATTATTTTTATTCCAAGACTAAAATTGAAACGTTTCTAAACACACGAAAGATATTTTCTCTCAAAGTTAGGTGACCTATAGCGGATAATGACCTATGATTTAGATCTGCTTTCACCAGATGAAATTGCATTTTTTTTTCTCTAATTTTACAATTTTAAAAGCTGCATCCTCCAAATACAAAAATATATAATAATAATTTTTTCTTAATTAATGCTATGATACTGTCTAATAAGAATGTTAATTTTCTGCAAAGTTTCATAATAATATCATCAATATTTGTTTAGTTAATGTTAATTGCTGTTTATTAATAATATCAAATAACTGAGTTGCTTATATTGTCATTCTGTTATTTACATTTTTAGAAAATTATACTTATTATGCACTGATGTTGAAAATTAAAAGAATTTTTCAGATTTGGTCGATTAACTGCAGAACTACTGAACAGATTTTAATGAAATTTTGTTTGAACAAAGTTAGATATAATAAATAACATAATTAATATTTATAATAATAATAATCACACAACAGCTATAAAACACACGCATAATCGTGTGTTACACTCATCTGAGTCGGAAGGTATAAAACAGAGACTACAGAATCGAACAAAATATGGGCTAATATGGGTATAATTACATACATATGTAATCTGTACTTACACACAACAGTACTCTTACAGTTAAACGGGCCTCATACTCATTTTATACTGGAAATAAGGCAGTTAAAGAATTCCTGTGGTAGTAGTTAATAAGGTCCCATTTGTTATGCAATGCTGTTTTCGGGCCCTGGATGGTTCTCAGAAGGAAGTTGGAGATCTGGCTGGCCAATCCATGCGGCAAATTTTCTTCACTTTCTAGAAAATCATTTACCAGATGAGCTCTGTGTGAGGGAGCGTTGTCGTGAATTAAAAGCAAATCAGAGCCAACTGCACCCTTGAAAGGCGAACATAGGACTCCAAGACCGCATCCTTATGTCTCATACCAATCACAGTTCAAAAACATAAGGGGTGCGTGGCCATGCAATATGATGCCATTTAAACTCCATTGCCATAATGTTCAATTTCTTGGGCATTAGAGAATAGATAACGAGTCCCTGCTACTCTCCATAAGAAAGTACGTTGAAAAGTTGTGAATCAGTGTTTAAGGCTAAACCAGGACTCATCAGTGTAGAGAATGGTTGCCCATGAATCACTATGATCTCCTCACTATGATAAACGGAACTCTCCATTTAATACAAATGAATGAGACGCAAACAGCAGGTCTTCTTACAAACAGCCCTCTCTCGTGAAGCCTTCTGGAAACAGTAACTCAGCTAAGAAGCTATAGCATCTCTGTTATGCCTCATTGTAGTGAAAAATAGCGATCCTCTTTGGCTCTCAGGTTTTCTCTCGGTGGATCTGGAATCCTGACACTTTTTCCATAAGTTGAACAAAGCACTGGGCATTACACTACAATCTCTAGGATTTCAAACTAGTTCTAAATCGTCTAAATTTTTTCTACTTCTATCCTCCCCACCCCTCATCATCCCCTAAACATGGGTAGTTACTCATTCTCACTACTTGAATTTGAATTTATCCGATTGCTGCAAAAAAGAAGCAACAAGTTATTCTGCGAGGTGTGTGAGAGGATTTTGCCAAGCCCGCTTATAAAGCCTGCTCAGGCCCACACACCCGTTACATATTCGACACACAAGATTCGCATCTTCGTTTCGAAGAAGAAGTTTTACATTTCTTTTCATGAAACTCGACAAAACATGCAAGTTCTCTCAATTCTGAACACCAGTGTATTTTCATCACTAGTATTGGTGAAGGTTTTAAACGTAAAATCTTCTCAGCACTTATCGGCATCGCATAAATATAATATAAATTTGTACCGCTGTCCAAATCATTGTCCAACGGTAACACAACTAGTGTGCAAGTAGATTTAGGCTTGAATCCACTAGCAGTGTCCTTTGCAGTCGTTGCTTTCATAAACGACATGAGTCGATAGATTGTGTCAACCTACACAAAGCACTTTTTATATACACTGAAGTGACAAAAGTCATGGGATACCTCTTAATATCGTGTCGGCCCTCCTTTCGCCCGGCGAAGTGCAGCAACTCAACGTGGCATGGACTCAACAATTCGTTGGAAGTCTTCTGCAGGAATATTGAGCCATGCTGTCTCGATAGACGTCCATAATTGTGAAAGCGTTGATGGTGCAGGATTTTGGGCACGAATAGACCTCTCGATGATATCCCATAAATGCTCGATGGGATTCATGTCGGGCGATCTAGGTGGCCAGATCATTCGTTGGAATTGTCCAGAATGTTCTTCAAACCAATCGCGAACAGTTGTGGCCCGGTGACATGGCGCATTGTCATCCATAAAAATCCCATCGTTGTTTGAGTACATGAAGTCCATGAATGGCTGCAAGTGATCTCCAAGTAGCTGAACATAAGCATTTCCAGTCAATGTTCGGTCTAGTCGCACCAGAGGACCAAGTCCATGCCATGAAAAACAGCCCACACCATTACGGAGCCACCACCAGCTTGAACAGTGCCTTGCTGACAGTTTGGGTCCATGGCTTCGTGGAGTCTGCGCCACACTCGAACCCTACCATCAGCTCTTACCAACTGAAATCGTGACTCATCGGACCAGGCCACGGTTTTCCATTCATCTAGGGACCAACCGATATGCTCACGTGCCCACGAGAGTCGCTGAAAGCGATGTCGTTCTGTCAGTAAAGGCACTCGAGTCGGTCTTCTGCTGGAATAGCCCAAGAAAGCCAAATTTCTCCGCACAGTTCTAACAGACAAGTCCCTTGTACGTCCCACATTGATTTCTGCGGTTATTTGACGCAGTGTTGCTTGTCTGTTAGAATTTACGACTCTTTGCAGACGTCGCCGGTCTCGGTCGTTAAGTGCAGGCGGTCGACCACTGCGCTGTCCATGGTGGGATGTTATGCCTGAAATTTCATACTCTCGGCACACTCTTGACACAGTGGATCTGGGAATGTTGAATTCCCTAACGATTTCCGAAATGGCATGACCCATGCGTCTAGCTCCAACTAACATTCCGCGTTCAAAGTCTGTTAATTCCCGTCGTGCGGTCATCATCACGTCAAAACCTCTTCACATGAATAACTTGAACAGAAATGAAAGCTCTGCGAAAGCACTGCGCATTGATACCTGTTCTACGCGATGCTACTGCCATCTGAAAATTTGCATATTGCTATCCCATGACTTTTGTCACTTCAGTGTATAGTTAAGCTGTTGTTAATACTTTTTTGGCAGTGGCAGTTTTTTAATACTTTCTTTCATACGAAACGCAAATGAGGGCTTTTATATCTTAAAGCCTTCCTGGAAGCCAATGTCCCCCGAAAGGGATGTTCTTAGCATATATCAGTAGAACACAAGGACTGCCGATGTTCACCAAAAGAAAAATAAATTATGTTTCATTAGTGTATGCATTCCATTATAAAATAATGTACTGCAGATTGCCCAAACATCGTTATTCGTTACATTGATTAGAGAATTAATAAAAATCTACTCCCACATAAACACCCTGTTGCAAAAGAAAACAAGATCTTGAGTGCTTTTATATTTTAACCTTGAAATTTCTTACGAATCACAGGATAATTATTAGTAATTCTGAAATTTATAATTGTATTTATTCAAATGTTTTTATATTTATTATTCATTTACTTAAGGTGATTTAATTATTATCTTTAAGAAATATGTCTACCTCCCCCCTCCACTTGAGTTTAAGTATTTTAAATTTTTAATCTAATCCAATAAATTGGTAAAATAAAGATAATAATGCACTATTAACAAACTTCGATATGAAATTCAGCAGAATATGAAAACAATTCATATAATTAACTCAACCACAATTGCAATCTAATAATGATTAAGAAAACTATGCTATCAAGAACAAAGTATCAAAACAAATCAGACTCTAAGTATCAGTCAAAGAAATCTTTTATGTGCCTAAAAGTATATATTACAATTTAAATAAAAAATAACTAATAAAATTTTTTTTTTTTTTGAGTTTTTTGGCTAGGCAACAGATAAAACAATAATAAATTCAGAGAAGAAAATAGACCTAATAATTGGTATAATTTTTTGAAATACAAAAAAAAAATCTTGCTTTATATATAGAGATATTTCCAGTAAAGGACTAGTAAGAAAGTATCTCATTGCATAGAGGCAAGAAAATGGTGTTCTATTATTAAATTTTCACTAACTTTAGATTTGCAGAAAAATCTTTATTAGACATGAGATAGCAACCCTGCCACTTTGAAATTAAAATACATCTGTATGAAACAAACAAAAAAGTAGTATGCTTAATAAATAAAACAGTACATGACTAGTAAGTAATAGTACGATTAGTAAGAAAGTATTTCATTGTATAGAGGCAAGAAAATGGTGTTCTATTATTAAATTTTCATTAACGTTAGATTTGCAGAAAAATCTTTATTAGACATGAGATAGCAACCCTCCCACTTTGAAATTAAAATGCATCTGTATCAAACAAACAAAAAAGTAGTATGCTTAATAAATAAAACAAAGGGTCCTGCCTGCTGCTAGCTAACTGATGTTGCCAGGGCTCAAAAGAAATAGTTCTATTACGATTTCTAGTAAAATATTTATAAATACATACTATAGAAATAAAAATAGTAATGATACAAATATCAAAATATAATGACTATGATTTTATTTTCCATGGTTTGGTAATAAATTTCTCATAAAAGATCAAACAAATTCTTTTTAAAAAAATAACATTTTGATAAAATACAATACATGAAATAAAATATGACTAGAGATTTTAAATATTAAAAGAGATGTGGAGTAGTCTTTCACATTTTAAAGCAGTCTTAAGAACAGGTAGCATTTTTAATCTGTAATAATTTTAATAGTTTAGTTGCAACAGGATAAAATTCTGTTTTCCATTCTTTGTAATAGTCGTCAGTGTTATTTTCCATCATACTCGCTTCATCATAATCTGAAATATTATAATAAAAATTTAATTTAAATAAGTGTACATATTGCATAAATTGGAAAAGATATATTACAGCAGAGCACGATTTTGGTGATCAAATTTTATTCGCCAAACCGATTATATCGCCACAAAAATCACAAATCATTAAAAAAAAAAATCACTAAATCGTGTTAGCAATTATTTTTTATATGCCAAAATCAGTGTCCCCATCAGTGTTTCAGCTTATTAGTGCTACAAGTTCAAAATAAAAACTACTCTAGAAATATTTAATTAAGAACACAGTATCAAGTTTCTTTAAAAATAGGTATTCTTTTCAATATGTTGAAAAATTGTTAAACTTTTTAGGAAAAATATGAAAAAAAATAATAAAATAATTAATTCAATTTTAAATTTAGCATACAACAGCAGCAGTAACAACTAAAATTAGCAGTAACAACTTTAGCATACTGAGTATTCTAATAAATTTGTTAGAAGTTTAGATTACATAAATTGAATAAGATAAGACACTTACGTATTGAATAAGATAAGTACTTCATTAGATGTTGAATTTCAATTTTAGATACAAGTAGCATACTGGCGTTTTCTCCTCCAAAGTAATTCCACAGTATTTGACACAATAATGCACAAGTTCTCCAATCTCTTTCTGAACAAAGATGCAACTTGTGAATAATCCTGTTACAAAAATGCTTAGCATTCAGAGATTATTCTGTGCAATAATTAGTTTATAAAATTGTAAAGTTATTAAATTAAATAAAGTTGATAAAATAAATTTTAAATTCCTTTTTCACAGGAAAAACAGCAAATAAAAGAATTTAAAAATTGCTCAGAAAATATTTAATTAAAAATTAAGTGAAATATAGCACAACCTCAAGCATTTTTATGTTTAGTAAGAATAAAGTTCAAACAGGAAAAAAATCATAGAAAATCATTTCAATAAACAAAATAAAATATAAAAATAACTAGCTAATTAGTTCTACAGTGCATCTTATCAATAATTTAGAAAAATATAGAAAATCAAGTCTATTAACAATAATTATTATTTTCCATCTTATAATTTTCTATTTTTTACTGAATCTTATATTTCTTAATTTTAATGTTCTGTTAGATTAGAAAAACTTCTGACAGTGTACTATTACTATCAATCACCATGAGTGTTTTATTTCGTTTCAAGTTTCTGCTGTTATTTTAAAGTTAGTTCCTTTACCAACAGCATGCTTAAGCAATTAATGACACATTTACATTTTGAATGTAGACTTAATTTTCACAATTAAACATTTCCAGTATGCTATGCTTTCAGAGTTTCAGCTTAACCATTGCATAATAGTACCACATAAAAGTTGATGCATTGACTAGGAAAAGCAAATGTTTCACAAAAAACAGAAGACTTTTCAAGTTAGTATAATTAAATATGAATTAAATTATTTGAGTTGGAACATTGATTGTATAATTCGGGATAAATACATTTTCACCCATTAGGTGATAAAGAAACGCTTTAGATGCAAAGTACACAATTTGAATTATTTGAGCAAAACAAAATTATATTCACAATTCGTCCAGTTTCAAACTGGTAAGTGTCTAACCATCACTATAAACTATTTTAAACATTTAGTTACTAATAGTTTGTTTACAATAATATAGAGAGAAAAAAGGGAAATATTAATAGAGAATACATGAAGTCTATTTCCCATCGTAAAGGAAAATCTGCAGCAGAGACAGCCCTGCCTTTAGTAAGATAGCAGAAAAAGGCCAAAATAAAGTCAAACAACTACAATAAAATTTTCGTGATTAGTTTTGAATCTGAAATTCACCTTCACTGCTATTGCATAGCATAAATATATGGTTTTTAAATAATGCAAAACAAACTAAAGGAGATTGAGAAGACGAAATTAAAATGCAATGTGGCTAAATGCCAAACAGATGACCTTATTAATAAATAGAAAAAGTTCATACATGAAGAAGATGAATATAATATTAATAAATATCAATATCTTTAAAAAAATGAATTTTCACTTATTGAAACAAATACTAAGGGTCGTTATGAAATTAAAATATTAACCTTAATAACATAGCAACGCTTTTTAAGATGCAATGTATTGAAATTAAAAATAAAATAGAAAATATCTATTTGTTTCTAAAAACTCGTAATTTCTGATCAGGAAAAGAAAGAAATCCTCTTATAGAAATTCTTAATATACAAAAGAAAATGCTGTGCCTTAATTTATATTACACAAACTTATTTTTTAATGCTGAGCATATACTTTTTTTAATAAAAAAAATTCATAAATGATAGAAAATATAGAAGACTTCTATTTACTTTGTAATGCCTTCTTCTTGATAAAAAACTTGTCGAGAATTTTCATCAATCAAGAGATTCATAATTATTCCATATGTAGCAGTGCAGAAAGTTTTGTCACCTTCATTTAACAGCTTTATAAATGCGGGTAACACTGAAAAAGAATATATTTTAAAATAAGATTATAAACCAGGGAATAAAGAGTTATCAGAATAAAATTTTAACAAAGGAATTGTGTCATAAGAAATCTGAAGATTTTCTATTGTAAATACATACTAAATGTTAATGCAAATATAATAATAATAATAATAATAGACGCTAGCAATTAATACAACTTTCTGAATGAAATTATTTTAAATCTTTAAATTAAACAGTGTGCTTGAAAAATATTTACCCAAACTGTACGGGATGGTAGAGATAAACATAAACATAATCTTGGAAAATTAAATTGAAAAATCATAATTTTTCAACAAAAAGATACATAGAATTTTTAACACTTTTTATTGAGTATTATAATAAAGATAATTATTAATTGATCATTTCACTACTAATTATAGCTAATTAATCATAAAAATTTCAAAAAAATATTTTTTATATATTTTAAAGATGGATTTGCCTTCAAATATAAAATGTATTGTGTTTTCCAAGCATTATATAACGTAAGCATAATAATTCAATAGTACCAGTTAATATTATGCATAATTTTATTTTACTTAAGGCTAATTATAAATATACATTACATTTTAGAATTCTTTTTTTTAAATCTTTGTTTTGTTTTTATAATTCCTCAAGAAGTTCGATAGGGTAAGCTCTAATATAGAAAACTATTTTTGCAATTAGCAAAAAAAAAGCAACTATTTCAAATATTTACTTATTCATACAGGCGTGTTCCCGAATGTAGTCTCTGACTTCGGATGATCTCGTCAAATTTCTTACGACATTAGCAGCCTCCAGACGAACTTCAAATGAAAAATTATCATCAAGGAGAGGTATGATTGCTAAAAGAAAAACCCCATTTAACTATGAAACTAATATTAAAATAATGTTATCTAAATATATTAATGTCAGAATGATTTAGTAATTAAACGTTTCAAGCGAAATTACACCACATAAATACTCGAAAACATCAAATTTCAAACTATCCTATTCTTAATAAAACAAATTTAAAAAAATTTCTGATAATTTGCAATTTTCATATTCTCTAGACAGATGAAAAAATCTTAAATCACTTTCAACTGTAATTTGATCTGTCAGAAAGTGTTTTTATTTCTTGTCTGTAAATTCGAACCGTGTTTCTTTTATCCACTGGTTCAAAACAATATATATTACAAGTGGCATCTTGGATCCTATTTTCCCTGTATTACTACATTCTGTCATTTGCAGCTACTATAAACTTCAAAACATTATTTTATAAAAAGAATTATGTCTTGCATTTTAGTTCTGCATCTTAGAAAAAAACACCTTTTTAATAAGATTTTTAAAAATTATTTTTTAAAAAACTTTTCAACGGAAAAAATGTACAAGATTGTTTAAGATTTTTTTCACATAATCCACGGATTACAGGTAAGAAATTAGGACGGCTGAACAGAAAATAATAAGACATACAAGGAAGGAAACTTTGAAAAATATTATTGAATGATAAAAAAGTTATCTAGCTATTGTAAAAAAAAAATTATTTTAATTAATTATCCTAAACTAAAATAAAATGCATGAATATGAAAAAGATATGCTAAAAGTGCTAAACTAAGTAAAAAAAAACCACTTACCTTTAGCTGTTTTGATGCATAACTCAGAATCAGGTTCTAAATAATAGCTCATATTACTAATAACAACTAAAAACGAATATAAGACTACTCCTGTCTCAACAATGGCATTTTTTTCAGCATAGGCCACTAAAAATAAAATAAAAAAACAATTTTTAGAAATAATATAACTATTTTATTTTATATTATATTACTTATTATGATGATGTGCCCTGCTAATTAAAATGCAATACACATTTGAAATTCGATTTTAATATGTAGCATTATACAAATATGTAACTAAACTACTATTTAAAATGAAAATTATTGTCACAACAGAAACTGCAATATTTAGAATATATAAACAATTTTATAAACCATTAGAAATAATTATAAGATATAGAAATATTCTAATCAAATTCAATTAAATAACCTCTATTTAAAAGCATAAATTTATTTGATTTTTTACCAATAATTGCAAGCAAATGTGTATAAATCTCAGAATGCTTAGCCAAATTGCGCCCAGAATTTGGATGGAGGCAAATATTTGCAAAAATGCACAACACCTATAAAAAACAATATTAAGTTATTTTTAAATCAGTAATTAATAAATATAAATATTATATCTATATTTTACACTTTCAATCATTTAAAAAATATCTCCCAAATATCACAGATTTACAGAAACAAAATAAATTATTCCACTATTCAAAGTTAACTTTTATAAATAATTCTAAATAAATAATTTTGTAAATAAGAATGTGTAAAAGAATATTTTTTCTATTAAAATCTAAATAAGTTTTTTTTAAATGAATATACAATTAAATGCTCTATATTATTATAAAATTTAAATTTCTACCAGGAAACATTGTCAAGAATAAATAGATAAATAAAATCTACTAAAATATCATATTTATTTATTATGTTTGATGAAGTGGCAAGTTTATTACCTTAAGTATAACATCAAATATATCCTGGTGTAAATTTCGATCTCCACCAGACATCAGAAATTTCTCACTTTTGAAACAGTCAGATACGAATTCCCTAAACTGAAAAATCAAAAATAAACAAAAATCTCATTTGTAATTATTGTTTTTACTTAATATTCCATTCTAAATTATACAAAAAATTTAGAAAATTCAAACTGAGTCTTTATTGATTTCTACAACTCAACAAGTGGAACATATATTTTATAAAGACTAATAACTTACAACTTCCAATAATTATATAAGTACTAAAAAAACTGCAAGAATAAGCTACTAATCACAATAAAATTATTAAAAGCAAAAACATTTCAACACATTAAATCAATTTTATTTGAGTGATATCTTAAAAATTCTCACTGAAATCTTTTATCTTACATCTTAAAATCAAATTGAAATTTGATTCAAATATTTATTAGGTATGTTTTTTCAAAATTAAATACATGTATTTTTGTCATAATTTATTTGAGAATAATAAATGAGCATTAAGTCATTGATAATTCATAAAGTCAATAAATCTTATTAAATTCTAGCATTTAGTCAGAGCATCTTATTAAATTCATTAAATCATAAAGTTTCACCGTATTTTTAAATCTGAAAATATTCTCCTAATAGACTATTATAAAAAAAAAAAACCTAGAATAATATAAATTGTTTGAATATGAATTAAATAAGCAAAGTTAAGGTAGTATTTAACATGATAAGCATGTTCTGACATGAATTTTTAAATGATTTTTTAACTGCAAAAATTTATTATTAATAATTGCACTTTTTTGTATTTTGAAAAATACAGAAAACACTAATCATAATATGATGCATTTATAAATGTATAAAATAAAAAAAATGGAATTACCTGGATATGTTCACTGATATATTCACCAAGAACAACCATGGTATTGATAAAATTCGAAGAATTCAAAAGTGCTAAAGCAACAGATTCATTTGCTGCTACCAAATTTCCAATAACAAAAGTAGTTTGAAGAGTTACATCCTACAATTTTTACAAGAAATTTAAAAATAAAATAAAATACTTATTAAAAAGACAAAGTTAAAGAGACAGAAATTAATTGAAAATTCAAGTATTATTCTTATTTGAACATTGGAACAAATTCTTAAAAAAATATATATATATATTATTACCTATTAATCTAATAAATAATATAATAAAAGCATTCTATCATTTATCTTGAAATTAATTTAAATGATATAAGACAAGTAAAAATGTAGTTGATTATCAAATAATTTCTTGTGTAATTTAAAAAAGAAAATTTAATGGTATTTTCTAATTTGAAATAATTTAATTTCAGTAAAATTATATGTAGTAAAATTATCATAAAATGCAACATATAAATTTCTATCAAATGAATATGATAATTTTTTATAATAACTATTTTTTTGCTGTATATCTTAAACTCATTAGGTTTAATGTGAAGCAACTTATAACAAAATACTAGTTTAAAAGCTTTTACAAATTTGTTACATGAATACAATAAAAGGATATTATCTTTGCATAATTTGATTAACTTACTAAGTTATATCTATGAGTTTCCATTAAGGATAAAAATTGCAAAATATTCTCTTCAGAACACTGTGCTAAAGCTTGGCATCCATCTCTTTGATCCACAATTTTACTTTAAAAAAATGCATGAACTTTAAAATATATTTTATTACACAGATTTTTCTTGAAACAAATATTGCTTCAAAGAAATAATTTGAAATAAAAAAAATTTTTAATCAAAATTTTTTAGTGTAAAAAATAGAACATCTTTAAATGAGATGAAAAAATTTTGTGATCAGAATATTCATAACTAATTTTTAATAAAGTTGTATTTTATATATAAAAAACTGTTATCATTACAAAAAGACTAATTTTTTGAAAAGCATAATGTTTCTTATTCAAATTTCAGAAATAAAATTATCCAATTTATATAACTAGGAATTAAATTAACTTACCTGATAAAACAAATAATGTGATGAATATTTTCAACTCTTCGAGAACACGCTTGTACTTTCAGTACTTCATTTAAATATTCTTTTTCTATAAGCATTTCCTGAACTGATGTATCTTCCATAAAATATCTTAGAGAAGTTATCACCTATAAATATGTTAATACAAACACAAAATTAAAGAGCAGTATCACTTGACAGCAGATTTGAAAACATTAATTAAAATTTTTTATTAAAATACTAAAAAACTAACGAATTTATGTATATTTGTTAGTATACTATTAAAGAACATGTTTTTTTATATATTAATTTGATATTTTTAATGGAGTCCATAATTTTTAACATAAAATGCTGAAGTATCCATAAACAGTAAATGATTTCATAAATTTTGTTGTAGAATATCAAGACTATTTTTTGTCAATTTACATGTTTAATTACATTAATTACATTACACATTTATCCTCAGAAAACTTGTTACTTGAATTTTTTAATAAAAAAGCTTAACACAAAAATTAAAGAGTAATTTTAACTAGAATTTTAATCTTGATACAATTTTTAGTTAAATTCTAAATTTTTATTTTATTATTTATTTTCTTTTTATTATATTTAAAAACAATTTATTCACATAACTATCAGAAATGATAACATATAAAATCTTATAAATATTTATTATTCCTTAACTTATTTACAATTATAATAAATATTAAAAGATGAAAATTTAAAATATTAAAATCTTATCATAGATATTGCATTAAAACTAATAAATAAAATACGTAAATATACTTTACCGTATGGATAATTTCCTCACATTTGTCATCACATTTTTCTTCAAAGGATAGCTGGTTTGTTTTTAAAAAAAAAATATTAGAAGAAACATTATGACAGATGAAACATTATAAACTTCTTATATTTGCATAAAATTTAAAATTTATTTAAGTTTCCTTAAAAAATGTAATTATTTCATGAATGGGCAATCCAATATGCAAAATTTAAAAATATAATAAAAACATAAAAATTTTTTTAAATTTATTATGATCTTAATATATGAATAATTTAAATTCAATTTAGTAAGAAAATGGGAAAATATTAGATACAGAAAATATTTATTCTATTAAACAAATGTCAAATCTTTGAAATAATTATAAATTGAGCAAAAAAAAAAAATGTTTTTAAAAGTCCATCGATTAAAAAAATTATTAATTATAAACAGTACGAAAAAATTCATAATTAAGCATCTTTGTATTAAAAAATATAAAAAAACAATAAAAATTTATTTTTTTGATAAATTAATTCAGATAAAAGAACTTTTGATTAGCATCATTTTAGCAAAAACAAAAAGTTTTTATAATAACCTTGAAGAAAAATAATTAGAGAATTAATAATATCTACATATAATCAAAAATATCTACATCACAGCCAAAATGTTTTTGCTGGAATTAAAGACTGTTTATTAATGGCTTTGAAGACATCACAGCACATGTAAAAATGGAATAGCAAATTCTACAATTAACACCTAAAACATTGT
The DNA here is from genome assembly GCA_021605075.1 of Caerostris darwini. Taxonomy (NCBI): domain Eukaryota; kingdom Metazoa; phylum Arthropoda; class Arachnida; order Araneae; family Araneidae; genus Caerostris; species Caerostris darwini. Next base: position 271,420 of record BPLQ01011097.1, on the reverse strand, counting down.
AAAGATAAGACTGAGTGAGACATTTTATTCTACTAATTTTATTCCATTTAATTTTGTTTTTCACAATAAATACTTTTAATTTTTACAATGCTATGCAATGAATATAAGAGAGGTTTTTTTTTTCTCTATATATGCATACACAATTTGAATTAATTGAATTTAACTTTGTATAGTTTAGAAGTTAGAATGGTTTAAAATATTTATTATAGAGAAAAAAACACTATGCAATTGCAAATTCCTGTGCTTGAATATTTTAAAAATGTATATTTATATTTTTCAAATAGTAATTACTATAATATAATTTAATTAAACTTATCAGAATGAAACTCATCATATAAATAGACATTTATAAATTATTAATTATTTAAAAGTTGTCCATCATGCAATTACCTCAAAAAATTATATGTAGATGTAAATAGAAGATAGATGTCCAAAAAATGTAAATAGTAATTGCAAACATTTTGTACGATAATGATTAAATTATTTTTAGTTTATATGCCGGAATTCTTCTTTTGAAAGCATAAAACATAGTATGCATAATGAATTATGTTCTTCCATAAGGTAATAAATAACCTATAAAAGTTCAGAAAATCGTATTTTCTATACATTACCACAATGTTTGATTCCTTTAAATGGCTAAACAGTACATTAACACATATCTTCTTCTGATGTTTTTCTAATTTCTGAGTAGCAATAAGTATCTTCAAAATCCGTAGTCCATGCAAAATTGCTTCACTGTTAGTCTCAACAGATGTATTATTGATAGCTTTAATTATTTTGTCTAACAAAAAAAAGTATGTGAAATTTTTAATTACAATTAAAAAAATTTCAAATATTATAAAGATTTTTTAATATCATAAATGAAATATTTAATATCATGTATGCATAAATTTTTTCATAATAATTGAATATAGATAGATGTCCTTCCTAGATGCACTTTCAAGAACAATTAGCTTAAAGCACTACTATTTAAATTGATTTAAATTAATCAGGTAATTTGTGATTTATCCTAAAGAAAATCAGGACTTAAATTTTGAATCTTCTAACAAAACCTATTCAAACATGGTTAGGTATAATAAAATCAAAAACAATTAATTCAATATATTCAATTATTTTTATTACAATGCTTTCAAAAGATTTTTGAAGATTCCTAATTTTCCTAAATACTTAAACTTTACAATAAAAAAATGGATAATGTGTATAGAGTACTTTGGCCAATAACTTTAAAACTTTTAAACTATTATTAATAATAAAACCAATTATAAATAATGAACTGAAAATAGTATATGCTCAATTTCAACTTACAAGTGAATTAAAATAATTTGTAAATTACTGGATATGTAATCAAATATTAAATATTTTGAAATTTTCAATTCTTTTAATTTATTATACAAATAAAGTCATTTAATAAAGCATAAAATGGCATTAGATTGTAAATTACAGCATAATGTTTGTACAAATTAATAAGAAAAGTTATGTATTATTTATAAATACTGGATTTAAGCATTTTGTTTAATTAAATTATATATTTTATATTTCAAAATAATGCATAATAATTTGCATAAAAAATAAATTTACCTGTTAAACGGAACTTGTTTAAATCAATATCCTCCTCTTTAAGCAATTTTGATACAAGTTTTAAAATGCTACATAAATTCTTCTCCTTAACATTCATCTGAAAAACAAATTAAAAATAACTATTTGAGAAGATTGAAGGAATGTTTTCAGAAATTTCAAAAGGAATAATACTAAATATATAATTTTTTATAGTTTCAATTATTATGTTCTTAATAACCATTTTTATAAATATTTTCAAAAACAATATTGTGCAATATTTTCTTAAACACTTACATTTTTAAAAATTTTATAAATTATAATGAATTACACCTAAAATATTTGGAAAATTCAAAACCAAAGTTCAAAGACTTTAAAGTATCAAAAATTTATGAGCTATGAAAATTAAAAACATATGGCATTATTTAAATGCAGTTTGATAGATTCTATCATCAATTTCTTTTATTCTGAGTATGAAAATTAATAACATAAAAAATTATATAAGTCAACAAAAAATAAAGTTACTTATGAATGAGTTTTAATAGGTGAGTGTCAAATATCTCAATTAATTTCAAATAAAAAAATTCAATAAACTCATTCTTTAGGATGAGGTATTAGCCTAATTTATAAAGATGAATATTGATATAAATATAAGTTATGGATATAGACATAAATTGATTTTTTAAAAATTATTTAAAAATTCAATTGCGTAATACGTACTTCCAGCAAAAGGTTGACTATGTGTAAGCTCAGAGTAGGAAAATTAGTATCTAAAAGTCTAAACAATATTTTAAAGAGAGGAATTCTGTTATCATGCATAAGCAAAAAGGCATCTCTCTTTTCAAATAAGTGGAAAACATCTCTAACAATAGTGATTGCATCTTCTTCCTTTTTCTTACTTCCTTTAAAGAAACCAAAATAGATAAAAATGAAAAATACATAATAGAATACAAAAATTAATTATTTTATATTTTTACATTAATTCTATGAAATTTACAGTAATATTATAAAATAAACAAAAAGTTATAAATTTTTAAGTTTTAAAAATAACTAAAATTTTACGAAGATTGCAAGATTTATAATAATTAACTTTTACAAAAACGTTTTGTCATAAAGCATACACAAATCATAAAGTGGAACACGGTTACATGTTAAAATACGATGCTTATATAAAATAATCTTCTATAATTTATGTTTATGAATTTCTCATGAATTACAGTGAAATTTAAATTTTTGTATAAAATTAATTCGTCCCGTCCGTCCGTGCGTGCGTGCGTGAGTACGTCCGTCCGTATATGCGTGCGTGAGTACGTCCGTCCGTATATGCGTGCGTGTATCCGTCCGTAAGTGCGTGTGTCCGTCCGTAAGTGCGTGCGTCCGTCCGTGTGTGCGTGCGTAGTCTAATTTCAAACTATAACTTCCAAACAAAATAAATTATTAAAAGGTATGTTTTGATTTTTTTTAGAAAGGAATCATAATCTCTATGCGAAATAAAAAATGTTCAATGAAATATGTAAGCCATCTCAAAAAATAAAACCAAATATGGTATAAGAACAGGGAAAGTTCTTTACATTAAAATTAAGTATTCACTATAAGATCTAATGAAATAATATATTGACAATATAATAATATTGCAACAAAGCATATCTCATGTGTAACAAATTTTTTGTTAATTTACCTAATCTAACATATTTTTCCAATGATGGAAGAAAACATGAAAGTTCTTCTGAAAATTCATCTGCATATTTGTCAGCGTCATTTTCATTATGTAGAGATGTATCCAACTCAGTACTTGTGTCAGATCTATAATAAAATAATTATGTATTCAAAAGGAATTAAAGAAACAAAAGTGCAAATTAATAAATAATTCATCTTTCTAAAAAGGTATTTAATTATTTTAAATATCAATAAATAAAACATAAAATACACTTAGGAACTAAATATAAATTATCCCCTTTAGCCAGATTCGACAACAATTAAAATGTAATATTTAAGAGAAAAGTATACATTTTTACACAATAGATAAAGATTTATAATATATGTTTCTAGAAAATATTACCTTTACTGTATTATTTATAAAATGTGTAGAGTATGAAGTTAAAATAAAAAAATAATAATAAAAAAACACCATGGAGATTAGATCTCACAGTCTTCACAGTGCTAACATATTATTATCAACCTCTAATTACTGTACTCAGAAATTGCTTGGTAACAGAGCACTTTAATGGAATAAAAGCTCTAAAATATTTTTTAACTTGATTTCCTTAAAAATTTTTTGAGAGGTGGGTCCTACTGCTTTGTCTAGAACATCCTTGTCATGACTTACATGGTATGAATTTCAATCAAGTCAATGATGAACAGTTTGTGACCTCTCCTTGTTAATTGAAGATTTCTCAGTATTATTGAATATTTTTTCAGAAGAGATTTTAAAAAAATAGAGCAAAATTTTCAAAATATAATACTTTACATGGTTGTAAAAAAAATAGATAAAAATTTCATCACTGTGAGCTTTACAAGTAAAGTAATTTTATAGATTAATAATTGAATACTAAAAAAAATCAACATTTTATATTCACTCTTGCAAAAAGATTTTCACCTTGAAGTTAAAGAATTTGTTGTCTCATGTCCTGTAGTGTTGTAATTTGTTTCATCTTCAAAAGTGCTATTGGATATTAAAATAAATTCTTGGTTTGGGGCAGGATATATTTCTAATTTTTCTAAACTTCCTGATAAACTTTTTATTGTGGAAGGGCAAAACTTTTCATCGCCTAGAAAAACATTACAAAATAATTACCACATACTAAATAATAAAGTTACATTTTTCGGAATTTCAAATAACGGCATCAATAGAAAATATTATACATAAAAAAATATTTGTGTAAAATCTTTAATTTGCATCATTTACATTAATATTTTCAATCTAAAAAAACTTTTTAATATTTACAAATTTTATAAAAAAATAAGACATGATTAAATTTAAAAACTACTGAATTATGGCAATAAAATTTAAGAAAATTTTCACATACAGATTAAGAGCATTATCATGTTGAGTTTTTTTAAAGTAAAAGATTACTATAAATGATAAAAGCTAAATAAAACAAAAAAGTTATAACATTAGTTTCCTCTTAGACATTTGTTTTAATAAAAACTTTAATTATTAATTTATTAAAAAGTTTAGTTATTTAGTAAATTAACTAGCATATGTGCATAATTTTCATAAGATTTTGGAAAAATTCAGAAATATTACAAATAAGCAAAATCAGGAATTAAAAAGAGTAGTTTGTATAAAGTAAAAGAAAAAAAAACTATTTAAATTTTAATACTTACAATACAGGGGTGGAAATACTGTAAGTTCTTTTTCTTTTGAAATTTTTTTATTTGTATTTGAGGTCCTCCGTTGTCTAACTACAGATTTTATCACAATTGGTTCCAATTTATTATCAGCATTTCCAAACTAATAATTTTTTAAAAAGTACAAACCAAATTTATCATTCAATTTTTTAACATAAATAAGCAAGAATTGATTACTTTTTATTAAATAAGTAGTGCTTTTTTATTAAAATGGGAATTTATTCTCATAAAACTCATAAAAATGATATAACATAGCAAATATATCGCATAATAATTTAATTTTAAAATATAAAATTTTTTAAATATTTTGAGAAAATAAAAATATTTGCTATCAAAATATTATCATGGAAGATTCTTAAAAAAATATAATTAGGCAATTATTAGAATTGTATGAAATTTGAATTGAATATTTCATAAGCATTGTAAAAATGTGTGACTTTCTGGCCAAGTAAAAAGTATTCTTCTAAATGAAAGTATATATAAAGAAAAACACATGATAAATTTTGTGGTAAAACTGAATACTAAAAATTTTTTGATTTTGGTAAAATTGAGTGCATAACTAAAAGTGTATTCTACAAGTATTTGAAAAAGAAACTGTCAAAGATAGCACAATAACATTTGTTACATTATTACTATTTTGTTTGTTTTGTTACTATTACTATCATAAATTCATCAAAAGAAAATCTGAATCAGTATATACTGAACAAAAAACGTTTTAAAATATCAATGATAATATTTTTTCCTTGTTTAAGCATAAGTGGATTTGGGTTTCTTTTTTTTTTTATTTTTTATTTATAAATTTATATGTATATATAAACAATCAAATGTTAAATGATTAAACCAATATTTATAGAAAATGATATAACAAAAAAATAGCTGCAGCAGATTCACTATATTAATAAATAACTCCAATAACTCTTTAATTTTGAAAAGCACATAAATGAATTCCCATTATCAAAATAAAAACATAATAAAAAAATTTAAAAATATATAAGAGATTTACTTTTTGAGATGTGACAGGAAACAATGTTTTGCCTGATAAATGTAGACATTCTTCAGGCTCATATTTCAAAGACCTATCACTAGAATGAAAACAATTTTCAATATCACAAGCAACAATAATGATTAATCATAAAAAATAAACAATCATTACAAATATAATGATATCAATTAATCAACAAGAATAAAACTTTAAAAACATTTTAAAATTTATGTTTTAATAAAAATGGTAATTATAAAAAAATGAATCATAAATAAAATAATAATTTCTTCTTATAGTGCATTAATCACTTATTTATGAAAGAATGTTATATTGTGAATAAGTAGGTTTAACTATACATAAAAAGGAAATGCTACCTATTAGTATACAATTTATTTTAATATTGTTGTTCTTAAAAAAATAGAGCAAATAGCAATTTATTAATTAATTATATCATGCATCTATATTTACTAAATCTTTTTTTTTTTTTTTTAATTTTACCTTGAACAGCTAGAAGGTCGAGATAACTGTTGAAATTCCCTGCGTTGAATACTAGAAGAGTAAAAATAACAATGATATTTTATATAAATCATGATAAAAAAAATTATTTTTCAATAAATAGATCTACACATAATGAAATTATGAACAAAATTCACATAATACTACTGATTTGAAAGCTTGATAAAATAGATAATAATAATAATAACCTATGAAAACAATAATCTTAAAACATAAATTTGTCAAGATATTTTATTCATTTTAATATTAAATTTTAAAAAAACCATTACAAATAACTATTTGAAAACTTTGTTCAAAATACATATTTTGGATGGTAATAATTTCTTATGAAAGCAAAATTATAAAAATGAAACTTGACAAATAAATATTTAAGTCATTAAGTTTATTTTAATTCACTTTCAAATATAAGAACACCATAGTAAATCATAAAAATTGCTGTAAAGTCGTCTTTGCTTCAGAAAGTTTTAAACAACATAAATTAATATAATATGATTTTATGTACATAATTTAATTGTGTTAGAAAATGCATGAAATTGATTGAAAAAAAAAAGACAAAATTTTAGACAAATTTAAGTATGTATAAAATTTTAACATCAGAACTAAAAACTTCACAACAGAGCTTGAAAAATTCTTATTAATTTATTTTTTACTTTTATAAAATTAATTAACAGAAAATAAGCAAGATTACTTTTTAGTACTGAATGGTGTTGACGGTCGACGTGATTCCATTTTCTTTATTTCGACTTTCGCTTCTTTAATGATTTTAACACTTCGTTTTTGATCCATTGGATGAGCATAAAATGGTAATAAAGAATTACACGAAAATGCGTCTGTCATTTTTTTTAATTTTTTTATTATTATTATTTTTTTTTGGCGAAACAGCAGCCTTTAGTCAATAATGAGTTGCATTCATTTATTTTCCGTTCATTAAATTCAATATTTGTACAACGAAAAACACTTACAAAATTAACTTGCTTTAAGAGAGAAAATAATCATTTCCTGATTTTCATAAATATTTTAAATGAATCGAGAAAAAGCAAAACGCTAATCATTTATTCAAGTCGTATTTGCTATTTTTCAAATCATAATAGCGGTAATGGTTTCCATGGTTACGAACGGTTACAGAAGTTAACTGTCATAAGGCACATGTTAATGGTTACAATAATGTCATGGTGATAAAGTCTTATTATGATAATCCTTAATGTAACATTATTACATATTTTTACCTTGATAAAAATTTATTGGAATAGTTAATATTTAAAAAAAACAAAAGTTATATTTTTAAATTAATTCTAAGGAATTAGAAATTTATAATAAGAAAAATCAAAACAAATGTAAAATTGTTTCTCAATATTACTACTGAATTGGATGAACAACGTGCAGAAAAAATTAATCCTAAAAATATCAGCACGTTGACTCACGATGTTATCCGTTAAAAAAGCAAATTGTATGTGCAAAGTGTCATCCTTCCACCCCGTGATGTATCTTCGGTGTTGAATTTAACATACTAGTGGCAAATAACTTATTTCAAAGTGCTCTACATTCTAAAAGTAAAAAAAATACCTGATTGTATTTTAATACAGTTATTAAACTCTGAAAATGCCATATATTCGATAAAGTGTGACTAAAGAAGAGAACAAGGAAAAAATATTGTTTTACAAGATTAATTTAGAAAAATTTTATTCAGAGATATGAAATAAAACCAAATATTCCTTTATAAAAAAAATATTGATCTTTGAAACAAAACAAAAAAATCAATTTCAAATATTGAACTAAATATCATTATTTTGTTAGTTTTTAAATATATTTATAATAGTTAAAAAAATCCTGAAATTTATGATAGTTAATTTTTCCCATTTTTAGAATAAATTCAATTATGTGAGATCACTTCCGATGAACTATATTTTTTGTACACAAATATATATATATGAAAAAAATTTTGAAATGATTTTTTCGGTATTAAATTAATAAATTCGTAAATGAAATTCAAAAATGCTAATACCAATGTAATTAAATACGTGAATTGATTAGATAGTGTGTAACAAGGATTTTAAAAGATTGAATATATTTTGATATTAGTAATTTATTGTTAGGGGAAAAAATGGAGGATTCATAATTTTCATAAACACAAAAAAATTTTTTTTTTTTTTTTTTTGAAACTAATTCTTTTAAAGTCAAAGAAATAAGTTGGCAGATATTGTAATAGCAAAGAACTGTTGACAATTTTCAGTATGGAGTTAAGTTGGCGTATGTGAAAACCATACCCTTAAAAACAATGTCCCTCGGGAAAACAAATATATAATAACAATTAAAAACAATAAACACAAGTGATACCGTTACCAAGAATGAAGTATCAAGATAACTCTTGGCACGACTTATCAATCAAATACGTTTTCAAAATAAAAGGATGAATGATAAAAAGTTAAATGATATGACTAATGAAAAGATGAATAAAGCATTATATCTTTTTTAACATTTAAAAGGGCTGGCTCCATCTGGTGGTATAAACAAAAAATAAATTAAAATAAAGTTTTTATTTAAATGTAAGTAATAATAACTTTTGGTACTTTTGTATTAACCATATGCCAGTGACTGATTGCTCCTATTAATCTCGGTCATTTTATTATCAACGATTAATTACATGTTGTTCGCGCCAACGCGCAAGTATACCCCTAGCGGCGAAAATAGAGTGTGTGTACGCATGCGCCTGCGAGCGCATAAGTGTGAGTCTTCAGTGTAACGCCAGAGAGGCAAGAGAGAACATCACGGCTACGAGTAGCTGTGACTGTAATGTAAATAAAGTGTTGTTACGTTTGCATTGTGATAACTTATTGTGTAAGTGTGTGAGTGTGATACAGTCCGCTTGTGAAAGAAAACATGTGTGAGTGGTGTCAGTACTATTGACGACAACACATGTGTTATTTGGTTGACCTTCGCCAATATCATGCGATTAATGCGAAAGTACCGAATTTTTTTTTTTTTTTTTTTTTTGTGATTATTGGCTACTTACCAGATAAAAAGTAATAAACTTTGAGAAAAAAAAATATAACTACTTAGTGTTCCATACTTAAATTTTTGGAAGCACAGAGAGATAGAGAAATCTCTTTAGCACAGTGGTTCTCAAATTATGGGCCTACCTCTCAAGAAAGGGTCTTATAAATTAAAAGAGGCGGGATGCATTTCTTATAGATAAAAAAAATAAAGCATCTTAAGTTAATTAACAAGTAAGAAATTTTGGATGAACACAAACTTTAATTATCGTGAATTTCAAAATATCAAATTAATAACAAATTCCCAATTTTGGAATTCATAATATTAAAAACGGGTAAGATTCTGGTTTGTCTCACAATAAGGTATTTATGCCAGGGTCTATTTTATTACTTGACTATTAACAAATCTCAAATCAAAACTAAACATTTTTTAACATTTTGTTTTAATTAAACGGAAATTTTTGATTATTTATCAGATGAAGGAAAGCAAACTTAAAGCTATTTCATTCATGAACCCTTGCTTTTAATATTCGATTATTTTTGTAATAAGAAATTTAAAATGTCTTAGTTAATTAACGTTCCATTTTAAAACTCATATTGGTTAATTTTTATTAATAATAATTGACTGCAGATTGATAATTTGAATACTAGAATACTGAATTTAAAAAAGAGTGCGATTTGTCTATTGCTTAGAGGAACAATTGTTAAATATCCAATTGTGGCGCTGTAAGCAGTACTGTAACACTTGAACTTTCCTCTTTTGAGATTGAAATCGGAGAAATGATAGGTAATGTACACATCTGACTTTGGTTTATCGGTGTTTTGTTTGAATAAGTGGAATACCTTATAAAATGAAGGAATACATGCCTAAGTAGATGGAATTCATCCATTTGTATTTATTGTAAATAATAAATAGTGTACTTTTTTTCTTCATCAACAATGGGGAAATGAGTTTCTTCTTTGAGAAGTGCAATTTCCATTCAAATTGGAGTCCGGGGTTTTTTTCCAGAACTTTTTTTACTTAATATTTTTAAATTTACTAAGTAAAAATTACTTGGTGAAACGAATTATATTCTGTGATGAACTATCACTCCTGAGATGCACATTCATGTACTGTCCTTTCAAATATGACTCCAATTTGTTTTTGCAGTATTTTATTTAACACAACAACGCCTGAGAAACCACAAAACTCACATATAAATCTATAACATAATTTCCACATCGGTTTATACCGATTCCAAATGTGGTCTTGCCTCAGCCAATTCCAATTCCAATCTGATGCATTCCCCCATCGGATAGGGAAGTTACGCTCATGGATTCCCTCTTGCAAGGATTATCAAGTACCTGTGGCTTGAGTTGCCAACATATACTGTGCCTATATATATATATTGGATATATATGGATATCTTATTATTTTCTGTAATAACTTATTTGAAAGTGACAAAATAATATTATCTGGCATTTTTTTCGCTCTTCCATGTTGTTTGTTCATAAAACTAGAAAATTTCCTCACACACAAACACGCACACAAAGTAGGTTTGAAGATTTCGGAAGTTTTAAATCTACATTGGTTTTAAATTGGTTTTGATTTTAAATCTACTTAAAAGTTTTAAATCTAATTTACTTCTGATATTGTTGACTATTGCGACAAATAAAAAAAATTTAATTTTAAATAAAATAAAATGTAAAACCGATTTCTTAAACTAAATAATAGCAGCCTTGTTTGTGAATAATGCTATTGTTACTATAAAGAATAAGCATGCTCAAGTAGACTAATAGGAAGTAGAGTTAATTTCTTTTTCACTTTTATTATTCAAATAATTTTTCCTACAAAACTGTTCAAGGACATACTATTGCAATCCTATACGTCATAAGAATCATAATTTCATATTTATTTTTTTATGTGCTGAGTTCGAAAAAAAAGAGAAACGGGAATTGCGAAAGCAACACAAATCTATTTCTATAATTGAATGCTGGAAACTCGTGCCGGAATCAAAATATCTGCATTTAAAGAAAGCTGCCAGGCGTGTAATTCCAATATTTGGATATAACGTAATACTGTAAATATTTGTGCTCCACAATAAATGAAGTTCCTAACATCGAAATGTCATTCATGGTTGGCTAATCAGCATCTGATAGAACTGCTGCGGAGAAGTCAACGAATCCTTAAATTGCTAGATGGAACAATCTCATTCAAGAGCATGTGCTTGAAGTAAGGCACTGACCAGGTAAAGTATGTTTTATATGTTAGAGATCGGAAGAAAATTTTAAAATGATTTTTAGTCTGAATAGTTAGAGCCTCGTATTCAAATGAGGCAATTGTTATTGTCAGGAAAAGGGATTAAGGAGATTGTTATCGTTATTACTTATCCCACTTGGCGGTCATCTAGACCAAGCCTTCGAACCTGTATGGACTCGTGGCTGAAGGGAAAGGGGCAGCTTCTGTTGTAATGAAGCACCCGTAGGTAGAAGTCTGACTTCGCTCCGTGACGCTCTTGTAGTCATATGAGAGCGGGACCTACGACTTAAAGTGGATACCAAACCACTACAAACATCCATGGAACCGTCGGGACTCAAACCCGAAACCTGTGCCACCGAGAGCCAGAGCGCAAGACACTAGGCCATTCAGGCCCATTAAGAAGATTGGTTAGTATTAACGAATTTTTATTTCAATTAACTTTTATTAATTAATTAATTTCTTCACGAAACTTTAAAAGAGCATCCTGTTGCAAAAATCCTAAGAATCGTATTTACATACATTTTTCTTATATTTGTTTCTCAACAAAGTAAAATATTAAATTAGAAAATTGAATCACAAAATAAGAAATAATACAATTTCATTTTGCTTTGGGAGTCAAAGAGTGTAAAAATGAAGTATATATATATTCTTATTTTAAGTTTGTGACATAACAACATTTACATAACATGGTATTTATTAATTATTTTTTTTTACTTAGAAAACATCCACTTCGATACACAAAATCTCATTAACAAGAATTTTAAATATGGCTCGTTAATCCAGCCACTCAAAAATTGGCTAAAAGAGCGAGTAAGAAAAAGGTGTTATTCATACAAATACAGTGACAATAAGATTTCCTAAATGGTTAGCCATTGAACTTGAGCGATTTTTGGCTTACACTTGGACATTTTGACAACATATGATTAGACGTTGTCTTGTAAGATAAGATTTCCTAAATGTCTGTCCATTGAACTTGGGACATTTTGGGCTTACACTTGCACATTTTGACAACAGATGATTAGACGTTGTCTTGTTTCAATATAACGGCTGTAAAATGCTGAAAAAAATGAATACCATACATAAAGTTTGTAATTGTCGAATGCAGCTTTTACAAAAACTTTTAAACACTATCACACGAGGAATTTTCAATCCTCTCTTTGTGCAGCAAATAAGAAGTCCCCAATAACATATATATATATATATATATATATATATATATATATATATATATATATATTAGTATTGTTATTAGAATATAAAAAAGATCTTCAAATGATTTTGTATGATACCACTTGAAACTCGTTTCTCTTTAGTTACCTAGCAATGGTTCGTAATAATGTAATGGTTTGGAATCCACTTTAAACTGTAGGTCAGGGTATAACATGACTGTTGGGAGTAAGACTGACAACCCTACCACGTAAAAAGAAAACATCTATTGTCTCGAAATCTGGCAGTAGGCAGACGGCCTTGTCCCACCATGGACCTGTTGCGCCAATTGAGTAGTGACTATACTACGTTTAAGAATCGTCTATTTAGTGTACAGGTGACCTGATCGACAATTAGCTAGCGTTCTGGTCTTTGGCATCACAGGCTTCCGGTTCGAATCCTGGCAGCGGCAGGGTTTGTTAGGGGTTCAGAATTCACATTAAACTGTCCCTGTCTAATTAGCCCAAAGTGCACAAAATCACCGTAGAGCGATAAACCAAGCCAAACCAATTAGTTACCGAGTGTTCACTACAAAATATCCTGCACATTTGAGGTATGAAAGAAAAAAATAACTATGCTAAAACCCAACAATACAAGTATATTTTTCTGCTATACTGGCAACACTCGTTTGCTCAACATAATGGGCGACAAAATGACCTTAAAGAGGCCTTTCAATAAAATCAGTCAGCCAACCAGAAAAGGACACATATTTCGAAGCAGTGTATGAAATTACTGTGCATTGTGGAAAATTCTAAATCATGATTTGAGGCTGTAAATTTTCTTCGTAGTCGTACAATTCTGTTGTTCTCCGTAAATAACGGGTTTATTGTTGCTGATGTCCAGATTTTCTTTATTTTTTTTCTCTTTTTTTAAATAAAACATATCTCGCCATAGTGATTTTTTTTTTACATTCATAAAATGAAATTTTTCGCCTTATTATTGCTGACGTCCAGATTTTCTTTCTCTTTTTCTCTTCTTTTAATAAAACATATCATCTCTCCATAGTGGGTTTTTTTTTACATTCATAAAATAAAATTCTTCCCTTTGCGTTTTTAAGGTCAATACTAATATATAATATAGATAATTTCGTACCGATAAAAGTAAATGCGACAGCAATTTCCTATTAATTATTTTTTCTTACAAAAATATTTTTAATGAATTTCCTGATGGCCGAGTGGCTAACGCTCTGCACCACAGGTTTCGGGTTCGAGTCCCGGCGGTGCCATGGATGTTTGTAGTGGTTCGAAATCCACTTTAAACCATAGGTCTCGGTCTAATATGATAGTAGAGCATTGTAGGGATAGTAATACTCGTATTCGTAGCCTATCTTTAAAGCTACACATGCCCCCTGGGTAGTGCTAAACGAGTAACAGCGGTGCGGCCCTTGCGTATGGCATGAAGATTAACAGTCTCTTCATTGCCAGCTGCATTATAACAACAACATATATACACATATGCAATTTCATGTAATAAAAGTAAATGCTGCAGCAACACTTTATATTCATTTATTTATTTATTTTTATTACAAAATTCTTATATATTTTATTTATTCATTTTTTTAATTCATTTTTATTTACAAAATAGCTGTTTATTTTTTTATTTTTTTATTTATTCATTTTTATTCATTTTATTTTTATATCATTTATTCATTTTTTTTTACAAAAAATGTTTTTAATGATCTACTCTGAAAATTAAAAAACTTTTCTTATATCATAATAATTTTAAAATCTCCCAAGTTAAATTTGATAGTAAATTACAATCGAACTATTTCAATTTATTAAAACAAACACATTTAAAAAAGAAGAGGAAAAAACTCCTTAATAAGTAATTTGGTATTAAGAAATGATGCATATAATGACATGCAATTCAATTCTCTTTTCCTTGAGGAAAACTATTACATTTTCTTTTTGCGAAAAAAAAAATATATATATATAAATAAACTGGCAAATCATGTGTGAGTCTATGACGAAAACAATTAGATTTGTCATGATTCAACTATTTCAGGAAACACATTATGATAAAACCCCATAATTTCCCCACAGCAGTGTATTATTCACCTACTTATTTCACTAACGACTACAGGTAGTATCGATCATCAGTGGAATTACCATGACTGAGACAAAAAGAAAAAGAAAAATAGTTCTGGAAAGCTTTGTACTCAGGTTTTAGCCGCAAATGTTTCAGAGAAGAAAAATTAATGCAACTAAAGAAAAGTTAAATGTTATAAAGAAATTAATATATATTTATATATATATATGTATGTATATTAAAAAATTAATTTCAAATAAATAAAATAGAGGAATTTCAATCAGTTTTGTAAATTAATTTTAATGGTATTAATCCACACAAATGGTATATATACAGCTGGATTTGGCCAAATCCCCCCTCCCCTCCCCTCTTTCCGTATAAAAGGGGGGAAAATGTATATATGTGTAAATGTATTTAAAGATATAAAACGTTAATATATAACTAGGTTCAACTGAGATGTATTCACAGATTTTTTTTTTCCTTTTTGGAACAAGAAAGTTAAAATTTGATTCCTTGCAATATGAGACCCAATAGCCAGATTGTAATTCCTCTCAAACTGTTTAAAACATTCAGACCTTCCACGACAACCTTGTCCATTTAGATACCTTAAAATCTGAGATATAAGTATTAACGCAAGTATCAATTCAATAAGAAATGATCACATACACTACATAAGTGATCATATCTTATTTCATTGATACTTCACATACACACATATGCCCGACTCGTGGCTCAGTGGCAACGTATACGGCTGGTGAGCTTTAGGGTTGAGGCTCAATTCGCTGGCGGATTTGTTGTAGACACTGTTTCAAAAAACGAAAAGACGCGATTGCGCTTGTGATGTCCAGCATCTTGCCTCGTGAGGAGGACTACCTGGTAGGAGTTTTCCGAGTTTTCTCCCATACGATACGATTCACTCCTAAAAGTCCTTCCGGAAAGCACTGCCGTCTTTCTTGGAGCCAAGTCAGACTTCTACCTACGAGTGCTGCATCACAACAAAAGCTCCCTTTTCCTTCCATCCATGAATATATTCATACGATGTCCGTCCCACGCTGCAGGATACTGAGGATTAGACACAACAGCAAACACGCACTTTTAGATGTGTGCGTGCAAAAATAAGCTATATTCTTTTTTATGTTGCTATATGCTTAATAAATTAAATACTCCATTCGTCACTACTTCTAAGAATTAAAAACGAAGAGAAGTAATTATTAAAACTTATAAACTTACTTTAATAAACAGGAAATTTAGAAGGAATTCATTGAGCTACAAATACTTATGTCAATTTAAAGTAAGAGTCGTAATTAAGTCTTTTTTAAAGTAAAAGTCGAATTTTTATGTAATATTTGACACTTTTTTATTTATTTACTTATATGTCAAATGAATTTATAATATTTGCATTGAATATGTATCAAAATTCCCCATAAATTTAATATTGCATTGAATATCCATAAATTTCCCATAATTATCCCATAAATTTTTTCCCTCTTCCTTTATTTTTTACAGTATTATTTTTCACCATTGATAAGCAAATAAATAAAAATTAGTCACTATCTAAATCGCCATAAAATAAACTTTGATCTACAAATAATCACCAAATCTAATGATTAATGGAAATTATGTTTTTTTTTCCTGTCAGGTGATTTTTCTGATTCGATAAATTAATAAACACTCTTGTAGGGAAAAAAATTAAAGAAATTAAATATTTTCATCTACATGAACATGAAAAAAAAAATTAATAAATCAAACATCTTCCCAAAAACACTCATTTCATTGAGAAAACATTTTTTTAAAATGTTTGTTACAACTGACTTATTTGAAACAGAGACGTATAAACGAGAACCAATTAATGTTTTTTACATTAGCGTTTTGAAAATCGATTATAAAAGTCTTCGAATGTAATTAAGATTTTTCTCATTAATTTTAGTCTGTAACCATGCTACCTCCTACCCACTGGAAAGAGCGCCCCCTGTGGCGTTCAGAAAAAATGGTCAGTAGGCCTTCAGACTCTTACCCAAGAGGAAGTACAGCGCAACCGGCGCTACCGCAGAGAAACATTTAGTTGTTCTACAGTCTCTCATCTCGAAAGGGAATATATTTAACGCAGCCCTGCCTATTAGTTGGCCTACAGACTGTCATCCGGAGAGAAACTATCTTTCGCGCATTCTGCACTTACCACAAATCCTTCCTCGAATCTATAATTATCTGTCTTTAAATGTGTTAAATATTGTATGTCTCTAATTCTATGTGTGTTGCTTGTGGTGTGTCAATAGAACTGCGAGTTCTCCAACCTGTACATAAATTATCTCAACCCATTCACACCCAGTTACAGTCTGGTTGCCCAATCATCACACTACAAGTTGTATTTATAAAATACCAAAAAAACTTATATATTTCTTAATTTATTGTCATCAAATAAGTTATTTAAAAATTAGATTTGTTCTGTTCTGTTACGAACTTTTTCAATTTTTAAAATTTATTATTCTTCGATTTTTATTTATTTTACTAAGAAATATAAATTTAATAAAATGTATAATTTTACTATGTTGTTAAAATTAACGTATGCAGCTAAATATATTTTGGAATTGTTGAGCTGATTTCTTAAAAATTCATACTAAAAAATTTAATTTACGAAATTTTTTTTAAAAGTTAATGTACCTGCAAACGTTTAAATTACTTCCTTTTATCTTATTTGAAAATTTGACTAACTTTAATAAAACATTTCTTCTTTGAAAAACATAGAATTATTTAAGAGATATTAATAGTAGAAAAAAAAATCGATCCGATACTAAAAGTTGACACAAGTCCTTTTGAATATGAGGAAAAAAAGTCACAACTATTAGCAAATAAAAAAAAAGCATAATTTTTGTAAAATACAATGCATGTAACACCTTTTGTGTTATTTCCTTCAAAACTATATAATTTTATTTTGAAAGAATTGTTATACAAAAATATAATAGAACAGGTGTTAAAACTTAACATTTATCTACAAACAGTGAAATCATTGATAAACATATCAAAACGTTTTCATTTTGTGCACGCATAAACATTTTAAATGGCGAAAATAGCTCAAATCGTCATAATTCAATACACTAAATCACGCAATCCATTCTTTGAATTTCTACAATCTTTTTATTAGATTTTTTATTCTTTATGAAGTTCTTGATCTATTCAACATTGCTCTATTCATATGGATATTGAATTTGGCCTTTCTTGTAGCATTCCAGTCAATTGCTTCATATATCTCTTGCATTATTAAACATTTAGTATATTCCTCCGTTCTCGAATGTTCACACACGATAAGTTGAAATTTGCTGAGCAGAATTCAGATGTTTTTCCCCATTTGTTTTCGAAACAGTGTGTTTAGCTACATTAATTAATAAGTGCACTGGATTTTACGCAGTTAAACTTAAATATCGAATGCCTACTTATTTAATTTTTAGTATTAGAATTTAAAAGATACGTTTTCTCAAATATTAAAACAAATACTTCACAAAGAATATAGTCTAAAAAAAAATTGAAAATATTTTTTTATCTTCAGTTATTTCTTTTTATATGTGAAGAATATCCTAATTTATTTCATCCGATAAAAACAAATAAATGAAAGCTTAAATTTCATTTTATACCAACTAGATATGCAATAGCCCTTTTTCAAAATCTCACTAATGTAAATCCAAACAAATCTGAAATCATTATTGTTTATTATAGAATTAGTTTTTATTTCGCAATGAAAAATTAGAACTAATTCATCTATAATATATTTCCTAATCAACTAAATTAATGTTTGAAATGTACATTTTATAACTGTACAGGAATATTATTTAATACACAAAAATAAGCTTTAAAGCAACAAAAGATATTTGAAACATCTCAAAACTTTAATGCTGCTTAATCAACTAACACAATAAATAAATCTATTTAAATGTATTTCGAAATTATAGTTTATATTGTGGGTTTTTTTTCAAGCATCAATGAAACAAAAACTTTCATTAAAAAAATTTGCAAACAATTAACAGTATTTTTTTTACTAAAGTAAATTTGGATAAAGCATCAATTTCAGTAAAGGTGCTTTTAAACAATCAAAGACTTTTTAGCTCAAACAAATATTTTATCTGTTTATATCGTTATTTCTTTCAAATTAAAAACTAAGTAAATTAAACCCTACAAAAAAAAAAAAAAAAAAAAAAAAAGGAAAAGAAGGGGAAAAAATAATAAATAAAATAAAAATTTTAAAAATAAAAATAAATAATAATAATCGGTAAGGCTGATATGCAGGTTACCCCTAAAATTTAGAATTTAGAACAAAACGCATCACAGAAATAAAAAACTAAAAACATTAGAATTCCAAACAATTTTCTTTTCTTGGAAAAATATTTTCATTTTGAAATAAAATTGTCTTTGCTTCCACCAGACGATCTTTTAGAATAGTTTTCCATTATTTATTTATTTATTTATATAATTATTAGCTCGTGAAAGACATTGAAATGAATATCATGTATAAAAAAGCGCGGTAAAGAAATTTAAATAAACCAACAAGAATAGCTCGCGACAGAAATTTTTTTAAATAATTAACCAATAAGAAACATCGAAAGTCGTTCTGAGACGCGAAAAAATCCTCAAGACAATACCCATAATTTTATGGGTGAAAGAAATATGTATATAAAACTGAAATATAAAAAATAAATAAATGAAATACAATATCATACATAGTTTTATGCGTTTTTATAACGATTTGCATACCGTTAAAAGTATATTAACGTTAAATCTTCAATCGTTTTCTTCATATGTTTGTACTTATTCAATTCCTTCTATTAGCTCACACTCTCCCTATATATATATGTTGTTCAAATTTTCAATCGTTCATAAAATACTTTTTTTTCCTCCACTCAAGTTCAAATACTTTTTTTGAATTTGTAGTGAATGGCACTCGATGTTAATACAGTTTTTTTCAAATATTAATTTATTAATTAAATTAAATTAATTAATTTTAGTTTTTTTTTTCAGAATTAAGTTGTATATATCTACCAATAGATGGCGCCAGATAAACTTAAAAAAATGAATGAAAATTATTTATAAAGGACTTTCTGCAATATAGTAAAAAAAAAAAGTAGGAATTGACTTAAAATTTTTTTTTTATATTACTTGTTTAAATAAACACACCAGGCTAGCAAATTTTACAAGAAATGACAACGCTATTTGAAGAATTCTCTCTCTCTCTCTATATATATATATAAAATGATACCTGGATATACCTTTTGTTTGGTATACAATTCGCAGGCTTCAAAAGCTTAACATTAACAGCTTAACTTAACATTGTTTTGCCGTTTAATTTGATGTTAAAAAAGGTTATTGTTTGTTAAAATTTCAATGGAGAATCAGTTTCTATGCTTTTGTTTTTGCCAACTGTTTTTTGATAGCATTGACTATGAATGACATCAAAATTTATGTACAATGAACTCTATTTTTATGGCTTTGTTATATAAACTAAAGTGTAGTGTTTCTGAAAAATCCCTTGTATAGTACATTGTTTTTTTGGTTTTTTTTGTTTTTTTTTGTTTTTTTTTTATGCGTGTGTGTTCTAATATCTTCTGTAGTTTTTGTCCTATATATGTATATCTATACAAATTAAAGTAATGATCACTCACACGCATATCGATTTATATAAATGCAAACATTCTTCGGTGTAAAAATGTTTTGTAAAAGCAGAATTAATGTGTATTGCTATGCAACAAAAGGTGTGAAAGAAACAGGAAAACGCAGGAAAAATGCAGAACACAAAATATTGCATGTTGTACGAATGTTACAGAAAATAAAAAAAATGAACATAACATAATTATAAAAGCTGCTTAGAAGGAAAACTTTTGGGTTTTTCTGCTATATATAAACGATACATTTTGAATAGTGCTATCTTTTCGAAATCTTTCTGTTACAAATGAATTCCTGCAATAGAATTTTCTACATCTGTTTGACTTGTGTACTGCTTGCTGTTGCCCATTCAGCAGATATAGGCACTGGGGCCTTGGAATATGATGAAGTGGGAGAATGTTTTAAAGTGATCACTTGTTTTATGGGTTTGTATATATCTCAGTTTTAATAGTTTTAAATAAAGATATTTTACTCTAGTAAAGGAGTATACATTTTTCAAGCAAATATTTATTGAGTGAAAACAAGTAATATAAAAAAAAAATTTTTAAAGTCAATTCCTACTTTTTTTTCATATATTGCAGAAAGTCCTTTATAAATAATTTTCATTCATTTTTTTTTTAAGTTTATCTGGCGCCATCTATTGGTAGATATATGCAAATTAAATATAAAAAAAAACCTAAAATTAATTAATGAATTAATATTTGAAAAAAACTGTATTAACATCCAGTTTCATCCACTACAAGTTCAAAAAAAAATGTATTTCAACTTGAGTGGATGAATAAAAAGTATTTTATGAACGATTGAAAATTTGAACAAGATATATATATAGGGAGACTGTGACCTAATAGAAGGTATTGAAAAATCAATCAAACAATAATAAATAATAATCAAAATTAAATAATAATAAATTTATTTATTATTTCTTATCAAATAACAAATTATAAATAAATCAAATAATAATAAACAACTATAATCAAGATCAAATAATAATAAATTTATTCATTATTTATTATCAACTAATAAATTATAAATAAATCAAGTAGTAATAATCAATAAATTAAAACAATAAATGTCATAAGGAAACGATGTCGCAAACTTAATCATGTATAAATAATAGATTACATTAAAAAATGTAACGAATTTAAGGTAGACCATATGAAAAGTTAAATTTAAGGGGAGGGGGGGAATTAAGTAGGAGCAAAAATACAATCGTCATTTCAAATTATTTGAAGAGGATAGAAGTAAAATTAAGACAGGTTGCCCTCTTGTTACCAAAGGCGGTATTTCCAAAATTTTAATTATATTTGGAGTGATAGTATCTGCTATATCATATGTGTATATGCTATATGTATGCATGAAATGAGGGAAATAGATGAGTGGCAGAATCTTATTCATTTTTTTTCAATTCCTTCTATTAGCTCACACTCTCCCTATATATATCTTGTTCAACTTTTCTATGTGTATCTGCTATATCATATGTGCTGTATATGACTTATATCATTTTGTGCGATATTATTTGCTAAAATCGGACGACAGCAATTGATACTATTTGTTTGTGATGTGCTACCATTTTTTTCCTGAAAGAATTATGTGAACTATCATTGTTTTTGTCACTAAGACTATCTTTTTTCTTTCCTTCGGTGGTTCAATTTTTCTGGTTAGCCGCAGCTTTCTGATGGTTCAAGAAGTATTAATCGATCCATACAAACATTTATGGAATCTTCATTTATTTACAAGCAATATTTACAAAGATATACAGGGTTGATGGTAACAGTTCAAAGGCAAAAGCTCAACTGGAAGAAAAATGTTCTTTTTAGAATAAAACAACTCGTTTCCTCGGCAACTGCTGGTCTCCACGCCAACAGCCCGTTTCCACAGCAACCAACAGTCCGTCTCCACGGCAACAGCGCAATTCTGAATCGGTTCCAAACGATTTCTGTAAAACTACCACGTGACGCTGCGTGGCGCGAACTAAAGCATAAAATTTCCAACAATTGTATGAGTCTTTCCATACAAAATCAACTAACTTACTTACTGACACTATCCATATTTGATCATGGCCTTTTGCCTACTGGCAGATTCCGAAATAGGAGATGCTTTCTTTTTTACGGGGTGGGCTGTCATCCCTACGCCCAACAGTCATATTAAACCAAGACTTATGTTTAAAGTGGTCTCTGAACCCCTACAAGTATCCATGGCACCGCCGAGATTCGAACCCGAAATCTGTGGCATCGAGCTCTAGTCACCATACAAAATCAACACACTCCATTAATCTCAAATTTGACGCAGAGGTAGTTTAAGCATCCATACCAAATCTTGCTAAAATGTATTTGCTTATTTTAGAAAGATAGTTATGTGAAATGTTTTTCGTTATTAATTACTTTAAAAATCATTTTACCAAAATTTGATGCTTTAAATTGACGTAGCATCTTTCCCTAGTAGGCTAGAGAGATGAAAAAATCCTATTAACATGTTGTAGGGCTTTTCTTGTGATGTGCTATATTGTAGGATTTTATAAAGGCTGAAATTAAATTTATATTGTAAATTGCAAAAGACTTATTAAAAAAAAAATTTGCGTTAATATTTAAGGATTTATTTCAATATAGGTTTAGTGTCTTTTACGGTGATTGGCATAAAGTTATTACTTGATATTTTATATTGAAGCTTTGCAATACACTAATAGTGAATAATTTATTTTTGTTTGTTTGTCAGACAATTGTTTTTGTTTAAATCAGAAGCATCATTAAATTATTTTTAACTCATCTTTGATTATAATAACACATTCTCCGACAATCCATACAAGGTTAAGCTTAACATTATTCTCTTCATTATTCTATTCTTTCTATTCATTCATTATACTATTCATTAATGCTATGATAAGTATATAAGAATTTTTTACCTGCCACGATACATATTGAGTTTATTATTATTATTATCATGTATTATATTTTACCAAGAATTATTACTGTTACAGGAGAGGAGGGCTTTGATATGACCAGGGAATGCTATGACTGGCTGGATGCGCAGGTATTGTTTTAATACCTAACTAGGTAATAATTAACAGGAATTCGTTGAAATCAGCAATTGTTCTACTGATTTCAAATATTTTCGTCAAGATAGTGCTCTTATCCCATTCTTTTGTAATATATTAAGAGCAATAATGAGTAATGGGGGCTTGATGGCAGAGTGACTAGCGGTCAGTACCACAGGCTTCGGGTTCAAATCCCAGTGGTACCATAGATGCCTGTAGGGGTTCGAAATCCCACTTAAATCGTAGGTCCCGGTCTAATATGACTGCTAGGTGTAGAACTGACAACCCTACCCCATAAAAAGGAACAACAACATCTCATGTTTCGGAATCAGCCAGGCCTTGGCCACCATGGGGCTGTCAGTCCATTGAAGAAGAATGAGTAATATATAGTATGAAAAAAAAATCTTTTTTTCCCTAAGACAAGAAACTTAAGTAAGATATAAGGAGATTATTTTAGCAGTTGCATTTCTTTTTTTCAGTAAGAATCTAACATTCCTTCATTTTCGTGGCAAAATCCAACACGATCGAAAATTGTATCTTTTTTTTAACAAGGAAAGGGGAAGTGAGGCAGTAACCATGACAAGATTTATAACGATTTCTTTTCAACATAAATTTCAAAGATCATATTTGAATTCAAATAAATAAGAATCTCTTAAGGACTGATAAAACATCCTCATTATAATTGTCGTTTCCAACAGATCGATTTCCATAAGACCGATTTTGTTAAAACTTCAAGAAGAGGATATCAGTCTGTGAACAGAAAATATAATTCATTTATATAAAATGTAATCACACACTGGAATCATAGTATTTTCTTGCTATACAATTTTTCTTCTTCATTGGCGCAACAGCCACATGGTAGGTCAAAGCTGTCGCCTACTGGCAGATTTCGAGATAGGATATCTTTTCTTTTTATGCGGTAGGATTGCCAGCCGTACATTCAACTCTCTACAGTCATATTAGACCGAGACCTACAGTTTGAAGGGAATTCCAAACCGCCACAAACATTCATAACTCGAGACCGAAACGTGTGACACCGAGTGCTAGAGGCACAATCTTCTGTTATCTTATAAAAAAAAGAATGCCAAAGAATAATTCCTTTCAGGTGAAAAATACATGTTATGCATATGAGTGCCAACTACCATACCATGCTGAATATACCGGTTCTCGTTAGATCACCGAAGTCAAGCATCATTGGGCGCGGTCAGTACTTGGGTGGGGGACCACCTGGGAACACCCCGTGCCGTTGGCATTCACAAATTTGGAACCTGAATGGCCGAGTGTCTAGCGCTCTGGCGCTCGGTGCTACAGGTTTCGGGTTCGAATCCCGGCGGTGCCATGGATGTTTGTAGTGGTTCGGAATCCACTTTAAGCCGTAGGTCTAGGTCTCCTATGACTGTAAGAGCGTCACGGAGCCAAAGTCAGACTTCTACCTACGGGTGCTCCATCACAACAGAAGCTGCTTCCTTCCCCTTCAATCATGAGTACGTATGGGATCGTGGGCTTGGTCAGCCAAGTGGGATAAGAAACAGCAACCAACGACATGCATATGAGTACCCATGTACGTGGATTTCAAAACCTAAATACACGAATATGTGATACACGTGTACTCGAATACAGACACTTTCATACCCAACTTCCCATATGCAAGATATTCGTACACATACACTACTCTCATGTAAGGCAAGAATCTTAGATCGGAGTAGATTAAATTTGCCTGAAGAACCATACTTACACGATGCATAGTTTTCGAGAAAAGTACGAAAGAAAAAGTATGGCATCACATCTGGACATAAGAAACTAAGTTTTAATAGATACAGAAACGGCTGTACTTGCACATGAAACGATGTGGCCGAAATGAGCATCGTTCATATTGAGGCATTCCATGTACGTGGCATACAGTAGTTAACTGCACGTGATTCAACAGCCTGCACAAAAAACAACTAAGTATCATTCTGTAATAATTGGGATTCTGCACACCACTCAATCCTTCCGATGTGCCCTTACAAAAAAGGCCAAAGGAATCAGATCTGATAATCGTAGCGGCAACGCAACTAGACCTCGTCATTCAATTTGCCTATGATAGGGAGAGGCAGATTACCTCACAATTTGTAATGCATTGCCATTATATTGACCATATTTAATGTGCATATCGCGATATTCATAGACGGGACTAAGCAACAAAGATAATTTCAAACAAAGCTAGCCTATTCAGTTGAATACCAGACACACTTATTCCATAAATTTCCCCGTAAGACTAGGGGTACAATATTTAGTTTATTTTTTACCTTAAATATTTTTGTTTTTCATAATTTCCGCAGCTTTAATATTATTTTAATAAAGCTGATTTCCAATGCACCGGATGTAACGTCATATTTTTTCTTTCGCATTTTCCCGAAAACTATATATCGCAGAGGTATAATTCCTTAGGCAACTTATATGCACTCAGAGCAAGGATTACACAGTTTATGCAGTATTATCCAAATAGCCTGTATAAAGAAGATTAGTGTACATGCAGACGAAATCCAACAGCCCGGATTTTAAAATACACAGATAACATAATAATTTAAAATGCATGGATAATTTAAGATACATAAATAGATAACACAATCTCCAATATTGATAGAGCTGCAGCACACACAGCAGTTTATAAAACTATCAATCTTTTGCTTTGTGTTGATAGATACAACTGGTATTACTGGAATTTATTGTTTAAATTTATCGGAGAACTCCAGATTGTTTTGTTAGAAATCAGAAATAAGGATTGTAAAACGTCAGTTGCGGTGATTTGTGCTCACCAGTTTCTACAAACTTCTCATATACAGGCTGAGAAAAACCAGCCTCATTCTTTTTACCAACACTAGTTTATTGAAGAAGATAACAAAACAAATGGGGCCTGGTGGCCATGCTACTAGCGCTCCGGCACTAAGTGCCTCAGGATTCAAGTCCCAACAGTGCCTTGAATGTTTGTAGCTGTTCAAAATCCACTTTAAACCATAGATCCCAATCAAATATGACTGTAGAGAGTTATCTCTTGACTCGAAGCCTGCCAGTAGGCAGACGTCCGTGGTCCGCCATGGAGTGGTGCCAAAGAAGAAGAAAAACTTGTGGTACCAATGAAGAAGAAAAACAAATAGATATAAGTATACAGCAACATATTTAAATTGCTAGAATTACATTGTTAAAAATTGCTATAGATTAAAGTTTCTACCTTCACTTCCGACGATTCACTTCTCATATTTTTTAGTGAATCGCTCTTCATATATCGGATGCTTGGTGGCATCAATATTCCTACAATTATTTTACAAAGAAATGTCAGTGGTCAGTATCACAGAGATAATAAAGTGAGATTTTACAAAGCCAAACTCACGAACATCTAAACTTCTGGTTTGAATATTTCCATTCAATCCTTTTTCCACTGAAGCTGGATTTCCAACAGATGCCAAAATCACACTTTTCAAAACTCTCAGCCAACCAGAAGCCGGAAAGGACGAGGAGATCATACTTGAAGTCTGCAGTGAATTTATGAATTCTTAAGAAATGTTTTCTGTTATTTTAAATTACTGCAAGTTGCAAATTTTAAAAAGCCTATAGTAAATTTTCAGGATTTCATAATAGGATCGTCAATCGGTTAACAGCCCCATGGTGGGCCAAAGCTGTCTGTCTATTGACAGATTTGGAGACAGGAGATGATTTCTGTTTATGGGGCAGGGTTGTCAGCCCTACGCTCAACAGAAAGGGACCAGATTAAAGAAAGGGAACAAACCCCCAAAGTTACATATTAGAAAGGGACCTACGGTTTAAAGTGCATGCCGAACCACTACAAATATCCCCACTACTGGCACTCGAAATCTGGGGTCATTCATCCTCGAACCCAGTGGCCCCGAACTCTAGTCACTTGGCCCTGAAGCCCCTTAACAGGAACATTTAAATATATATATCGTTATCTTATGTTTTTGAAATAAAGTTTTATCAATTACAACTAGCTTTAGCTAATTTGTTCTTTTTTTTTTTTTTTTTGAGGGGGGGGTATTTTTGAAAAGCCAATAGTAAAATTTTTTGTTTAGTTTGAATCCTGTATAGTATATTTGTCTGAACTGTATAAAATGACAAAACATATTGAAATGAAATTTAATGATTTAAGAGTTATATAATCAAAAATCATTTTTATTAAAATTGAAACATGATATATTTTATATCAATAAATTTTAAGTGGCAAATATAAAATTTTATTTCTTTCTAGGATAGGGAAGAAGGTAAGGAAATAATCCTGATTGCCGCTGAGATAGCAAATGTGTCCTTTACAAAAGATATCCTGGACGAACAACGGGCAGAATATTGTTCTTACACAGAAGAAGAAAAGGTATTCATAAAACTGTTTCTTTTAAATGCTTTAATTGATGAGTTTTTGATGAGCAATCCTTATCTTACAACAAATTTTCTCTAGACCGAATATGCCAAGGGATATTGCATCAAAATGGATTTTCAGTTGTTTTAATCTTGGCATAAATGTAGAGCAAAGGTCCCGAAATTAAAGCAAACTGTTCAAATGTAGCACCCAAGCATCATGAATCCAATACACTGTAGCAAGATGCAATACATATCTTGTGGCATGTTAATTTTTTGTAATAATATGAAGTAATGATCAATTGTTTTTATTTACTAGAAGAAATCTCTGTCATATAGAATAACATTGTAATAATGCTTAAATGAGATTTAAGTATATGTGTATTAAGTATATATATTTTATTAGTATACATATATATTTGTGCGTGCTAATCCATATAAGACTGTCATTGCCAAAAGAAGATGGCTAATCCTCATCATACAGCAACATTACATAAATTATTATTATTATTATCATTTTTTTGTGATAAATTTTTCAAATCTTTTTTACTGAGTGGGGTATAGAAGAAGCTTCCCTGAATATGAAAAAAAAAATCTATCTAGTTTATGGTAATTTTTTTTATAGCGATTAGTCATTCTTTTTTGATAAATTTGCAGAGTTTTCTTTCTCTACTTTTGAGTACGCATGAGGTATTCTCATACGTGTCAGTACCAGTCGAAAAATTTTATGAAGCCATGTTTTTATTCAACAAATATTTAAAATTCTTCTTCTTCTGCAATAGCGCAACAGTTCCATGGTGGATTAAGGCCGTCCGCCTACTGGTAGATTCCAAGACATGAAATGTTTTCTTTTTACGGGGTAGGGTGATCAGTCCTACGCCCAACGCTCTACAGTCTTATTAGTCTGGGACCTACGGTTTAAGGTGGATTCCGAACCACTACAAGTATCTGTGGCACCGCCAGGACTCGAACTCGAACCTATGGAACCGAGCGCTAGTCACTCGGCTATCAGATCCATATTTAGAATTACATTTAGAAAATGCTATGTTATATAACAAAGTTTTTTTAAAAATATTGTGTGTCGGAAAAGTAACCATTTTGGATCGACATAGAATTTTCGCAACATTTATATTGTAGATTTTTTTTTCTTTCTAATGCAGCTGGCAAACACAGACAGCTTGGTCTCGGATGCCTTAAGGCAAGTGCTGCACAGACGTACTCACTTTGCATTACCCAGGGGCGCGTGTAACTTGAAGATAAGCCACGGACGCGAAGTAACAATACTCCCGCAACGCTCTACGATCTTATTATAGACCGGGACCTACTTTTTAAAGTGGATTCCGAACCCCTACAAACAGCCATGGCACCGCCGGGACTCGAACCCGAAACCTGTGGTACCGAGCGCCAGAGCGCTAGCCACTCGGCCATTTAGGCCCTTTGATATTGTAGATTAATACAGAGATCCTTGGTCGCGTAGCCAACTCCAGCTCTTTCATTGCTAATTGTTTTAACATGGAGGTGGTCTCATGCCCTTTGAGTTAAAAAGAATCTAAATTTAAGTAAATGCAATTTTTTAATATAATGTTAATTATAATTAAATATTTAGCTTTAATTAGAAACAAAAATTTGAAAAAGAATTGAAAGCAAAATTTTTTAAAAAATAACAATAAGTGAAAAATATAAAAAAAAATTAAATTAAGTGTAGATGTTTGATAAAAAAACAGTTGCATATAGTCAAAAAAAAAAATAATAAAACAGAAATTTGGAATTAATTTAAAATATTTAGAACAGTGCGAGTTCTTTTAATATTTTTGAGAGAGAAAATATCTTAATAGCAATTTTGTAAGGTATTCAAAATAGAGTCATTGATGCCTAGCATATTATTACAGAATTTAGTAGAAATTTTTTGAATAAATTGTCTTCAACTTGGAATCGCGACAGCACGTCTAATATCACCATTACGAAAGCACCAGGGTGAATTTGTCAACAATTTAAGTGTTTTGTTCTCAGGCACTTAAAATGTTGACACTTTACATGGTTTTTAAATTAGTACATGCAGTAAAATGCCAAACTAGGCTTGTATAAACTAATACTGGAAGAAGACAAGAGAGATACATTAGTATTTTGAGATAAGAGGTAAAGCAGAGTTTCTATTGATTGAAGGATAGAGTATTCTAAATTTAGTATTAAATTTATTTCTAAGATTATATATAGATAGGTGATTTGTAGTTAAATTTACTATCAAGAATAATTCCAAAGTACTTAGTTTCTTTAGACCAAATGATATAATTATTACAGATTTTAATATTAGGAAGCTTATAGGACTTTTTACGAGTGAAAAGAACTGTTTCATTCTTGTCTATATTTAATTTTATCTTAATGAACCATTTTGCAAATTTTTCTGGATGGTGCAAATTGTTAGACCTTGATTTAAAATTACAGTGTCTTCGGCATACATACTAATTTTGATATTGTTATTTTGTGAAATATCATTGATAAAGATATTAAAGAGGAACGGGCCTAGAATAGAGCACGGGCCTGAATGGCCGAGTGGCTAGCGCTCTGGCGCTCAGTACCACAGGTTTCGGGTTCGAGTCCCGGCGGTGCCATGGTTGTTTGTAGTGGTTCGGAATCCACTTTAAAAAGTAGGTCCCGGTCTAATAGGATCGTAGAGCGTTGAGGGGCATTGTTACTCCGCGTTCGTGGCTTATCTTCAAGTTACATGCGCATCCCTGGGTAATGCAAAGTGAGTACGTCTGTGCAGTACTTGCCTTAAGGCATCCAAGACGTCCATGTCTGTGTTTGCCAGCTGCATTAGAAAGAAAAAAAAAAAGAATAGAGTCCTGGGCATGAATATCACTAATTGAAGAATCAGTATTCCCTACTGCCACAACGAAGTGTCCGTCTGACAGATGGTTACGAATTACTTGAATTAAATAAGGAGAGGAATTGTGAGTAATTAGTTTGTAAATCAATCCATTAACCCAGACTCTATTAAAAGCCTTGGCCACATCAAGAAAAATTGCAGCAGTTTCATATTTCCAGTAAATTCTTTTCACATCAGTGTCTGTAAGATGATAGAGATGACGAATTATAGATAGTTTTTCAGTAAATTCAAATTGCTGTGGGATGAAAAGGTTCTTTTGATTTAACTCACTTTTAAGGAGATTCAGGATGACATTTTCAATTTGTTTATTAATTGAAAAGAGTAAAGAAATTGGTCTAGGAGAAGTAGGATACTTTCCAGGTTTAATTTTTGCAACATTTTATAACTCGCATAAAAATAATACATTTTTTTTTTTTTCATTTTCACTTTTTCTCCGTTAAATGCAAAAAAATTGTATTTTATTGCTTTCATTCAAGTGGAAAACTGTTTGGTCCTTAATGGATTAACAGTAATAACAGGGGATTAAATTTGATGGAAATTATTTTTGAAAGAAATCTGAGAATTATATGAGTTAAATTTTATTTCCCGTCATCCTTGATATTCAAGTAAATAGATCTGAATGCGGAAGCGAAAAAAGTTACATGAGAATTTTGAAATCGGTCAAAATGTGGCAATGAAAGACTTTGAAACACGAATCACGCGGACTTATTTTGTTTGTTTGAAGCAAACCGACTTATGTAGTTAAATAAGGGGCCTGAATGGCCGAGTGGCTAGCGCTCTGACGCTCGGTACCACAGGTTTCGGGTTCGAGTCCCGGCGGTGCCATGGATGTTTGTAGGGGTTCGGAATCCACTTTAAAAAGTAGGTCCCGGTCTATAATAAGATCGTAGAGCGTTGCGGGAGTATTGTTACTTCGCGTCCGTGGCTTATCTTCAAGTTACACGCGCCCCTGGGTAATGCAAAGTGAGTACGTTTGTGCAGCGCTTGCCTTAAGGCATCGAAGACCAAGCTATCTAAGTGTTTGCCAGCTGCATTAGAACAAAAAAAAATGTAGTTAAATAAACAATAAGAATGATAAACTTTCCCAGACCATGACTTTCGACAGACTTGCGTTGTTTAATACCGTTAAATCATCACACATATGTCTCAACAGATTCGAAATACTCCAGAAACTTGTGATTTGAAGAGACTTTTTACATGCATGAAATAAATAAGCGAAACAATTAATAAAATAGTTTAACTCAGATTGTTAAAGGAATTAAGTGCAATACACACAATAATTAATTTAAGTTACACTTAATAATTTCTGAGAAATACACTGAAGTGACAAAAGTCATGGGATAGCAATATGCAAATTTTCAGATGGTAGTAGCATCGCGTAGAACAGGTATAAATGCGCAGTGCTTTCGCAGAGCTTTCATTTCTGTTCAAGTTATTCATGTGAAGAGGTTTTGACGTGATGATGACCGCACGACGGGAATTAACAGACTTTGAACGCGGAATGTTAGTTGGAGCTAGACGCATGGGTCACGCCATTTCGAAATCGTTAGGGAATTCAACATTCCCAGATCCACTGTGTCAGGAGTGTGCCGAGAGCATGAAATTTCAGGCATAACATCCCACCATGGGCAGCGCAGTGGTCGACCGCCTGCACTTAACGACCGAGACCGGCGACGTCTGCAAAGAGTCGTAAATTCTAACAGACAAGCAACACTGCGTCAAATAACCGCAGAAATCAATGTGGGACGTACAAGGAACTTGTCTGTTAGAACTGTGCGGAGAAATTTGGCTTTCTTGGGCTATTCCAGCAGAAGATCGACTCGAGTGCCTTTACTGACAGAACGACATCGCTTGCAGCGACTCTCGTGGGCACGTGAGCATATCGGTTGGTCCCTAGATGAATGGAAAACCTTGGCCTGGTCCGATGAGTCACGATTTCAGTTGGTAAGAGCTGATGGTAGGGTTCGAGTGTGGCGCAGACCCCACGAAGCCATGGACCCAAACTGTCAGCAAGGCACTGTTCAAGCTGGTGGTGGCTCCGTAATGGTGTGGGCTGTTTTTTCATGGCATGGACTTGGTACTCTGGTGCGACTGGACCGAACATTTACTGGAAATGCTTATGTTCAGCTACTTGGAGATCACTTGCAGCCCTTCATGTACCCAAACAACGATGGGATTTTTATGGATGACAATGCGCCATGTCACCGGGCCACAACTGTTCGCGATTGGTTTGAAGAACATTCTGGACAATTCCAACGAATGATCTGGCCACCTAGATCGCACGACATGAATCCCATCGAGCATTTATGGGACATCATCGAGAGGTCTGTTCGTGCCCAAAATCCTGCACCATCAACACTTTCACAATTATAGACGTTTATCGAGACAGCATGGCTCAATATTCCTGCAGAAAACTTCCAACGACTTGTTGAGTCCATGCCACGTCGAGTTGCTGCACTTCGCCGGGCGAAAGGAGGGCCGACACGATATTAAGAGGTATCCATGACTTTTGTCACTTCAGTGTATGTTGTAATAGTTAAGTCAAATATTAAGAAAAAATAATAAAATGCACCTTAAATTTATTTATTCTTGTGTTTATGAGAGAAACAAGAGCGTAAAGTGTTCTAGCGATTTCTTCAATATTTAGGCATATATTTGAAAGGCAAACTCTCATTTTCTAGTCAATACATTTAATATTTCCTCTATTTTACACTTCACTGTGGCATGGGTAGAAAATCCTAATTCACTAAATATGAAGCTGAAAATCGTAGTAAGCTTTTATAGATGACACGCATTCTTCTTCAAAAAGATTTCAAAATGTTTCAAGTGACAATTTCTAATGTCTAATCCTCAATCCACGATCAATGGATATAACTACTAGTTCTTCTTCAGTTAACATTAAATGATCAGTACCACAACTTACAGACGGCAGAGTCTCAAAGGCGGAAACATAATTTTTTTTTAATAATGAAACTCACAAAGATACTAAAACTTTTAGTACCTAACCATAGACAGCTTCCAGTTTCTCGGAAACATTTTTTGGTGCATTATCGCTGTTTGGCACTATTTACATGAATAAAAGTAGAAAAAAAAAAAAAAAAAAAAACACATAAAATTAGTTATTTATAAAGAAAGCTGTCTTTGAACGGGAAAATTGACAAGAAAAAGAGTAACTAAATAGTATTTTATCTGGATACATATTACCACTACCATAGACTTCCTGACACTTCAGATTTTTTAAATTTTATTTAAACTTCAATTAAATCAAAATTAAATAGTATATAACCTAAATTTATTTTATTTTCGTGTATTTCATATTCAATATCAACTAACTTCAGAGCCGCATTTGTGTGCACGTGGTAAATATTTCCAGCTACTTTCTTAGTTAGCTAAAAAATAAATTAATAGTTTAAAAAAACTATAAAACACGCTTTTAGAGTTAATCAATCTAAAAAGTAAAAAATTTGTTAACATAAGAATAAAATGACTGACGAGAAAATGAATGTCACTGCTCTAAAAGCGTGAGGTGCTCGATATCAATAGTTATAATTTTTCACTAGTTTCATTCCGAAACGCAGAGTTAGTTTAAAAATGTCATACAAAGCCCCCCACGCTTTTGGAACAGTGACATCCATTTTCTCGTCAGTCATTTTATTCTTATGTTAACAATTATTTTTTACTTTTTAGATTAACTCTAAAAGCGTGTTTTTTAGTTTTTTTAAACTATTAATTTATTTTTTACTTTTTAGTTTGATTAACTCTAAAAGCGTGTTTTTTTAATTTTTTAAACTATTCCTAACTAATTCTAATCCTAATACTAACTAATTCTTTTAAACTAATTCTAATCCTGCCGATCTTAATCATGATGAGATAATAAACTTATCAAACTATTTTAGTGTCGTTGGCCCTTCATAAGTCTACAACGTTTAAATTAAATCGGATCGCTTAAAGTAGGGAAAAAACGAGCCCAAAGAGTCAGTCACAAACAAACATTCAGGTGAAACTAATATAATAGTATTAAAAAGAATCAACTGTTTTCTTTCTGAAAGATGCATGTAAATGTTTCTTTGCAGCTTAAATAGTGTCTAAGAGGAGAAACAGATCTCCAGGGGAAAAAGTCAGTTACATACATACAAACATACAGGTGAAGCTAATAAAAGCGTATTAATAATGATTCAATCGATGTTTTATTTTTCAGCAAATAATGTACAAGGAAATAACTGGACCACTGGTGGACAAGTTTGCGGTAAGTACTATTAAGAAATTAGATATTGTTCACAAAATTACAGAAATAATATTAATTGGCATGCATACATGAAATGGAAATATATCAGAGTACAGTTTAAAACGAGATTCTTTTAATAAACAAGCGCATAAATCCACAGTTGCTCATTTACACTATTTTGTGTAATAGTTTTTGTTTTTTCCATTTTGGTAAAATTTATTAAGAAAAATATCGGTGCAGCATTAAAGGTTTGAGATTTTAAATAATTCGCCTTAAATAATATAAATTGGTTAAATAAAGCAATCATTCTTATTCTAGAATTATGAACAATTTAATTCGTTAGCATTTACTTTTTAATAATATAATTGTGTTAGTTTCAAAAAAAGTTGAAAAAAGTTAATGTAAATTTTCTACTTTATTATTATTATTTTTACAATAATGTATCTAATGGTGATAGTCAGTTTTTTGAGGTTGCATCATATGGTAATATAAAAATATGATGACAGTTAAAAAAAAAAAATCATCATCATCGACGCAACCAACCAAACCAACTCGTATAAAACGAAGTTTAGATATATATTATACCTTCATTTCTTTATTATATTAATTTAAAACATTTGCTTTTAATTTATTTCATATTTGTGACATATATCTTTCTTCACTTTAACGTTTATTTTCGTATGAAAAGTTAGCGCTTATAAGAAAATGAATTTAAAAAAAAGTTTGAAGAATCAGTTAGTTGTATTTGATGCATCATATTATTCTGTGAAAGAAATACATTTTTTTCCAGAAAATATTTAAAGATAAAGCTGTCAATAGATGAGCATAAATCTCAAACTCAAATCAAAACCGCGAATATTTTACATTAATTTGATATTATGTCAATTACAGCAAATTAGATTTTAAGCCTAACAAAAACCCTTACAGAAAAAAAAAATATGAATACGCTAATGAATTGGAAACTGATCATTATGTAATATATGCCCTTGAATTCGCATATAAATTTGAACTTCCCCCCCCCCTCCCCTAAAAAAATTCAGAATAGTATAGATTTCGGTTATGTAGCTTCAATTTTTATTATTTTTCATACCTTTATTTATAATATGCTATTTAGTCAAACTAATAATGTATTGATTTTACAGTCTCTGTGTAGTTCATACAAAACAAGAAAACAATGCAGCCACTTCGAAAATTTTCTAGTAAGTAAAAGTAAACTTATACAAACTTTATTCTTGATAATCTTCCAAATGCATTGATGGATCACATGTCTTTTTTAAGATACTAAATTCCATTCAATTTTTATCTATGTTATTTATGTAGTATTGCAGATATGCAAGAACCTCAAAATTCTGATAAAATGATGTTATTAAAAAAAAAAAAAAAACTCACAATTTTATAGATAATTCCAAATCAATTAAATTATAAAAATTATCTTACCACATTTTAAATTCCAGTATATGATTAGCATTTTATTAATGAATTGTATGTAAAAAAGTGATTATCACCAATTTATAAGGGGAAAAATTATTTAGCATTTGTGATGGTTTTTGTTTTTACATTTATCAAATAAGAATTATTGACCATAAACAAACAGACAGCTATTAAGTTTCAATCAATGTTAAATTATATTTTGATATGGTCAAGGGAAACTTAATCCAATAACTATGCAATTACAAAGTGATCTGCATGTTACGAGCCCTCTCTAGTACGATGAAGCTGTCCTAGTGTTTTAAATTAAACCAAGAACAAATTTTATATTGCCCCTAAATGTAACCAATCCAGTTAACTATCTTGTGACCCAATGCTGTTTCTAAAATAACAAAATTGAGATGACATGCAGAAAAATGGCCGGACTCTTGGCCCAGTGGCTAATATGCAGGAGAGCCAGATGGTCAAATCTACTGGTGGCATTGCTGTAGTCACCTTTCAAAAACGAGACGACTTGATAGTGTTTGTGAAAATATAAGTAATAGCATCTTCAATAGTTGGACTGCCTGGCCTTTTTTCATTGATAATTCATATTTATTTTAGCAGTTCTAATATGAGGTTTTGTTGAAATGTATACAAATTATCTGTCAAAAATTGTAATAAATACAAGACATATACATATATTTATTTAATTGAATGAAAATAAGGTATTTGGATAGTGTTTCCTTTTAGATAGATATGTTCCTCAAGCTAATAATTTAATTTAAGAAATATTTTGAACTACTATATAATAAATATAAAAAGTTAAAACAATGATTTGCATCGAGTGGGGAAAACACAAACACAGCTAAATATGGATACATTATTAAGTTTCAATTCTAAAATTAGAGTTTATAAAATTAAAATATTCACAGAATTGAAATAATTTAAATTTGCTTCTCCTCAGATTTTGATATTGAAAGAAAATTTGTTCACTCACATTTTATATCTTCATGGTTATAAAAAATATAAGTTAAGCTTAAGTTTTTTATTAGATTAATAATAAGATACTGTGTTAGCAAATGCTACAATAGGCAGATGAATTATCTAATTTTTATTAAATACAATTTATCTATTGTTTATAAAATAAAAAGTTCAATATATTTTGAAAATTTAAAAGCAGATAAGAAAAAAACGAGGTATCCATTTATTAGAGGCCATTATTGTAGATTAGATTTATCGAAGATACACTATGGGATGCTAGATATATGATTATAAATACTTTGGTTACAGCAATTTTAAATATATATCCCCAGGAATAATACTATTTCTTCAAACTAAGAATATTTTAATCTACAAATTTACTATAGATTTTGGTTAACATTGTTTTAATTTTTACGTATGATATTTCCACAATTGTAATTATAAAAACTAGATGTTTAAGAAAAAACAAAAAAAAAACTGTGCTTGTATTTTTTTTTTTTTTATCAGCATCCTTTCTTCCATAAAAATTTTTTAAATCATGTTATAAAATAATATCCGATTTGTTTTCCTTTTTATTGTAGATTTATTACAGTAACCTTTCTTTAATCTGGTACATTTGGGAAAACAACCATGCTAGATTATCAAGCATCAATATAGTTTTAAGGGGAACATTCAAAGATATAGGATTCTAGATATTTAAACGACATATACATATTTAATGCATTTAATATATATATACGTATACATTAAACATGCAAATGTTTAATGACATAGTTGCCAACACTTGGGAATGGAAATTCGAAACTTTTGGAAAATTAGGTGAATAGATGTCATAAAAAAAATTACTGTACGGATTTTGGTATAGAGAACTTTTAAGTTAAATAGGGATTTTACAAAATAAGCATATAGGTACTAAAAATAAATAATTATAAGAAATAAAATTAAAAAATAGCTTTGGCACTCAATACAAATATTAGCATTTCTTTCAGTGAAAACTATTTAAAATAGACAATTTCTCGAACAAAATTATTGAAAAATAATTAAAATACATCTTTTATTATTTATAGTTCTCATTGTTCTTGAATAAATGAAATATATGAATAGTATATATGAAATGTATGAATCACCTGATACAGAACATGTAAAAGCATAAAAATAAACATAAAAGAGTGTTAATATAGTTATTTTTATTTTTAAAAAAATTACTACAATTTAACAATTTGATAAAATGAATATAAAATAAGATGTTATGCTAATCTTTTTTAGAACTCAATCATATTTTAAAGTTAATTTTAATTTATCATTTTTCTATCACATAATTAAAAAATTGTGTATTAGTCATTTAAAAGTTTAACTAAAAATCAAAATTACTTTGCTTCTTCTTACAATTTGTTTCTTGCATCTTATCATTGAGTTGGCATTAAGGTAAATATTTTTTCCACACTTGCATTGAGGGCTGAGATAGTAATGCTCTTTGCATAGCTTCATTATATATGACATTTGACAACCAATTTCAATTAAAATCCTGTATAAATTCAATAAAACAATTTCAGTTAAAATTCTTTCTATTAAATTTTTTTAGTATCTTGGAAGTTTTGTTTTGTATTGCATTAATAAAAAGATAAATAAGTAGCAGATTTAGCCTTTTGTAAGAACTCTTTGCTAAGATCTTCTTCAAAGCACTTTTAAATGTTAGAACATTTTATGAGCAAGAAATTTCCCAGGCTTAAAAAAAACGTTGGATAATGAAACTCTATAATGTTTTCTGTTTTTCTTCACTAGACTGAAGATTCTTTCACATTCAGCATTTGGATATGAAATTACTAGCAAAGAAAGAATGGCAGTAATCAATTTTTTATTCTTACTTAACCTATTTAAACACCTCCTAGACAACCATTTTATCTCCACATCTTTTAAAATGTTTTGAATTTCACTACCTATTTTTTCATAAATGTCTTTTAGTTTTTAATTTCCTTTTGAGGTTTTTTTTTTTTTATGTAATAGAAAATACTTTTTAAAATATCACCAATGTCAACAGGTAGGGAAGTAATTCCTTTACTTATTACTAAATGAATTAAATGGTAAACACATCCCATTATAAAAATACTTTTATTCTGTTCCAACAGAACAGTTGCTACACCATTTTTTTCTCCCATTCAATATATTTGCATTAACACATCCAAAGGCAATGTAGTCAGCAAACGGAAGTTTGTTTAGCTCTAATGCATTTATAATTAATTGCCCTATGTTTCTTTACCTTTAAAGGTGTGAGAGATAGTGAACTTGCTTGCAATTTCTTTAGTGTTGTAGTAAAAATATGTAACAACCAGGCACAATTTTTCATTGTCATTGCTCCCATCTGTTCCAATAGAATTCACAGATTTAGACACATTAGCCATTAATTTCATAATGGCTGGTGTTTTAATTCTACCTGCACCATAATGCTGTGATGTTTCGCATTTTAGAAACATTTTCTTTGAAAGAGGAATTATATGATCAGCACAAACTATAGGCAAGCTATGCTTGACTATAAAACGAATAAACAGGCATTTAGCTTAAATAGTGTTGTTATCTTCAACACTAGCGCTAAATAAAGCATGATTTTTTTAAAACTTTTATTTACCATGTTCGATTGATATTTAGTGGACTTGGTAGAGTAATATTATCTCCTCAGCCACCATGTGCTATATTAATGTCGGTACCTCAATCCATACAAAAAGCAAAGGAAGTATCTTTCATATAATTAGGGCATTTGGTTGAAAGGGCCAACATTCAGGAGTTGGCATGTATATGACTACATTATTTAATCAAAATGCAAGAAACATTTTGTCACCATCTAGTGTTCATTAACAAGCACTTAAATACACACAAAAGTGAAGGATTGATTGGTGCCGGATTATAAAATAAATCAAACTATCTAATGCCTGATAAGAGAAAGAGGTTACAATATTTAGTTTTTATTTCTAATAATAAATTAACCAACTGATGTCAATCATCAATATTTTTTCTCATTGCATTATAATATCGCATATGTATGCACATAGATATTAAATGTAAATATATCTAAACCTAAATAAATATACACCAACCTTTTATTTTATATATCAATTGTTGATAGAAATATTTTCTACTATTTTTAGTCAATAATCAATTGAAACATTTAAAATTGATTACTTTTAGGATTGTGGATTAACATTGATGGAGAAAATGTCAGCGGAGAAGAAATGCGTGATATCTGAATTCAAGAAATAAGTGTGAATGAATAAATCTTGAAATTAGTAGTTTAAATTCATAGTTTTTGAATAAATTTTCAAACACAGAAAAAAAATTATGAGATTTTAATAGAAACTATAAGCTCCATTTATTTTGTTTATGGCATAATATACAGCAATTATAAAAATACAAAATATTGACTTACAGAACTTATTTTAATTTCTTGTTTTCAAACTATTTCTAACATATAACTTTAGAATTGATTCAAATCATAAAATAAACATTTTCATTACAAATTTAAAGCAAAATGCAATAACTACACTTTTTGTCATGGAACTTTTAAACATTAAATTCTTATAATTGACATTTTTTAATGTTTATTATTTTATTAAGGCAACACACATTTTTCAACTTTAAACTTAATAGAAAACAATAAAAATGCAGTTAAAATTAAATTTGAGATTCTTCTTAATTATTACAAGCTCAATTAATATAAAATAAACATATAAAGAATTAAAAAAGCAGCTAATGAATTTTGACATACATAAAACATGCTATAACATAAGAAATAATTATTTTAGTGAAAAAACAATTTTGGCACATGAGTTAACAGTATTTATTACACTAAAATTTGATAATTATTTCATTAAAAAATGCTCATTTCTTTCACATTATAAAAATAAACATTTTAAACATAATAAAAAAAATTATTTGAATCATTAAAATTTAATAAAAAAAAAATTTAACATATGAGACCTTTTATCACACACACACACACACAAAAAAAAAGACAACATAGTAATATACCATGAATAAAGTAAATAAAAAAAATAATAAAAAATGTTTTTTGATGAAAAATAATAAAATACTTTCTTGTATAGTCCCATCACCATTTTAATGCATTTTGTTTTGTTAGATATAGCTTTAAATGAATTTATTAATGTTCGACAACTGATGCCAGAAGAGCCATCCTAACATATAAACCATTGAGAGCCTGACGGAAATAAACAGCTCGTGGATCCGAGTCAAAATCAGGACTACAAAAAAAAAATAAATGCATGAAATTAATAGCCTAAACAGGAAATTTAATTTTTAAAAATATAATTAACAAGTTTATTGTATTTTTTAAACATAATAACAAATTCTATATTATTATAACTAAATATGTCTTAGGAATCTTATTCAATTTGTAAATTAAATTTATTATTAATATATTAAATATGAATTAAAAATTCCACACATTTTACATATTATTACATGACTTAATAGAAATTTACTCAAAAACATGTTTTGTGACAACTATTAAAAGGACAAAAAAAAAATTGAATGGAAATTGAATATTATTCATTCAATTTTTTTTCATACAAAAAGGCAATTTCAATTTCCATTCAATACAAAAAGGCATGTGTTCATGATACGATAAGAACTTTTGATAAAATAATTAGCACTCTTAATTAATCATGACTCCTTACTTGAATCTATGCCGCTACTAAACTAATATTTTTCTAATTACTAACACAAATATCAAACTTTTATTTTAAAAAGTGACATACACAAAATTAGAAATTTTAACATATTCAAATTGGAACATTTAGCATTTTTGTTATAAGTAAAATATGAAACGATAACCAATAGATATAACTGAAAAACTAAATATATGACTTAAAAACTTGAAAAAAAAATATAAAATTTTTTTTACATATATCCTTTTTTAGCCTCTTATGTAGAGTTTTTAAAAAATTTATCAATAATCCATTAAAGTGAAAAAAATATATTTTAAAATTTACCTTATTTCATCTACTCGTGGAAGGGGATGCATAACTATCATTCGTTTTTTAGCATTTGTCATCAATACTGGTGTAATAATATACTGTCCTTTAACCTGAAAATAAATTTTACATTAATATGCATGGGGGGAACCATTTTGAAATTTTCTGATAATATGTAATTAAATGTACCTTCTCATATTTTTCTTCACTTTCAAATCTTTCTTTCTGAATTCGAGTCATATATAAAACATCAGTTTGTGGTAAAATATCTTCCAAGTTAGAGTACTCTTCCTAAAATAGTTCATAGAAACAGTCAGACATAAGGAATTACAAAAATAGTATATATATTAACACCAACATTTAATAGAATCTTGAAATGCATTTTAAAAAAATGTTGCCGAAAAGTATTTAAATATGAATAAACTTAACTACATTTTATAATAAATATTACAAAAGCTATTAAATTGTTGAAAACAAAAGAAAATGATTACATTTATACTGAACAAATGAAGCAAAAATTCAAACATAAAAATTTAGAAAATTGATAATTACTTGATGTATTCCTTTTGATTGAATAAATTCTTTTACAGTATCTGGCATTTTTAGTTGTGGAGGAGATACATAACGCAGACGAACATCGTAGTTTGTTAATAAGCGAGCTAATGAATGTACTGTACGTCCATGTTTCAGATCACCAACAAATGTAATCTGTAAATAAAAAGTTAAAAATAAAGAAATAAAAATGAGTTTAGACTAAAATTTTAGATACAAGTCAAATAGACGGATAAATTTCAATTAGAGCTTACCTAAATTCTTAGATCCAGATATTTGGTTGAACAATATTTTGCCTCGCCCAACACACACACGATTTTATAAAATGTAATGCTTATAAACATTTCAGAACTAACATAACATTAATTATATAAATCTTTAATCTGACAGAAGCAATTTTTATAGATTCTCAATTGATTTTTTATAGATTATCATATTTAACCATATCATGAAACTATTTAAATTCACATTTGATATTAAGAATTTCTTGTATATCTTTTCACATTTTAACTGCAATGGATGTTTCTTTTTAATAGAATTCTCTGAACTAAGTTGGTTTGTTTGGCATGATTTTGACTGTCAAATGATATTAAGCACATAAATTAAAGACATCAGAACTTTAAAAAAAAAAATGTAATGATGTGGTAAAATTACAATAACATTGAGTATGCTTTAATAGTAAACTACTTATAACTTCAGAATCAACATATTAATTATATTAATTTTATGTGACAGAAGCAATTTTTATAAGTTCTTAATTGATTTCTTATAGTATATTAATCATATCTAACTATATCATGAAATTAAATAAATTCACATTTGATATTAAGAATTTCTTGTCCTATTGCATAAAAGACAAGGCATGACCTCGTTAAATAAAGACATAAGAATTAATATATTATCAAAATACATTAATCGCTATTAGAATTGCAAAGTT
Organism: Caerostris darwini; assembly: GCA_021605075.1. Taxonomy (NCBI): domain Eukaryota; kingdom Metazoa; phylum Arthropoda; class Arachnida; order Araneae; family Araneidae; genus Caerostris; species Caerostris darwini. The sequence continues at coordinate 227,556 of BPLQ01011097.1, read as the reverse complement.
TTTTTAAATAAAATTATTAAATATATAATTTAGGAAGCTTTACACAGAAAAGCCTGAAACATAAAAATGAAAGGGAAATTTTCACTTCATTTAAAGTAGTGAATGTCAGTATGCTGTTTGTCATATGCTGATGGGAAAAACATTAAAAATTCAATGAAAAATTGCAATAAACAGAATCAGGCATTTATTTTCAAATATAAATTCGTTGACATTGAACATCTTGTAAATATTAACTAAAACAAAAGACTAGATGAAGTACATGTTCAAAGAATTCTTTTTGAATAATAACAAATCATGACTATAAACAATATATTAGTATTGCTACATCCAGGAAAACTCTACAACATGTGACAGTATTCATGCATAAATGGGAGAATGAAAATGAAGTGAAGGAAAAGTTTAATCAGGTCGATGAATAGGCACTTTAGGAATGAATTCAATTAGAAGTACATATTCCATCATATTGTTAGTGTCACACCACTGCTTATTAAGTCGCCAATGCAATCCTAATTTATGATAGAGATGTGAATTTTCCCATTCAAGTACTTTTATTAAAGAGTGTCTAGTTTTTCTACTTAAACAAATAACAGGCCACAAAGAACAACCTAGAGTACAACAACAACACAAACAACCACAAAAAAGCCACTTTACATTGACAGGTAAATTCTTCCGGAGAATTAAATTCACTCTCGATATAGTTGACTTGAATTCTTCTGGTGCCACTCTTCCAGTCAGAGCCGATGGAAATTCCGAAACAAAGCGATTGCTCAATCCGAAAACAGTCATATTACCTGCACCACGAATTACTATAGGCTCTATGGTGCAATCATCTGGATAACGTTCTTCGTCTACTTCTTCGTATATTGCATCAAATACTGAAGCCATTTTTGAATTGATGAAAATCAATTACTTAAATTCCTCTAACAGATTTTTTGAATACATAGAAACCAGAAACTTCATATAAAATACATTCCTTTGTTCTTCCCAAATTACACATTGTGATAGCAGTAGCAAACAGCATCAAACACAAACCTCGAGTTCTTATTTTTAACGATCCATGTTGCTAGATCACGCACTACGGCTACACACGATTCGTCAAATATCTCGATTAGTTTCGCCAGTTGCTTCTGCGCGCACTCAGAACGCCTTTTTACAAACACAAAGCCATTTGTCTTACATTACTCATCAGCTGTTGCAAATACTTCCAGGTAACTAAGAAGCGAAAATTCCCGAGTTATGGATTCTATCTGACGTAAAAAGTAGGTTCACTCTTTTTCGCTACATCCTTGACGTATAGTCTGACGTCATCGAGACGTTTACGTCAATTTTATTCAATGAAATGAAAGGAGGCACGTTTAAACTTTTCAGGGTCATTTTAGTAAAATATTTGAGGATATTAAAATGTATCCGGTTTTCCATTAAAAATTACGTAAAGTAAGAGCAATAATTTTAAATTACTGATTTAAAACAATTTGACAATTAAAGTTTTTAATGTAATTTTCTAAACGAAAAGTACTATATTTCAAAAATTATTTATCATAAAACGTGAAACACTTATAGAATAAAAATATTCGTAGAAAGAAATAAGCATGTAAAATTTTAAATACTATATATGTGCATAAGCCGAGAATTTTTTAAAACTTATTCCAAAACTAAATTAAGGGGGTTGGCTTTTATAAGTATTCGCAAGCTTAATAATGATAATAAACTATGTATTTTTCCCATTAGTCGGACACAGGCGATAAATCGCCAAATATCGCACTTTTTATTTCTATATTTCTTTAGTTTACGAAAAAAAATTAATTTTAAGTTAAATAAGTTAATATTTTCATGAAAATGAGTTGTTCGATTTTCGAAATTGAATACTGCTGGTTTAACGGAAAAGTACCAGAGCATACACCAGAAATAATAATAGAATACCGTAAATAATTAGCACAGAAAAATAACAATGAAAAAAAGAAAAGAAATTGCATCTTTTACTTTTTGAGTGTTTTTAATGCAACTTTTAAGCAAAAAAATAAAAATACATGTATGTAAATTCTTCTAAATCATTGTATTTTTATTTCGGCTTATATACGCGTTTTAACTTGGGCAAATTTTTAGAAGAAGAAAAACGCATTCTAGGCTTATGTTCGGAAATATACGGTAAATTACAAAAACTATTATTTATTAACTCTAGATTTAAAAATATTTTACTTACATTTTCAAGTTTAAATACGTAATGTGGTCTATAATCAAATCGGTAAAAAAATTACCATTATGGCCTATAATTAAAATGGCACCAAGCACTTTTCTCAGTATGAGCTAATTATAGTTAGTTCATATGGAGAAAAATGCTCGAGGAAGGTAATTGATTATAGATACATTATAAAGCAATTGCCGTTTAGAAAACTAATTTAAAACAGCAAACACAGCATTATAAATTGAAATAGAATAATAGCATTTGTGTTACTGATTTAAACAAAACTAAAATAGCTCCAAATAATAAATTTCAATTTATTTCGTAATTTCGTATTTGAAAGCATTTCTTTTCTCTTTCACATTTTCTATTTTAAAAAAGAAAATGAATTATTGCTCTTCAGATACTAAATTACAAACCGTAGATCACTAGAAGGGCCAGTTTTGGCCAAACAACTTGTATTATTTCAACAAAATGAAAGATAAAAGCGGTTAATGCATAAAATCATTTAAAAATTGTTTATGACAAACTTTTAATTAAAATATTTTGAAATTTAAAAAGAAATTAACTTAGTAAACAAGTCTTAAAAAATTTCTAGCTATAACTAAATTTAATTTAAAATACACACATTAGTCTAAAATCAATCATTAATGTATTGATAATCCTTCCAGAAATCAATGCCTTTCCTTCATTATTCGTCGATGGGTTGTTCGTGGTATACATGAGGATCCCCGACGTACCATCTTCACCTTTCTAACTGATAGTTTTAAAGGGGGATGATACGTAACAATAGAAAAATAAAAATTACTTCTATAAATCCTATAGCTGTACGTCGTATACATGTACCACCCTCGCCTAACTAGTAGGTGGAAAGGGGAATCGGGCGTAAAAAAGGAAAAAGAATAGTTACTCCTATAAATCTTTCCAGAATTTAATGTCCTTCATTCATCATTCGTCGATGGGCTGTACGCAGTATACATGAGGACCACTGATGTACTACCTTCACCTTTCTAACTGGTAGTTTTAAAGGGGAATGAGACGCAACAAATAGAAAAATAAAAGTTACTCCTATAAATCCTTCCAGAAGCCAGTCGTAGAAGAACTATCCAATTCTATTTGTGAGACTGCGTTTTAGGATTACAATAGCTTGAATCTGTTATTAGGGTCTAAATTAACTTTTCTGAATGTTTTAAATTTGTTCTTCTGGAATTGTTTGCATTTTGCAAGTGTTTTATAAGAAGGTACAGACATAACCTTCCATTTATTCGCATGTTTACGAAAGGCTACTTTTGTAATTTGCGATTAAATTGGTATGTGATTTTCTATTGGAGGTTCTATTCAGATGTTTTTAAAGAATTACGACGGGAGAAGGAATAAATAAAGGTGTTGATAATGCAGATTCATAGTTAATAGCATGTTTAGGATTCGCAACAAAAAAATAGCTTAAGTTTTTGCACTGGTGGACAAATATCAGTTTTGCTACTGTCGGTCATAATGGAAACGGATCACGTTGGTTGGATTATTGTCTTAATTATGAGTATTACCTATAGCTTGATTATTTCAGCATAAATAGTAACTGGCTGAGATGCTAGTTTTCTTGCTTCAGGATAAGACAAATTCTGAATTATTATGATTTCTTTAATTTCCTTTTCAACTGCCATTAAGATTTGAAATTGGTAGAATGGTTTTGTTAAAAATTCATACATTTCAGCTAAGAATAACATTCAGCATAAGAGTGACCAGTAGCTGCACAATTAAAACAAATTTGCTTATTTTGGCAAGTTTTCTGTGCATGTCCATATCACTGGCAGTAAAAACACTTTAGCAGGTTATTAAGTCGAAAGTGGCAGTTGAGGTATCCAGCTTTAAAGTTTTTGGGAGAACAGAGTCAGAGAATTTCAAAATTACATGTTCGCCGAACAATAAAAACACAATGATTGCATACTTCTTGTCATTTCATTTTCAAGAACAGATATTAATTAGTCTCAGATATGACACCAATATAAGCATTTAACATCTTATGTAGCTGGTCATTGACAATATGATCAGGCAATTTTGGTGTCCGTAAAAAAAGCTTTGGTTTGAGAGAGTTTATGAGTTTCGGTGAATAGGTCACCAAATTTGAGCTTTTTAACAACCATTGTTTTTCTCCCCAATAACATGAAAAATCTTTTGAATTTTGAATGGGGACATCGTGATGAATTTTTTACAATCTGATAATATTAATATTAAAAAGAATCTTCCAAATGATGACGACCATTCGAGTTTTTCTGGTCTTGAACTTTGAATGCTATCATTGTAACATGGATGTTCTACAAAAATGTCGGAGTATGGTGAACAAAGACCTTCATTGGGATGCAATGCTTTGAGATTGGATTGGATTTAAAAACGGAATGAAACAGAAAATATTTGGATCGGATACTGCATTGCGTACCACTGAGAACAACGAGACCAAGTATATCTCTGCAATGGTATACCGAATAAGGCCAGGATCACCATCATAGACGACCTGCACCCTTACCGAGATTATCTGGAAGAGACCCAGCGTTTAATGTCTAAGCAACTCCAAACGAGAGAGCCTGGTAACACTCAGACGATTGATACACTCAAAAACAAGATGCACCTCTAATCTACCAGAAGCAGTGACGAAGTGATGTACTGTTCATTCAAGAGTCAGATCAGGCTCGTTCGTTTTCAATCTGTAGGGTCTCCTTTTTTTTTGGACAGCGGATCATGACACACAGAAAACATGTGCTTGAGAATACTGATATTATCAATGAAATTAATATATTAACTAAGCGATATAAAAGAAATAATCACTTAAGAAATAATCAAACACAAGTAATCACTTAAGATTCAGTAAGGGAAACAAGAATAAATAAACAACTTTTTTTTTTAAATCTCTGACAAAAAATAAATAAATAGAATTTCTCCTGGATATTATGTAAAAAAAAGCTAAAGAGCTGTAAGTTGAATAATCTTTTTTGGCCGATAGACCATGAATATTTATTGATTTCGAATGAAAGTTGAAAAAATTGAGGCGTTGCATATACGAATTGCAAACTCTACAAAAGGTGGTTGTGAGAAAATCATGTTTGAATAGATTTCCATCATGACAAGATCAACAAAAATGGTATTCAAAGTATTGGCATTGTGGGATCTAATTTTTGGTATATTATTTTATATAATAAAACCATGTAGTTGGTCAGGAAGTTTTTTTTTTTAACTTCATTTAAAAAAAGGAACTTTTTATTTATAATTTGCAATACAATTAATTAATAAAGTCTCTATTGTGAAAACATACATAAAATAAATTTTAATACTTTTTATAACGATTTAGAAAATGAATTGTTTTAATGAATAATATTCTGTCATCATAATCAAGTTGGTCATCTATTCACTCGATGGGTGGGGTGGGACTGGGGTAACTGATTGATTTTTAATAATAGTTGTAACGTATGTTGACCAATATAATGAAATGTATGTCACAAGATCTCTAAGTTTTGCAGGGGACACCGGCACAGAAGAATTATAAAGCAGTGTTAGTGTAACTTTCGCCAGATTAAACATTCATGGGTTATAACAACTGTCCTTTATGTCTTTGGTGAATTCAAAAAATATCACAATACTTGAATTTGGTGTGTTGGAGTTGAATTTTTTTAGTATATTTTTGAAGAAGGGTATAATCCATAATACAACATGCAAGATAATCATCATGAGCAAACTAAACAGGGGATTGTATTATCCAGCAGAAGAATTTATGTGTGGAAGGAAGGGAATGTTGAGTTCTTTTGTATCCAACATCCTATCACAGTTTCTAGCCAGCTTGGTATCATTCTCTGCATATTTTGAGAGGGAAAGGAGGGCAAATTCAACATGAAAAATAAACCTGTAAATTCTCTGACAAGTCTAGATTCGAATGGAGAAAAAATATATATATAATAATTTGACTCAATGTTGAGTTCACCTCCCCCCCTTTTTAACATCTTAGTTTTAAAATTTGGGGGGAAAAATTAACTTGCCAATACTTCAGAGTTATAAAAAAAGAGAGTAGTATATTTTAGCCACATCACAAAGAAACTTTTGATATTTAGTAATTTTATTTTTTATGCTTAATCAAACCTTATTATATTTTATTTAAAAAACAATTTATTTTAATTTTACTTTAATTTCAATAATATTTATAGAATCTATATAAACTAGACATGTTTAAGGTACAAACGTTATGTTCTGAATTGCTCTGAAACAATTAGATGCATATGATACCCTCAGTAAATGTTATTTTAATTTTCATAATATTTTTTATGAGCATTTTTTGATTACTCAGTGTGTATCAGTGTATGAGAGGTGCAATTATTACACTCAAAGTCCTGTTCTATTTTCACCTACATCCCTTACAGTTTTCTTTGTTCATTAGTCTATTTGTGCTCACAATTAAAAAAGCAAGCGTTCAAAAGGAGTTCACTGATTTGCAATGTAATATAGTTTAAAATAAGAAAATTGAATGAAATTCTTTTAAAAAATTATATATTTTTAATTTCCTTTACAAAAAATTTTTTAAAAAATAAAAGCAACAATCCTAACATGTAGAATCAAGTTTGTGGAACATTAAAAAAAATCATATTTATGACTTTTTCAATAATGAAAAATAATAAATACCTAATATTTTTTAATTAGTGAAAAACTTTTCCTAAAAAATAATACATAAGAAAAGCAGATCAAGATAATGAAAAGTTTAAATTTTTAGAATAAAGTCAATCATATTTATTTAACTAAATCCTAAACTGTTTAGTTAACATATTCTTGATATCTTTTTTTAATTAAATAAAAAAATCCTTACTTTATTTATAAATTTATTCTGGAAAAATAATATAAACTGTTATTATAAATAGAAATACAAAATTAAATAAAAATATTGATCATAATATTGCAATTTCTATTTAATTTAAAAAGAATGTTCAAATAATTATTTTGTTTTGGTTATGATTATTAAAATATATCTGCACAAATATGTTTTGCATCTTAATATAACTTATATATTTTATATAAATTTTTATTCTAATATATATATTTTAAAGGAATGTATCATTTATTTAACTTACAGATCTTTTAATTATTTAATACAATTATTAACTTATTATGTTTCATTAATAGAGCAGTAAAATATTTATCTTATATTATTTATTTATTTATTATCTGGTGGTATTGAGGTAAATATTTTTATTAAGATATTAAAATATATTAGTACCTAATTATACTGAGAAAAGATACAAACATTGATCCAATATTCTTAAAAGAAAAACAAAATTGTTGCTATATAAGAAAATACTTAAATCCACTCATATTGGGAAAAAAAAAATTTCTAAAATACATGGAAAATAAATGGTAATTTTTTTAAAAAAGATTGTGAAGAAAAATGTTTGCTTCTATAAACTTAAATGTATATTAGCAAAAGATATTATTAAGCAAATTAAAATTTAATTGCACGAAACTCCCCTACAATGTTTGCAAACAAATTCCCTTTAACTTTTAAAATCTCAAATCATAAACCAATGAGAACCAGACCTAAAGGAAGACCAAAACATTCTAGGACCAGAATTGACAGTGATAACAAAATTATTAATTGGAGAACCATATGCAAACAAAGAGCATAAAGGACAAAGATTCTGAAAATTCTCTGTCTGGCACTGACTACTGAGCCAACAGAAGTTATTATCATTGAATAAAATGGTAACTTACTGTAAGTCGATTGACAGAGCCTAATTCTTCTCGAATAGTAAAAACATCTAATAAAGCCTGTGTTGGATGTTCTCCAGTACCATCACCACCATTTAAAATAGGTTTGGAGGATATAGCAGCAGCCCTCTAAAAAATAAAGCATGAATTAATTATAATACCATAATTTAATATTAAATATTTATCTTCATTTAGCATAATTTTAACCTTCATAAAACATTAATTTAAATTTTAATACTTAACATCATAGAAAATTGATACACTTAAATATTAGAGAAAAACTTGATTATTTCCACGTAACATTTTTCAAAGTTATATGAAAACAATAATAACAGTTCTTTAAAAAAAATTATGATAAAAAAAGAAACAGAAAAATAATAGCATTACATACTTCAGCTGAACCAGGGTCTGGATGCCTTAATACGACAACATCGGCATAACTTGAAAGAACAGTAATAGTATCTGTAATAATAGAAATTAAAATCAGAAAAGGCAAAATATTTTACTCAAAATGAAATACACTTTAACAATCTTTGATATAAAATATTATAGCAAGATTGAATAGTAAATTAATTTTCATTTATTTATAAGATACCCGAGATTAACTTATTCATTTGAAACTGTAAATACGAAAACACAATTTAATTTTGATTATTGATTAATACATAATTATTACATGATGCTTAAAAATATTTTTTTTAAAAACTAGTCCATAAATTTTATTAATTCTGCTGCTTTGCATACAAAGAATTGGCATTTTAAAATATATATTATGTTAAAAATTTAATAATTCCTACTATTGTCATTACACCACATCACTGTGTCTAGAAATGAGATGCTCCTTCATATTTTTTGGGGGGGAGGGGAAATTATGTGGGCAAAGTGGAGCAACCACAATTTTGAACAAACACTCACAAAGATGGCATTTGGGAGTTCAAAACATAATAGCCTAAACCTAATTCAATCAACTAAACCTAATTTACCTAGACCATGTAAGGGCATTCTTGCCTATAGATTTTTATAATGACTATTTCCAACATAGACACAGAAGCTTTGGTTTAGAAAAATAATAAATAGCACTTTTTTTATATGTTTTACCTTCCAAAGATTCTCCCTTCTTCACAGAAGATGATGATTCATTAACAGGTACTACAGTTCCACCAAGCTTCATCATAGCAACAGCAAAAGAAACATTAGTTCGAGTACTTGCTTCATAAAACAAATTCACCAGCACTTTACCCTAAAAATTGTTAATTTGTCGATATATCATTTCACAGTTATTCACTCCAAAAAAAAGTAAACAAATAGGTCTGCTAAGATTTGAAAATAATTTAGTTTATATATATATTATAAAAATAACTACAACTAAATACAAAATAAAGCTTTGCTAAAAAAAAAAAAAAAAAAAAAAAATTAAAAACAGAGTAAGCTTTTAAATTTATTATAGATTTTTTTTCTTTTCATTTGAGCATAAATATTACTAGAGTAAAATAATGTGTATATTTTGCCCAATACTATAATATTTAACTTAAAACGTGTTAAACAAATCCTAATATTTTTAAATACTTTCAACTACAGCAAAGGCTTGAAACAAAAATGATGCATATTTACAATGAATATTTAAGAATTAATTGTAGTTTTCCCCAATAAAAATGTGCTCATGGTTAAGTTATAACTTGATTTTGGTGATGCATTAAAAATGATGTAATGAATGTTTAAGAACTAAAATTTTCACTGAAAAAATGTAATGACAAAGTTGCATCCCATTAAAAGTGATTTAAAACCACAGAAAAGTATAAAGAATTTGTAGTTTTCATGAATTGAAAAGAAAGCAATTTTTTTCATGGGTAGTTAAAGATATAATACATAAAATTTTAAATCAAGAAAAACATTACAAAAAACAATCAAAATGTCTTGCAATACCTTTAATACACTCAAAGGGTTTTCTTTCTTTAATTGAGACTTAAAATTTTTTGCCACTTCAAAGAGCCGGTGTAACTATAAAAAACATCATACATTAAAAAAATACATAAATATAATAATGGCTTTATATAGTAAATGTTTATGATTATGCCAAAATTTCTTTTTAAGACATGATATTACTCAAAAAAGATCATGGGATTACATAGTATTATTGTATGAGCCATTATTTACTTATCTATATATATCTCTCCTCGCACACACACAGAGAGAGAAAAACATGCATACACACACCGCAAAGTTTGTGTGTGTCCACCACAATGTCTGTCCAATTTACATCCATAATAAAACAAATGAAGCATATTAACTACTGAATTACGACCACCTAAATTCTGTTTAATTGCGAAAAATTTGCATTGCCACGTTACCGAAAAAAACATCCCAGTTTAATCTACATTCCTGCATCCTAAAAGAATTCAGCAATGTTGAAACACAAAGTATATTGCCAATTCCTTTAGGTTATCACATTCTTACAGTTAATAGTCATCCTCTAGGTTACCTTTATTACCACGAAATTCTCACTTCAGTGTCCAGATCTTCAAAATTTAATAGTCATAGGGATGAGATTAGGGTAGGGGATGATGTACATGGATTAGAAAAGGTATTTATAGGTTTGCATAAGGTATTATTGTTTTCTGAACTTCACATTGGTTTTTATTATTAAATTTACAATACCACCTAAGAGAAGAAAACTATTCAATCAGACCAGAATTGATTCTAAATGAAAAGTCACCCCTAGATTATAGAAAACTAATTTTTATGAAATTAATTTATTTATATCATTCCTAATAATATTAATAAATTTTAATCTCTATGAAAATGGCATACAAAAAATTACATCTTCAATATAAAAATTCCAATATTTAAGGTAACTTTTCTCCATAAAAACTACAGTAATAATGTTTTTTAAATTTTATTTAAAAATACTCAAATTAACTAATAATTATTAGAGATTTTCACAACATTATAAATTCAGCATAGGAGAAAATACTGTACCTGGTATCGTGAGAACATATCTACTTTCAATACATGCTTCCCTTGCAATTCATGAACTCGTTGTGGAGTTTCTAAGAATGCAGAACATCCAGGGGTATATATTAGTGGTCCTTTTGAGTCAATATGAGGATCAACAGCTTTATGTTTTGGAATAATAAGTGGTTCATCTAAGTCTTTCACAAATTGTTTAGAAACGTCACCAATCATGTCTTGCATAGTTTGAGTATGAATTTCTAAAATAATAAAAAAATTTTAAATACTTGCAATATAGGTTTTAAGCAGAATTATAGTTGTACTATATTCCTTTTCGACATGAAGCACAAAAACTATCTTAAAGCGATGCAACAGATACTTTCTTTTTTAAAAATTATTTTTATTCATATATTTGATAAAAAAAGGATCCTATAACTATTCATAATAACATTCAAACATCAAAAAATTAAGTTTTTATTCTAAATATATAACATGGTTTTGAAATGTTCCACAAATTGAGATGATTCTTCAATGAATAAAATAATAATTTAATTATTTTATTTAATTTTAAAATCAATTTATTGTTTATAAAGAATTTTGCTATGTAAAAAAGTTTAAAACATAAAATTATAATTTTGTTTTTATAGTGTTAGCTTAAAAATTATATGTACAAGTGAGGCCTGACATATAAATTAACAAGAAATAAAACAAGTACCTTTTTTATTGACTTTAGAAAAGTAATTGCTTAGTGAACTTAAAAAAAAAAAGGGGAAGGGGTTAAATAATTATCCTACAACAAATAACTTTCTGGTTATGTAATATGCTATTTATTTTAAGCAATAATAGAAAAAATTTAGAATTAAACAATATTTTTTTAATTTAATTAAATAAATATAAAAACACTAATACATTTTAAGTATAAGATTAAATTTAATATCTTAAATATTATCACAAATATTTAAGATAATCTTAAATCTTTACAATATATTAAAGCTGACAATACAATCGACTCTTGTTTAATCACATGAGGGCAGCATTTTACAAGGAGGGGCATTAAAAAGAGTCGCATGTAATTCCTTTGATTTACATACATAATACATTCATAAAATTAAAAACATTGACATTCTTTAAAACAAAAAAATTTCTGCTTATTTAAAGATTTTTTTATGTTTAATTTCTTCAACTTAATAATTAAATAATTTTTTAATGCATTTAAGAATCATAAAAACAATAAAAAATACTTAAATGGAGAAAAAATTAAACAGAGAGAAACAATAAAAAATATACAACATTATACATAAACAGCAAATAACAAATTTAAAAAATGTTTCATATATTTCATACAATAAACAATAAAAATATAACTAAATATACTTTTAAATAATGAAAATAAATAATTAAACTAATGAGCATATCAGAATGTAAAAAGAACAAGAAAATGTTATGTTTAAATACTTAAAAACATAATGGATAAGATAAATATTAATGACATGGATTACATAACACAATACAACATATATTCACAATTTATTTACAAAAACAGTCAAAATTTGTTTAGTATTTTCATAATCTGCATGCATACAATTAAACATTTAAAAAATTTTAAGCAACTTTTTTTTTCTACCAATTTACCCACAATAAAGCCAAAATAAGGCATTATTTATTACTTGCCTACCAAATTAGGCAATAAAACCAACAGCTTTGTGATTATGCAAAAAATATAAAAATTTAATTTTTTAAAGACTCGTAACATTTCAGTTATGCACAAAAATAAAAATTTCAAAAAATAATTATTATTTTCCTCTAAAATAGGTAACAGTTTCAAAATTAAAAGCAAATTTCCAGTAATTTAAAACAAATATTCATTTCCTTTGCTATATTGTTTCCATGACAATTGAAAACAATCACAAATGTCAAAGTTTAATTTAATAATTATCAATAGAATTTGCAGTAATTTTACATTGTTTTAAATGCAAACCATTTATCACGAGATCATCAGTTACTAAAGTGCTTTTATAAGTTTCATCAAATTACCTTGAATAACATGTTACAAACCTAACCTCATCCAAAAGAAATCTTGTTTTCAATGGATTTGACTAGAACATTAAATTATGCAAAAGAGAGAAAGTAAAATTTTATTCCCCATATTTAAACTTTGCAAGAAAATTTAAAACACATGCAAAAGAAACAAACAATAAAGAATACAATTAGAAGCCACAACAAGCATTATTACAGATAAAACATGCATTTAAGTCAAATACTTAGCAATTGCAAGTGCAGTAATTACCATGCAATGAATTATTCATTATTAAAGAAAATATGAGAAATATTTTAATTAAATATCGGAGTAAATATCGGGAATTCATTTCAGTTATAAATATTATTATTATTATCCTTTAATTTTGAATTATAAAGGTACATTTTAAATCTAAAGACATCATTGGTTGTAATTCAGATTATACTTTTTAACTTTTTGATGTCTGTGAAGGAATACACTTTATATTAGAAGAATGCTTAAAAGAATTCAACTTTGATGGTTTCTTGACCAAATGTAAATTAAATTCCCAAAATAGTCTATGTGGAGGAGTTTGAATATACAGGAATCGATGTAGAATGATTTTCTACTTGGTATTTTTTTTTTTTCTTTCTTTTATCATATTTATTTAGTTGGATTTCAGAATTGGGTAAGAAATTTTTTTTTTTTTTTCTTTTGTCAGTTTCATGTTTTTTTTGTTTTTTTTCGATGTAAAATTTTGCATTTTTTGTAGGTTATTTTTTTTCTAACTATGAGGAACACAGTCCCAAATAGCCCCAGTCTAGAGGATTTTGCTTCTAATATGGATATGTATTATGTCTGATAGTATAATTTAATAGCAGATTTGGATATAGCCTACCACAAAGGAAACTACTCTTTTAAAAATTTTTCAGGTTTCTAGAAGAATACCTACCAAACCCACCGCAGAATCCTAAAAGAATTGTCACAGAAGTAAACCATGATAAAACACAAACATAAGAAAATAACTAAACAAGGAAAACTAATTTTCTCCAACGAACGCCTATGAACTTACCTCTATTAAAGTTATCATGGAGATACCAATTCAAGCTTACCCCACATATGCATTTTTTACTGAAGAACATTTTTTTTTATATATCACCAAATCATTTAAGCTCTGGAACTCAAAAAATAAAGATTTCCATGTCTATGAGTTCTCTCAATATAGAAACCCCTTCCAATCCTGACAATCATCCAGTACTAATTTCAATTTCCATGGTCCCATTCTCTCAGAAAACACTGCTTTTCTCGTCTAGCATCAACTAAGCTTTTGATTTAATAGTATTAATGGAAAAAATTTCATCACTTCGAAAGCTTTAAATATTTTTTTCTATTACATCCTCATGGACTCCTGGACATGTTGACATCCCAGAAAGTGAATTACTAGACTTTCTGGCTAGATTTTCCATACTAGATTTTGCTCACAAAAAAAGTGTTGCATGAAAAAAATTAAGACTAACAAGTAAACCTGTTGAAGAATTTTTACATCAAACACCATTTTTTCCTCTACGAACAAGAAAGCTGTATCAAATCTTGTCTAAATCAAATTGCATGGATTCAATTTAATTTCATCTCTAATACGATCCTTTTACAATAACTTTTAAAAAGTAAAGTACATTCTTTTAAAGTTTCAGAGATATGCTGAACATACTCCAAAACAATTTTGGTTTCAATATACAATTTTTCTCCTGAATTTTTTTTAATGTATTTAATGAGGCTAATTGCAAAATTAAAACAATTTTGCATTTTTTATATGTTCAATAATTTAAAAATCAACAAGCCACTTTCCTCTCCACCGAATTTTCTCCACTTTGATTATGCATGGTCTTCATTAGTTTTTTTTTTTTCAATGAATAACAGTTTTTAGAACATAGATTGTAAGGTGCTTGTCTGAAAGAAAGTTTGTTGTAAGAGGGTTTCTAACAAAGGTTCTAAGAATTTATTGGCGAACAAGTATTATTTCACTTCTTTCCTAGAATATACTTTATTTACACATTGCGACACAGGAGCTTTGAAGTGTTTCTTATTCATTATCTAATCGCATAATTTGAGATGAAACAACCAGACAGCAGCAAAATAAATCACAAATCTGACTTTTGGGGAATAACTTAAAGCATTTTTTATGTAAAAAATAATAGGTGATAGTGGTTAGGTAATTAGTAATTAAATTAAATGATAAATTGATAGGTAGACGGGGAGTTTTTTCGCATTGTAATGATTTTATTATCAAGGTTATTCTAAATATTATGGTAGAATAAAATTGTGAGTACAAACAAAAATTTAAAAAGTACAATTAAACAAATACAACTCATTTCACAAAGGTAGGAAGGATGGATGGGCAACTATTCAATTATTTTTCTATAGATATAAGCATATTTGAACATTGGTTAAAGAATTAAAGTTTTTTGTCTTTTACACAACCAAGACAAGAGTTAAAAAATTGTATTTTAGAATTGTAAAATTAAATACAATAACAGTATTAGTAAAAAAAAAACATTAAAATTTTTATGAAATGGAATTTTTGTTATTGTCAATGTTTTTGTTTTCATGAATACTTTAATTACTGCTTTGTTAGGTGCAAGCTGTAGAAATGAAGTTGAACTTACTAGTTCCTATATTACGTGTACCACCACCAATTAAAGCTTGTTTAGGTAAAGCAATTCCAGTCTTTTTTTTTGGAGACCATTGAATTCCAGCTTACAAAGTAAAAAAGAAATTAATAGATAGAAACTTACAGAAAAGATTATATGGGGAAAAAATATCAAAAAGTTGTTCCTGAATCCAAGCTTCTGAAAAAATAAATAGATAAAGCAATTCTGAAGATTTTGTTATGCTTGAATTTTTTTTACACATTAAATTTAAAAAAAGGTTTGTGGCATTTTAGGTAATTTCAAAAAATATTCAAAAATTAAAGGAAAATGCAACTAAATCAATTAATCCTTTCCATATTTTTATAAATTTAGTACAAACATAAAATTTGTCAAAAGAAATAAAGAATAATAACAATGCATACATCAATAATTTCACCCCAATATAATTAAATTCATAAAAATTAAATATTTTTTAAACAATATATTTAAAAAGAAAAATATTTTTTAAGAGATAATACATCAAGAAAACAGCCTCAAAAAATATGAACTACATTACAAACAATTATACTTCAGTTTATTATGAACGCCTCTAGATATATAAAAATTTCAGGATACATTTTGTATTTGAGATATAAACTTTGACTCAATATATATGTTCAGATAAATGTAGATTGAAAATAAGAATATCTTAGCAAGCTTGAATAGAACTGAAACTGAAATCCCTTTACTTAAAGATATAAAAAACATTAAAATATTTTTCCTTGAGATACAATGGGATATTGGATTTTTAGATATAAGCTTTTAAGAAACAAACAAAATAAATTAGTTTCAGTTTTGAATACAATAAGTTCATAATTCAAGATACAATTTAAAATGAAAAGGTAATTTTTGATTGTATTTTGCACTCATAAAATAAAAAAAACCATGATCCACTGTTGACATCAATAACTAAACTAATAATAAACTTTCGAGGAAACACCTTTTTCCAGAAAAGTTATTATTTAGAACTATATTAGAATTTACAAATTCAATAGCTTTGGTTAATACAGCTTCTATTTAATCAATGCAAGCATCTCATTACAAGTAAATAAGAATAAATTAAAAAATCTTTTTTTTTTTTTCTAAATGTATAATTTAAATCATATATACTGCAATTAATACAAACAAAATAAAGTTATAAATATTTTTTTCAAAGCAAAAGTTTAGAAAAAAACCATGCAAGAACAGGGAGGAAAAAAAATGATAAAATTAACTAAAAAAAATTTTTGTAATAAAATGCAATGAATGCCAGCAAATTTTCAGATAATAACATTAAAAACATAAAACATATAAATACTATATAAAAATAGCAAATAAATATAAAATTAATTATTTTTATTTTTCTAATCTATATGCATGTACAGTACCTTCTGTTGCAAGCACCATATCATCTGTGGCAATTATAGGCATTCCTAAATAATGATGATCTGATAGACCTGGAGTGATTCTTCCACCAGCAGGAGATAACTTCAAAAACAAATATTATTAACATTATTCAATGATTTTATTAATTCATTAAAAATGGAAGCATAAAAAAGTCAATATTCAAAAGAATTTGCACAAATTAATTAGTAAGCCAATAAGCAAAATGGAATAAAATATTTAAATCTCTTTCAATTTATTTTTTTTTTAAATTTTATGTGTTAATTATTTCAAGTAAAAAATAAATAAAATTTTTTCAATATTTGAAAAAAAAAATTAGCTCAATTTAGTAAATGAATAAGGAAATCGATAATATTGGCTTGTTAAAATAAAAATGTTAATTTTCCCTTTCAATTAAATGGGTTGAATATTAACAACAAAAAAAAAAAAAAAAAAAAAAAAAAAACATGCGAGATAAAGAAGTAAAGAATTAAAAGTAAAAATTAAAAAAATCTTATAATCTGGAGATTTTGTTTTAAAAAATAGAATGTTTACAATGCAGGCTCTGATGTCTTAAGCTCATTAAAATGAGAGAAAATTACAAAATAAATAGCATCAATGCAAGTCTTTTAGAACTCTTTGCAGATAGGCATTTAGTATAAGAATTAAATGAAAATAGATAAACTACAATTAATAAAAAAAAAAACTGCAACAAAGCTCGATATTTTTATTAAAAATTCAAATTCAGTTATTCTCGATATAAACTTCCTACTTTGTTTAAAACACATATACTTTCAAACATACAGTTCATTAAAACTCTCAAAACAAAAATGTCAACAACAAAGCACTTAATTATTACTAGTAAACAGGACTAAAGGAATAAAAGTCCTTTCACTGCAAGAAAGTAGAAACTCAATTACTTCTAAAACAAGTGCAGTAGGAGAGCCTTTTTATAAGACCCCCTAACATTGAACATTTGCAAACACATTTTCTTGTCTTTTAATACTAATTCAAATTCAAGCTTCTTACAATTTTGAGAAGCTTTAGTTAGTTTTTAATATGTTTCATGTTAAGCTTTTAATCATTAGTAGAATCTAATAAATGATATTATTAAACACTTCACCAATCAGCTACAAACTTGCCAATATATTTTTAATCTTTTGTTTTCTATAGATTAATTTTATTTTTAAAAAATGCCCAATGTAAAATATTTCACAAATAAACCAAATAATGTGAATAGTAAGTACCTATAAAAATTACTGACTCATATGAAATAAACAAGTATTTAAATATTTACAATAAATTTATGTAACAATATTTTGCTAGACCAATAAAATCTAATCAATATTAAATTATACAAATATGATACTAATTTTAAACTTACTTGACTAGTCAATGGCACAACATTTACCAAAGCAGGTGATATACTACGGACATGCAAAGGTGAACGTATTTTAGTGTCGATTTCATGTCGAAAGTTGATGATATTTTGTCCTGTACCAGGTTCAGATAAAACCTAGCAAATTTTATGCAAGAGTTAATTCTATTTAAGCAATAAAATTTAACAAGATATTTGGATAAATGAAATAAAGAAGATATTTACTTGACCATCAACAAATGCAACTTCTCCTCTCAACACAACCCGTCTCACAAGACCTTTAACTTTTCTACCAGTAAATGGTGTCCAGTGAGCTTTACTAAATGATGTTTCAGCAGGAATTACCCATTCTTCATCGAGATCTATTTCAACATATGTGTCTTTTTGTTCAGGCAAATTGAATATCTTTCTTGGATTACGGTATAATTTGTTTTCTATATCCTAAAAAAAAAAGCATATAAGAAAAATGTGTGTATAAGCGACAAATTTAAAATAAAGCTAACTTACTTAAAGTTTCAAGTAAGAGATTTAAGTTCATGACAATTAGTTCATAAAAAGCAAAATGTTTCAACTTTTTGAATAGATAGTTTAACAATGAAAAGAAATGGTAAAAAGGAGAAATCTTAATTGAAAAACACAAATATTTTTCAATTAGATATATTTATAATATCAAACCCTCATTTGCACAGAGAATCAATGGGAATTTAATTACAGTTGCTTTACAGGAAAAATTAAGGATTCTATTCTTATTTGTTTGAGTTAAAATGGCACTGATATGAGGTTTAGCAACATTTTTCTTTATTATCACATTATTCACAAATATTCATACAATACTTCACCATTATTCATATATTTGTTTTCCTAACAATTATACAAATATGAAATAAAGAAGGTAACCTTTAAGAACTTGGAAATGAACATCCTAGAATGTAATTCATCAAATTATAATACATGCAATCTAAATCAGGAAGACTGTAATTGAATAGTTATCAAGCTCAGAAAAGTAATTACAACATAAAGGTAGCAAATTGAAAACTAATTAACTTTATTCAACTGTAACGAAATCCAATAATATCAACTAAATATAAATATTTAAAAAGAAAACTTTTGCTAACATCAAAATAAAAATTATTAACCTCTAAAGTGAGTCTGCCTTCATTCACAGCTGTCAAAAGAAGAGGTAACATGGTTTCAAGGCCAGGAAACCCAGGAGGTGCATCTTCTTTACTTTTTTCTAATGGTGTATGAGGAGCTGGAAAAAACAAAACAAATAAATTTATTTTACAAGAAAAAGTAAAATGTATATTATTAAATTTGAATTAATATTCTTAAATTAATAATATTTTTAAACAAATAAAATATTTCACCATGATCTGTTGCAAAGCAATCAATGACACTCATATTTTCCCATAAGGCATTTTGATCCTCAATGGTTCCAAGTGGAGGTTTTACTCGAGCCTTTAACTCCCCTAATGTTACAAAATCCTCGTTTGTTAAAAACAAATGATGTGGGCAAACTTCACATGTAACTAGAACGCCTTTTTCTTTTGCATCTTTAATAAGAAGTATCTAAAGTTCAAATATAAAAAAGATTAGTATAAGAATATTATTAAGCTTATAAATTCTTTAAAGGAAAAAAAAAAAAAAGACAAATTTCACAGGTTAAAAATGTAATATATATCAGGCATGTTTGTGGGACAAAGAAATCCCATAAAAATTCTGAAGTCATATATATTCAATGGTTGAACAGGAAAGAAGCACAATGGATTTGATAGGGAAATAATCATAGGATAAAAGTAAAATATCCAAAATTAACTATAAAAAAATTACTGCAATTTTGTATTGATTTAATTTTAACCAAAGTTTTTGGGGGGAGGAGCATTATAACTCAACACCTTCTTCTAACTCTTGGCACATCAAATTAATTTTTCCAGTTAAGTAACATCACAACTAGGGATTTTATAATATATCACAAGTAAGGAATTTTTACTGATATAATTTATTATATTGTATAAAAAAAATTATTATATTGTATAAAAAAATTATTATATTGTATGAAATTATAAATTTATTATATTGTATGAAATTATAAATTTATTATATTGTATGAAATTTTCCTGTCCATACTAACTCAGCAAAAATGAGATGTATGTTCAAACATGGCCTTGCATTGAAGCCATAAAGCTAAATAAAACAAACCAATAGCAAAGGTCTTTGATTGAATATGGCTCATTATCTCATTTGATACATTACTCCTGTTGAAAGAAAACACTCTCCCACATTCAAAAGAATGTTTTTAAAAAAGAGATTTCCCTTCTTTTCATAACCTTTGAAGGTCAAAAGTCTACTTTCCAAATTCGTTTTGTTGCAAACTCACTTGTGTAGAAAAAAAGTCAATTTTTCTCACTAACAAAAATTACAAAATACAACATCCAAGAGAAAAGAATCCCTAAAATTACTAGGTAATCTTTTCCAAAAACTTCTGAAATTTACTTACTTCAATTAAATTGCATTTTTAAAACTTTTTATGCATTAACTGAATAAAAAGAATGAATAAGAGTACATAGTGATTACCTCATCTTTTGTAGAAACATGACAGATGTGAATAGCTCTATTCATAAACACCGACAGTAAAATAGCTTGAGCGGCTGTTGTACCTTCAGCATGAACACACAGAGGTAGTTCTGGTGGGCATCTTTCAAAATGCTAGAGAAAAATTATTCATTTATACACATTTCAAAATTTGAAATTTATTTTTAACTTTTATTGATTTTTTAGAAGGGATCATTCTTCGGTACTGATAAATTATGTGCTCAACTTAAATAATTAACCAAAGAAAAAAAAATTCTAAACAAGCAATACTTGTAAATGTCAAAAAATTCTTGCATAAAATTCATAAAAAATTTTAATTATACACATTAACACTATAAAAACTATTTTAATTTAAGTGTTAATAATTAACACTTTACTTTTTTCCAGTCTTCTAGTGAGTGTAATTGTAATGGACCAAAGGTTGGATTGAGGTACATCTTTATTCCAACAATCAAAGAATGAATGTTTTGTAAAGATTCAGCATTATTAGATGTAGCACCAGCAAACAAAGCATAATCACATCTTGCACCAACTTTTGCTTTCTAAAAACAATTTTATAAAATTATTAGTAAATTACTACAGTAAAATACCATTAATGTATAATAAAAATTACATTCAAGATGCTTAAAGCATAAAAATATATCAAAATTATAACTTTAAAAAAATACATGAGTAAGAACTGATTTACATTATTTTATAAATTATAAAAGAACATTTTTCAAAAAAATATAGTGATTTTTCAAAAAATATTTTTAAAGTAAATATAACTTTTAATTTTAAAGTTACAATTATAATTAAAACCAGATTTAAACTAACAAAAGTTTACATTTCTATATAAAATCAAAATTTAAAGATATGTCTCTTAACAAAAGATACAATGTAAAAAATACAAAATTTTACGAATCAGTATTATTATAGCAAATTATTATTAATGCCAAAATACTCAATTTTTTTCTATATATTTGTAACTATGAACTTTAAATTTTTATATGTTATTTAAAATAATAAAATAAAAGTTTATTAATCAATAAATCAATGATTTTTAACTCATTAATATATTTGATGCCATGTCTATTGAAAATAATTGCTTCTATAAGAAGTCTATACAAATTAGATTCATTCACAAAAAATTGATATATTTGGTGTGATTTTTAATAACAAATTGTGGCCATAGCTGTTATCCTAATTTTTTTTTATTTTTTTTATTTAACAAATGCACTCAATACAACTGCAAGAAAAAAAATTAATGAAATAAATTATTTGATACATTAATTTTTTAAATATCACAAAATTCCCCTTTGTTTAAACTAGATAATAATAATAATAATAGTAACTAAATATTTGGTTGACATTCATATCTTTATTCTTTTAACTATTTAGGAAAATTAACTTATTTAATAATTAAACAATATAAAGAATTAACAAAAAAATATATATATAATTTAATATCTAACCTGAAGGGCAAGACTAAATGATTCTTTATCAATGACAGGAGGAGTGGTATTTGGCATTGCACATACAAGGGTTACACCTCCAGCCAGAGCAGCTGCAGTCCCAGAAGCAAAGTCTTCTTTATGAGTTGCACCAGGATCTCTAAGATGAACATGAACATCTATAAGTCCAGGTAAAGTTGCCATACGACTTACAGTCAGGCAATCAATATATGGCTTCATTAGAGGCTGGTTTTTGATATTATGAAGTGACTGTACAAAAAGAAAAATTGTTAATAAAATCTTATATGAATTCAATTGTGATAAAAAAAAAAAAAAAGTCATTTAAAAGAATTTGTGCCAAAGATAACATGAAGGCTGAAAACAATCATGTACTAAATTAAAAAGCTAAGTAATAAATTAACAATCTCCTATAATACATATTGAACCAAATATACATGTCTTGCAAGAAGTAAATTTATAAATGAAACTCTAATATTTTTGACATTATATAACCAGATGATACAATATTTTAGTCTTAAAAAATATAATTAATAGATACTCCAAAATAATATATTTTAAAATACTATATATATATATAATATTAATTTTTTTTTCAAGAAAATTTAGAAAAAACAAGCAATTTATAAAAAGTTAGCGATATATCCCGATTTATTACTTCATAACACTGATGAAAAGAAATATTGTTATAATAATAAAGGAAGTTACCTCAATAAGAAGCTTAGCACACTTCACATCAGTTATCAAAGGTATAGCATAATTCACAGCCATTCTGCGAGTCTGGTATCCATGTGAAGCCCTTGCATATCCACCAAGATGCATAGGAAGATTGATAACTATATCAAACTCCTTTTCCGCAAGATAATCTGTAATGTTTTTTAAATGATCTCGGTTTTTTCCTTTATTATCGTAAGGCCATTCTACTGGTTCAATCTATAAATAAATAAGTGTTTCATTGAGTATTAAAGAAAATTTTTAAGGGAAAAAAATTTATATAACAATTTTCTGCCAATAATTCATTAATTATACGGTTAAAAAAATTTAAAACTCTTCTGTGTAAACTGAATAATGATAAAACCTAAGCATAATCTGCCAAATTTTTATTCCTTATTAACATTTATTAAAATATAATTGCCTGAATATACTTATTTGTAAGATAAATAGAATAAATAAGATATATGAATAATTGAAAAAAGCCTCATGCAGTGCAAGTCATATGTTAATTAACAAAAGTGAATAAAAAAAGCTTGCATTATTAAAGTCTAATAAGAATTAGAAATTATTTCACAAGAATATTACAGAATATTAACACAATTCAAAATGTTACTATCTTTTTTATATAAAATCATGGGCAATTTTTATTCACTATTTATAAATAAATAAGAGGTTTGCATTAATGGAATGTAGAAATAAAAACAAAATTTTATATTCAAATTTGAAATTTTATTTATATGTAACATACATCATGCAGTAAATGTAATTATTACATTCAATAGAAGAAACAAGAAAAAAAATTCTGATTGTGATATATCTTGAATGCTTACATGTAAAGTGTGAGAATGAAAAAAGAAATCTGACTTTTAATGTCTACAAAATAAAAAATAAAAAATTTCAATAAATAATTAACATCTCCTAAAACTTACATATTCTCAAATCTATGCAATATAGTGTACTCTGTTATCCTGATATGTAATAATAGTGCACATTGACGAAAAGCAAAGTGTAAGAGAGATCCATGGCTGAAGTTTAAATGTATTAATATGAAAACATAAAAATATAACTTACAGAAATACCCTTTGTTGAATAAAAATCAGCAGTTCCAGTGCTAGCATACAACTTGAGATTCATGTTTTGTAAAATTCTTACATAAGGTAGCAATTCCTCTTTATGCTGAAAAAAGTTAGAAAAGTTTCAAATATTTTTTATAAGAAATATCATCAATAATCAATAAGTGATAAAATGTAAAAAAAAAATTCAATTATTAGTAATTAAATATAAATTTAAAAAAATATTTTTTGAGAAATTTTATAAGATTTTTAAGAAAAGAACTTATTTAATTCTAAATATTAATCTTTTCATGAATAAATTAAATAACTTAAACAAAATTAGATTAAACTAGAATACTATTATAAAATTTAAATTTTATATTTTATTTATAAATTCTTACAAAACAGTAATCACAATAATTCTGTTAAATTTCTAAATGATTTAATAATAATAAGCAGGAAATTATGCAACTACTATTAATTATAAAATGTTCATAAAGTTGTAAGATAAATCAGTTTGAAATCAACTTACTTTGTAACTTCCAATTGAAAGTAAAACTGCTTTTTCAGGAAGTTGGAAACCTGTACTTATGAGAGATTTTAAATAGGCTTCATGAACGTTTTCACCAAAACAAGCCACTTCACCAGTACTGGCCATTTCAACACCAAGAGTGACATCTGCTCCATCCAAACGGGAGAATGAAAATTGTGGGACCTAAATAAAATTATTTCTTTTATAAATTTTTACTTTTAAAATAATTAAGTTTTACTTTTGTATTTTAATTTAAATTAGTATACTTTCAAAACTACTTTTTAACTTTCTGGTGGATGCAATTGATCAGTGAAAAAGAAACTTTACACAATTCCATATACTTCTGATCAATTGCATCTGACAAAAGATTAAGTTATAATGGATCACATAGAAGATTCGTGTTTTTAAAATAGCAGGAAATCTCATTTTGTATTATAAAATATATTACATAAGTAAAAAAGAATATATAGACTATATATTATACAGAAGATCATATAAATAACTAATTATAAATTAGTGGGCTTTTATAAATGATAGTCGCTTTATTTTTGATTTATCAAACGAATCAATCCTTTTACAACTCTAAATGTAGTGTTGTCTTATCTCTGTATTTTAAACTTGCTAAATTAGAAATGTAATTTTTGTTTTAATTACAACTATAATACATATAATCCAATATAACAAATTGAATGTAATTTGCTACAATATATAAAAATTTTCTGTTTGTTATTTATATGACAAATATAATAAAATTAAGAACAATCTATTACTATTTATTAATGCTGAAATTTATAAAGCATTAAAATATATAGTATACGATTTCAAACTTACCTTGACACCTACACGATCACCTTTTAATAAATCAAAGACAGGTTCAGGTTTCAGACCCATAATAACTTGAGTAGCAAGTGCTATGAAATCACAATTCAATGTTTTGGAAACAAATGGGAAAGATCGAGAAACTCGCAGATTGCATTCTATTACTTTAAGTTTATTATCCTAAAGTAAATAAAAAAATATAACTCAAAGATACCAAATATATAGTAAAATTTTTTTTAATAAAAATAAAATATCTGTAAAATCTATACCTAAAAATATTGATAAAAGTTATTGATAGAATACAACAAATTTGTAATTAGAATTCTATAAGAATTTTTGGAACTACAAGTCCTTTAACATGCAAAACGAAATACACTGATAAAAACAATTGGGGGATATTGAGAGTTCAATATGAAATAACCAAATAATTGTCAGCTTTTTTAACAAAAATGAAATAGAGGTTAAAAAGAAAAAGTATCAAAGTTGGGAATACACAAATTCTGTCTATGACGTTGAAAACTATGCATTTTATGTAAGGAATGAAAAACGACCCACAACATTCTTTCTGTAGGTGGACACATACACTTTTTTTATTTAGTTGCATAATATGGGCGAATTGCGCATTTTTTGTTTACCGACAAATATAATCAATAAAATTTAATTATTCCTTGTTCGTAGCTGCTGCTTCTTTTCTTATATTTTACAACGCTTATACATCATATATCAGTCACCAAAACATTTTCTCATCTGCAGTTAATATCCAAAATCATAATGTCTCTAATTGTTTTAAGCAGTGTATAAACCAAGTCAAATATTTTACACTTCACATTAACATCAATTATTTATAATTTCACATACAAATCAAGTACTTATACAAAGTTATTTTAAATTTACGAAGGATATTAATAATTAAAGATGACCATTCTAAAATTGGACAATAAAATATTATTTTAATATTAACATGCTTACAAAATTACAGCAAAATTTATTTTATTTTGAAATATAATTCATTTTTCTCAACTGCAAGTTAGTTAAACTAAGTTATTAAAAATTTGTTAGCGAGCATCATACTTTTGCTATAAGTTGAATGTTATAAGGACCATTAGCTTCCAAAGCTTCTCCAATAGCAGTTGCAATATGCCTAATCTTTGTAAGAGTCTCTTGATTCAGATCTTGAGGAGGTGTTACAAGTGTAGCATCTCCTGAATGAACACCAGCATTTTCAACATGTTCAGAAACAGCCATACAGATTAATTGTCCATTATCAGCTACAGCATCTACGTCAATTTCCTATAAAGATATTTTTTAAATTAGAATACATTTATGAAGACAAAACATTTCATAACTGGGTTTAAAAAAATTATAACAATGTCTCAGAAATGCATACATTAACATTTTAAAAATAATTTACAAAGGTAAATTTATTATCTCACTTATTTAAATCTAGCACAAATTTACTACAAATTTATTAAAACAAAAATAAATTTACACATCAAAATTTATTTTGTCATCTTCAAAGTGAGTCTCATCGAGTGCAATACAACACCAATTGATCCAATCTGTCATACATTTTTTGTAGGCTGGCAGACTTTCATTTTAAACACAAAATTTAAGGCAAATTCTTTATTTAACTTATGTTTTCATTGTAAAAATCTCAGAGCACTCCAAATATTTGATTATAAAAATAGTCACTGTCAACACACTGAGAAACAAATCATGCTCAAATGTTAAGTATAACTCAGTAGAATGTAGCTGTAAAAAAAAAAAAAATGTGTAAAAAAAATGTGTAAAAAAAAAAAATGTAGCTGTAAAATTTTTGTTAAAAAAATTATATAATATAAAAAAAAATTGTGAAAGTATTTCAAATTAAAAATTTTTCATACTTTTTACACACAATGTCCAGTATAGAACTAACTATACTGGACACTTATACTAACACTTAGTCCAACATAGAAAACATCATAATCGAAAAATTAAAGTATCAAATTTATCAAGAAAGATATAAACTAAAGAAATTTAAGTTCCTGTAACATTTTATAAAATAAACAGAAAGAAGTTAAAATATATCCTTTTTTTAACAGCACATTATCAAATTTTAGTTTTAATTCAAATTATTTATCCTATATAAAATTAATAGAAATAAATTTCATACTTTTGCATCAGTAACAAATTTTGAAATGACAATCGCAGTCCCAATAGCTGTAGCTTCAGATAGATATGTTTCTAGATCTTGATGTGAATAGGCAACATTCATTGCAGCTCCACTGAGTACATATGAAGGGCGCACCAAGCATGGATATCCAACTTTTTCACAAAACTCTTTTGCCATCTACATAAAAAAAGTTTTAATAAATTAAACATTAAATCAACACTCAATCATTTAAAAAACAAATACACAATAAGTATCAGAAACCTAAAACTAAAATATTAACACTATTATTACACACTATTATTTTATGGATATTTTCTGATTTATAATTTTAAAAACTAATTTTTAAAATGAATCGAACATCAATTTATTCAAGAAAATTTCAATTATATGACATATATTACATCTGAAGTTGTCAATTCTTTCCATTGTGGTTGAGATATTCCAATTTGATCCAGCATTCGAGAAAATTTGAATCTGTTTTCAGCACTATCAATGGATTCTGGTGATGTTCCAAGGATTTTTGCCTGTTAAGAAATTTTCAAATAGAAATTAATTTCAACAAACATTACAAATGCTCTATATCTCTTTTAAATAATGTTTAAAGTATCAACTTTATAATATTTTTAAACCTGAAAAGACAAACTTCTTACCTTATGATGCCACAAATCCATCGCAATATTATTTGGTAACTGACCACCCATACTTAGAATAATACCTTCTGGATTTTCGCTATTATAAATATCCATAACCACCTACATATTTTTAAATACAAAAAATATATAATATTTATTAAACATATTGTTAATTAAAATAAATAAAAATTAATGGCTTTTCATTTATTAATTACCATAAGTAAGAAATTTAAGTACATAAATGCCTTTTATGAACATTAAAAAGCAAATGAAGAAAAATATTTGAATCTGTTATGGTGGTATCAAGAAACAGATATAGATCAAAGCATACAATAAGAAGTTTTATATTTTGTAAACACCATTATATGAAAATATTAGTAGATAAGAAAAATTGAATTTTTAAAGGCATAATTAAAATCCAATGGATAAATTTTATCAATATGAATTTAATATAAAAAGTATTCAAATTTTATTATAAAAATGAAAATTGTTACCTCAAAGGAAATTTCATCAAAATATAATCGATCACATT
The DNA here is from genome assembly GCA_021605075.1 of Caerostris darwini. NCBI lineage: Eukaryota > Metazoa > Arthropoda > Arachnida > Araneae > Araneidae > Caerostris > Caerostris darwini. The sequence continues at coordinate 198,793 of BPLQ01011097.1, read as the reverse complement.
TATCATAATCAGTACTAACTGTTTCAGGATTATAATTCACCATGATGGTTTGTTTATTCATCTATAAAAAAGAATTACATTGAATATAAACAAAATATTTTGCATATATTCAATATTTCAACAAATAATTTCAGATAGATTATCTACCTGAAATTATTTTTTGAAATATGATAGCCTCAAAAAATTTTAAAAGATTTAGGATTTCTCATGACTATTTGAGAATATTTAACTAACTACAATAAATTGTATAATTATGGCAATAGAAAAAAAAAATAATACAATTTGAAAAAATATATATATACTATCCATCCTGAATGATTAACCTATTTTAAACAAAGGGAAGATATAAAATTTATATTATTTAAAGTTCCATTTATCAGAAGAAAAAAAAAGGCTATGAAATTAAGAGAGAATCAGTTAAGAAATGGAGAAAAGATTAACATCACAAGAATGAAAGAAAAAAATTCAATTATCATATTAATTTTACCTTGCGAAGTTCCTCCACACAATTGACAGCACAATAATCAAATTCGACAGAACTGCCAATTCTATATACTCCAGAACCTAATACCATTACGGCATCACCAGGAAATTCTATATCATGTGATTCACCATTGTATGTCAAGTACAGATAATTCATTGTAGCTGGCCATTCTGCAGCAACTGTATCAATTTGTTTCACCTTAGGCATTATATTCAGAACATTTTCTCTATGTTTTCTGATAACATATTCTGAACTATAAAGTAAATTATAAATATAGAGATTATTGTCTAATAATAAACATTGAAATATTTTCAACTTGAAAGTTTTATCTTTTTTTATCAATAAATATAGTAAATAATATTTTATTAATAAATTAAAATAAAAAGAGTTTCAAATACTATAATTTTTTCCTATGAAGAACAATGGCATATAACCTGCAGTCATAATTTTCAGGGTAAGGGGAGATATGACACTACTGTACAAATCAGCATTTTTTTTCCCCTTTAAAACATTTACATACCAAAATAATTCTATTTCCATACTTCTACTTAAACTGTCACATTATTTTTGATTTTTAAGAGCACTTTAAGGTCAAAATAATATTAAAAAATAGCAAAGAGGAAATTGAAGAAAAAATATGTGCTTATATTAATGAAATAAAACAAATAGCAGGTATACTACATTAAATGAAACAAGTAAATGTAAGAAAATAATGGATTATAAGGATTCCCTCAAGAATGTTAAAATCAATCTCAATAATATAAAAAGAATTTCATAAAACTTCATATTCTGAACATTTGATTCTAAATTAAATGAATTACAACAATTTCCAGCAATTTATAAATTCATATTTGTCAAAAAGATGAAAATCTTGATCACAATCGCTGTTAATCATTTATTTAACATTCACTTTATCATTCATCTTGATCAAAAAGTACTTTTAAAAGATGATTTTCATATTTAATTTAAAAATAAAAATAATTAATATTTTTAAAAAATTATTGAAAGCAAAGTATTTTAGTAAGCATTTGTATAATATTTATAAAGTTAATAGGTAACATGAATTAAATATTATATTTGTTATATATTTATAATATTAAATATTAAATATAATTCCAAAATAAGCAAATAAATTAGTAAAAACAATCACTCCATTTTATTTTACATTTAAAGAAAATTTATATATCACAAATTTGAAGACAAAACAATATTGCATAAATTATAAACTTATATTTATATAATTTTTAAATAATTTTATAATTTAAAAGAAAGTATTTTATTACATACAAATATAATTTTATACAAATTTGTATTTACCTTTTAACACACATAGCAATGTGTTTATCAGAAAATCCAAGCTGCTTTGCTTTCAAAATTACATCAGTAGTAAGAACAGAAATATCATTAACTTGGATCTAAAATACACAAAAAACATTTAAATGTTAAAATATCAATCAAAATAGAAATTTGTTGAAACATATCCTTCTATTAGTTTTCTCTTTCATAAGATAATTTACCAAAATTAAATAAATTATTAAATGACTTAAATATAAATAAAATTATAATATACTAGAAAAAAACATTTTCTGATTTTATTTATGGTATTAATTTAATAATGCTTAAAATTTGCTGGTTTATATCCAGTAATACTAAAATTTAGATCATTAATACTTTAATCTTCAAAAATTTAATAGAATTTTAATCTCTAATTAAAAAGTTGTTCACTTGAAAATAACAAAATAGCTTTACGAAAATATTTATTGAAAATTGGAAGATATCTTTTTTCAAAAATTTTTTAATAAAAAATGTGAGTAAAATAAACTACATGAAGTATTTTAGTTTCTTTTTTTTTTTCCATACAAAAAGAAAGCATTCATTTTGAAACATTAATATTTAAATGCAATTATTGGATAAATTTACACAACTTCATTAAAGCCACATTACAAAACATTTTACAAAGATAAACCAATTACAAAAGGCTTCAAAGATTTAATGAAATTGAAGGAACTGCTAACCAAAGCAATTAACAAGGAGGAAAAATTACAGAAAATTAACAGAAATTATTATAATTTGCTTCATTAACTATTTCATATAGTAAAATATACTGGAAAGTTTCTTTTAACTTTTTATTATATTTAATACATTGTAGAAGTTTGAAATACATAAACAGACTATTAAAATATCATTAAATACATACCTTGGATCTGAAACTCTCTAGATATGTTTGGAAATCAATAATATTTTTCAGTTTGTATAAAAACCAAGAATCAATGTCAGTAAGTTCCCGTAGCTTTTGAACTGAATAATTGTTTTTTAAAGCAGCTGCAACTACAAATATTCGCTTATCAGTTGGATATTCCAATTCCTAAAAAATACATATCATAGAATTTATAACAGTAAAATCCAATAATGTAAGATAATATCCATTAAATAACCAGTAAATATCCATTAATATGAGATATCAAGAAAATTTTATAAAAAAGAAATACAATTTCATTAAATGTAGTAACATTATAAAACAATGATTTGCGAAATTAAAAATTAAGATTAATTTTGAAAAATTCAGTATACATCTAATTTATTTATTTGAACAGTACTACACTTATTCAAAAATATCCTAATCTCAAATATACCATGCAAACTTAATTTTTTTAAATCTAAATTATATTAAAATAATTTTATAAATTATTTGATATTAATTTAAAAATAAAAGTCAACTTACTTCATCATTTACTTCTTTTACATATGGATCAAAACCAACAACATTCTCATCTACCATTCTTAAAGCTTTTTGAAATGCTTCTTCAAATTTACGGCCAATTGCCATAACTTCACCAACACTTTTCATAGAACTACCAATCTATAAAGAAGTTAAAAGTTTAATTTTTATTAGAATCAGATATAAAATAAAAATTTATTTTTATATTAAATGCTGTAGAAAGTTTCTCTGAAAAGATCTACAAAAAAATGTATGCAATATAAAAGCAAACAATTACAGCCAAAATACTATTGCTAACAGTAATTTGTAGTACATAATAGTAGTACAACACATTGTAACACACACACATATATGTAATTAAATATATATTCACAGGACTTATACAAAATAATGGCAAATAATCATTATAAATAAGTTTAATAAAAAATAAAACAAAAAATTAAATAACAAATAAAAAAATATTTTATAAGTTAAAAATTCGAATTAAACATTTATTTTTTTTATTAATAAAAAATTAATTTATTATTAATAACATTGTAAAATTTCTTCCTTATTTATAAAAAATACATACCTTTGTACTAACATGAGGAAATTTCCCTAAATCCCATCTTGGAATTTTCACTACACAATAATCCAAACTTGGTTCAAAGCATGCTGTTGTTGTAGTGACAGAGTTTCTTAAATCTAGCAGAGATTTACCAAGAGCTAACTTAGCAGCAAAGAATGCTAGAGGATAGCCAGTAGCCTTACTAGCTAATGCAGAACTCCTTGATAATCTGGCATTAACTTCCACAATATAGTACTAATATAAATAAAAAGAAATATACACCAATTTAATGTTTTCAAATCTTAGAGTATAGGCAACAAAAATTTATAAAATAAGAAATAGTGAGAAAAAGTATCAAAATCTGTTTTAAAAATATTTTAGCCTTTATAAATAAAAATTATGGACAGATATTTAAAAATTTGACACATGTGTATATATATTGCAATAAGAACATCATTAAAATTTCAAAATTAATATTTTAATCTATACAATTTTTTAATATTTATTTAAGTATATATAAAGCAATATTCTATATTAGACTTATTGTTAATAAAAGAATTTATAACAATATTATATCAATCCTACTACAAATATTATCTTTTAAACATAAGTAAAAATCCATATAATTGAGGCTTTTTGATGAAATTTAAAAAGAATAAAAACCATGGGCAACATAGCACATTAACATATTTTTCAAATAAATAAACGAAGACAAACAAAAATGATTACTTCTTGCAGATTTGGATTTAATGCATACTGAATGTTGCATTCTCCAACAATTCCAAAATGTCTGACTACTTTGATAGCTGTTGTCCTGAGTTTGTTATACTCCAGATTTGTCAAAGTTTGACTAGGAGCTACAACAATAGATTCACCAGTATGAATTCCCAAAGGATCAACGTTTTCCATATTACAAACCTAAGTAAAACATAAAAAGGTATATGGATATTTATAAAGTATCTTAATAAATAAATATATTTTTTATTAAAATAATTCTCCACACTTAAATACTTGAAATAAAGTATTTTATTTAAATATTGAAATGAAATATTTGAAAATAAAATTTTTATACTATATTACATACTATAATTCAAATTTCAGTCATAATAGAAAATAAGAAAAATATAAACAAAATAACTGAAAATACTGTCTGTATAAGTATAAATTAATAGCAAATGCTACTTTAGATAATTTAATGATATTTTGTATTTTTTAAATAATTTATCACGGAAAAGTTTTCATTTTCTTCAAAAACTTCCATGAGTACATTTAATACAAAATAAATATATATGAAGAAATGCTCTTAATATTATAATGTAATATAAGCAAGATGAAGTTATAATGCTGTATATGATAAAATATAAATGAAGCAGAAAAAACATAAAAAGATTACAATATTTAAGGACAAATTGAATGTAATAAACAATAAATACAAACTATTTTTAAAACTTACTGTTATGCAATTGTCATAAACATCTCTGACAACTTCATACTCCACTTCCTTCCATCCTTTCAGAGATTTATCAATTAATACTTGTGGAGATCTAGCCAATGCTTGAGTAACTAAAGCTTTCAACTTTTGTTCTGTGTGAGCAAACCCTGAACCTAAGCCTCCAAGAGCATAAGCAGTTCTAACTAAAACTGGATAGCCAATTCTTTTGGCTGCACTGACAGCCTAAATATTCAAAAATGGAAAAAAAATACTATAAAAGTATTTTCTAATAAAGAAAATACTATAGATAAGAAGGGTTACCTAAGGTTAAAAATATGTTTGGTTATTTTTAAAGTAAATTATCCTTTAAAATTAATATTCAATTAATTAAATTTTTCATTAGTATGCTAATTTAAACTTAGTGTTATTGAATCTAAATAAATTATTTCCTCTCCATAAATATAAATTTAATTTTTTTAAATCATGTTAGACAAATAATGAGTCTTGTATATAGAAAGATAAAATGTGAAAATTAAGGTGGTATTTTTATCAAAACTAAAAGATTATAACAAACCGTCACAATAAAACTATTTGAAATTAATATAACATTCAAAAAATTTGTTACGAAAAGTATTAAATAAAATAATAAAATTAATTTTGAAATAAGAATTTTTTTAAAAGAAAAAAGTCTTCAGACAACATATTGCATGTCTTTAATCTAAATTTCAAATAATTAATATTAAAAAGAGAACAAGAAAAAAAAATAATACATACTTCTTCAACATTATATACAGCAGCATTAGGTATAACCTTCTCTCCAATCTTTACTAATTCTTCATTGAATAATTTTCTATCTTCTGTGTTAACAATTGAAGATATGGATGTACCTAAAACCTTAACATTAAATTTTTGTAAGATGCCAAGTTTTTGAAGTTCTATACCACAATTTAAAGCTGTCTGTCCCCCAAATGTCAGAAGAATGCCATCAGGTCTTTCAGATTTGATAACCTGGAATTAAATTTAATTTATTCTTATTAAACTGTTTTTCTATTAATCAAATTAATTGTTCAATTAGTCAGAAATTCAAATACAGCCAAATTTAGAATAAGACATTTTTTAAAGTTATAGCCTAAGTTTCATTTTAATTAAATATTATAATGTTTTTAACTTGAAATATTTTATTATTATTTATTATTTAATTAGAAAACTTTTAATTTTTAATCATCTACATATATATTATCCACTTAAATCACAGTTACATATGTTGGTAACTATATTATTTATATACTTTCAATATAAATTGTGAAAATATAAATTATGTATGCTTTAATAGTGACATCACTATTACTATCTATACATACTATAATAGTTGTGGTTTAAAATATTAAAATACAAGATGATTAAATATAACCTAAGTAAAATTATAAAAGTATTAATATTTAATTTTGTTAAATAATTTAATATTTTGAATAGCAGGTAATTTGAAAGCATCTCTTTTTCTCATTAACAAATTTACAAAATTTGTAAAACATCATAAACATATGAGCATTTAATTCAACTTCAGAAATAAACATATGCAAGTAAAATAGTCATAACTACAATACATTTTTAGAGGTTTTTATATACTAATACAATACAATTTATATATAAATTACCCACAATCATTCTACATATGAGAAAAAGAATATAAGAAAATAATAAATGAATATTCTGAACACATTGCTAACCTCTGTAACATAATGACTTGTAATTGGTAAGAAATAAACTTTGTCTGCTAAACCTGGTGAAGTTTGAACAGTTGCAATGTTTGGATTTATCAAAACACTAATAATATTTTCTTCTTTTAAAGCTTTAATGGCCTGGAAAAGAAAATAAATATTAGTAAAATTCATTTTTAAATAAACTCTATGAAATTTTTTTTTTCCTATTTTTTTTAAATAAATAAGATAAATTAAACATAATTAGTTGTATCAAATATTTTAAAACAAAAAACAAATTGAATTGTGATTGATCTTTAAATTAATTGAAATAAATACTTGGCTTTTAACTACAGTTTAAATAACATAACATTTATAATAAAAGAGTAACAAAAAGATATTATTGAATTTGAAATTGTGAATTGTTTTATAAGTTATTCATGGCCCTATTGATTTTTTTCTAAATTATTATAAAAAGTATGAATATTATACATTAAAAATATGAATAAGATTACATTAAAAATCTTTTATCAAAGACTTCAACCTGAAATTTTATTTACAATATCATTTTATGGCAATAAATAATTTTTAGTACAGAACTATTTATAAAAGTATTCCACACTTTTATTCACAAGCATGATATACTTAATGCTGAAAATGCAAACATTAAAAATCAATATTTTGCTAGCTAATTTAATTCATATCAACCAATAGCAAAATTGCAATATTATTAGGTGTCAAATTTTTTGTTAATTTCTCAGTGAAATTTTCTTTTAATACATATTTAAAAAATATTTTAACTGTAAAATTTAGTACATGCATTTTAAAATTATCATACATAAAAAAAAGATTTTATTATATGCAAGTTTAAAATTTTTATTATATTATATTCATCAGAATCAAATTATTAGTGTTTCTCGGCACATTAAGTGAATGTAACCTTTAATTATATCTCTTATTTAAACGTGAAAGACAGTTAATAATTAAATGATCAAAATTGTTTTAAACCTTTTATTTTCTATTTTCACTCTGAATATCACATGATATAATATATGTAAACAAGATATTTGCTAATAGCATCTAGGGAAAAATATAATTGATAGCAAACATACTTGAGATCCTGAATAATCAAATTCTCCAGCTTGTCCAATTGACAATCCACCTGAGCCAAGTATAATAACTTTTTTTCTTTTATATTGATTTTCACTGTCTCCTTGTTCATTTACACCCATCAGACACTCACAACCAGCTATTGGAGCTGCCTGCCTCTTATAATACATCTGAATTCTCTCATCTACAACAGGCCTGTGAATAATGTATATATATATATTTTTAAATGTTAATCCATTACATTTTTATAGTCTACTTTTAGTAGCTTATCTAAAAGAAATGTTAATTTTTTTTTTCATATAAAGGTAAATTATAAATGAGGGATTTATGTTGATAAAAAAACATTTTTAAAAAGAAAATACAAATGTCTTCCAATAATTAATAAATCAAGCTATCCAAAATGAAAGCTAAAGCAAACAAAAAAAGTAAACAGTAAGAGTTAATTTTTTTTTTTTAAATTTCCATTAATTTTAATTCAGTAAGAGACAATATGTTATACATTAAAAAAAAAATTTTTTTAATGAAAAAAATATCAGTATTTCTCAGAGTACTCACCCAAGGACATCGTTTTTATGGTCCAGAACAAGTTCAATAAATATATCAAATAGGAATTCCAGATCTTGGGGTCCAGCACAATGCTCAGGATGAAATTGAACACTAAACATTAATAAATGTTAAAATATTTTACAAAAAATTAAAATTTCTGTGTAATAATTATCTAAATAAAATTCCAGAAACAAAAAGAAATAAGTTAAAAATATAATTCATCATGAGGTTTAGAGCCAATGTTTATATAAAGTCTATAAAAAAATAATTTCAAATATATTTTTAAATTAAATAATGATCTTATAAAAAAAATTATGACTTATTGCATCTCTATTTAACTTGTCTAATTTAATAAAAATTCTTAATTTTAAATACTTTATTTTCATTTATTTATTTTGTAGATTTAAATTCTTATTTTAATAAACTTGCATAATTTTTTAATATTAATGATAAGTAATTTGCATGTTTTGAAATATATTAAAATTTATGCATTCATATTTCTCAATGACATATAAAATGATTTATACAGTGTGAAAAAAAAAGAGAGGTGAAAATTAAGAAAAATTACAGATAAGGATAATTTTAAACCTTTATTTTCTTTCTGTTACTTTTAACTTTACATATTAATATATTATAAGAAAAAAATTAGAATAAACTTTGATATCATTCACATATCTGTCAATTATAATAAATTAACTAGCATAAATCATCTGAAATGACTGTGGTTTTAAATTTTTTCTTTCTAGCAAAAAGATAATTCAAATAAATTTATGCAATACATCAAATGTTTACTGTTCATAAAAAAACTAAAATGCCAACTAACCTATTTTATCAAAATAGGTAAAAAAAAAAAATGTAAAGCTCATTTATTATTTATCAGGAAACAAGTTCTTTTTACTTTAAATTAAGAAATGGAAACCTTATTTTGATGACATTACTTAAAATATAAATTATAAAATTGCAACAACTAATAACATACAGCAAAACAAAATTACTTTGCAATTCATTTTTTTTTTAAATAAGACATACCTGAAAAAAGGTAAGTATGAATGAAATATCCCTTCATTAGTATGGTCATTAGCATTTGTATAAAGAGGAAGCCACTCATCTGGAAGAGATTTTGCATCTACAGCAAATCCATGGTTTTGCGAAGTTATACAGCATCTCTTGGTATCCAAAAATACACATGGTTGATTATGTCCTCTATTTCCATACCTTACAAGATAAAATAATAATTGGAATATTTTTTCTTTTAAACATTAAAAAATTACATTCTATCATTTGTAATAAATTTAGATTAATAAAAAATTATATAATCGATTAATTTTTTAAAATACAAATTTATAAAAACCTTTATATGAAACACTTAAAAAAGAATAACAAATGGAATATATGACAAATAAGAATTTTAATTTTAACGAATGTTTAATTAAATAATTTTTTCATCTTATAATGTATTTAACACTAATATCATGATTTTACTGCTTTCTCTAAAAAACAGCAATTCTGAAGGCATTAATAATATTAATAATAATAAAGTTATTAATAGTATTTAAAATAAAACAGCACCTAGTATTTTAAACGTTTTCTTATTTTTATTTACTTTAAATATGATGTAAATTACACTTTATTTCTTTTTGTAGTTAAATACAACAAACATTTTTTTTCAATTCAATTTTTATGTACAAGAAAATGTGCATGCCTTTCATTAAATTCTAGAACAAAAGGCACAAAAAGTTAAACTGCCACTATTTAAAAAAAAATTACAACATTTTCCTTGAAATAAAAATTTAATATTTATTTGAACAAAAATATCCCTTTCAATTTAAATAATATAATACATAAGAACTAAAATTAATTCACTCCACTATTCATAATTAATTATTCATTACTAACTTACTCCATTTTATAAGTTGTAGCTCCAGCAGCAAGAGATAAAAGTTGATGTCCTAAGCATATACCAAAAATTGGTTTTCCTACTGGATTAAGTAAATTTTGAAGATTTTTTATTGTTTCTTGACATAAATCTGGATTTCCAGGACCATTGCTCAAAAATAATCCATCAAAATCTATATTAAAAAAGCAGCATAAAATAAGTTGCTATTAAGCTATATGTTGCTAACTAATAATAAAATTCTGGATAAATAACAAACCATTACAAATATGATTTATGACAACCAAGAAGGAACTTAAGTAAAATTTTTCATTTAAAAGAATATCTAAAATGATGAAATTTCAACTATATAAGAACAGTTTATAAATTATAAGACGATTATTAGAGTAAATTTAGAGGAATTAGTCAGTTATAATTTATAATACAAATTTTAATATCTTATTAATGTAAATTTTGAAGTTGTTTTATCAACTTATTTTCAATAAAATAAATATTAAATTTTTTTCATTTAAATTATCTGAACTTTATAATTTTAACTTAAAAAGTAAAAAATAAAATGTGTAAATGTAACTGCAATCAAACCTAATAGCAATAACATGGACATGAAATAGCTTTTTATAATTATTTTATCTTTTTATTTCAAATAAAATACCAATTCACTATAAATGTTATTCATAATGTAAAAAGAAACCTGATGTGAATACCCAAATGAAGCAAAAAAAAAAAATATATATATATATGTTATTATGTTTCCCTTATTTATTCATATGTAGGTAAGTTACAAATTGTTTCATACCTAACATTAAAAGACAACTCACTTTTAAGGTCTAACGGGTGATTCCAGGGGACAACATGTACAGCAGCACCTCTTTGTACCAAACAACGCAACTGGTTATTTTTCATACCACAGTCAACAAACAGAATTTTAGGCGAGCCTTTGGGATTATATGTTTTAACTTCCTATAAAAAAAATTTTTAATCTAGAATTAATATTCTATAATAAAACTATTTATAATATGCATAATAATTTTGAACTGTTAAGAAACTTTTTAAAACATACAAATGAAGTTTCTAGCTTCTTAATAAAAGCTATAGAACTTAATTAACTAGAAATTAATGCTTAAGTAAATAAATTCAGATACATATATTAGTATTTATAGATGCAAATTAACAAAAGTAATATAAGACAACTTATTTAATAATTCTTTAAAAAAAACATTTTTTTAAATAAATATACACTGTTTTGCTAACTTATACATTTTAAACATGAAAAATTCCAAACAGAGTTAATGTTAAAAGTATTTTAAAAAATTATAATGGCTTTTTTTTCTATTTTGAATAATAACAGATGGATTATTTAAAAAAATACAAATTTATATCCAATATAAAAAGAAAAAGCATGCCTTTGTAGAAACTTCTGCAACTAAATTTCTTATATTTGGATCTATAAATTTTATATCTTGTAGAGGTGTACCTTCAATTACAATCTAGAAAATAAATAAAAAAATTATATACAAATAAAGCATGTAAAAATTTTACTACATTATGGATCTTGTAAAAATTTAATAAAAAAATATTACAATAAAAAAATAATTAAATAATAAAAATAGATTGCACATGTATCATACAAAGCAAATTATCTTTTGAAAAGGAAAAAAAATTTCCTTAATTCATGAACACAAAAATTAGGCAAAATAATATGAGTTACACATAAAAAGATTTTATTTGTTATCACTTCTGACAATAAAAAATATGTTTGCATAAAACTGCAATATTACATTAGAAATTTTTTTATTATTGTCTTCATGGCCCATTGGTGAAATTTTCTGTAATCTCTAACAACATTCCTGCTGTGCCAATGTTTCGGTGGATTTACGACTGAATCCAGTAATTCATCGTTGTGTTTGTGGTTTGGTTAGGCCATTGTTTAATTCTTTGTCTTTTGTCTAATAATAGTCGCAATCCATAATAGTATAACAACAATATAAATACACATGTATTAATTTTTTATTTCTAAGATTTCCTTCCCCCTAATTTGATTTCTATTCTTTATGCATAATTTTAGTAGTAAAAAGGTAGTAATAAAAACAGAACATAAATGAAACAATTCTTAATTTTTGAAAACTTGCAAAATTTTTATATACATTCATAAATTTTAATATGCAAAATTTTCATATAATAAAATGCCTAAAAATAAATACCTTTCCAAGGCAGCCATTTTTCTTACTACGAATTCTCTTGGTAAGATCACGAGTATCAATACCTGAAATTCATATCTTAAATCAATAAAAAATGCTACTGAAATACCAATAATAAAAAATTACAAGAGGCACTTTAAAATTGTTAAATTAAAGTGCCTCTTTTTCAGCTATTGATTCTTAATTTTTTTTTTTTTTTTTTTTTTTTTTTTTGCTGAATGGACCACTTGTGTTCATGTGCCTCAAAATTTACTCTTTAAATAGTTTAATCTATTTTTAACAAATGTTTTCATTTGATTCATATTTCTTTTAAGTTCTACAAGAATTCAATGAGCTTTAGTGGCACTTTTCTTCTAATTAAAAAAGAAAAGTGAAACTTTTCTATTTCTAAATTTTTTAATTCAATATGTTCAAAATTAAAAAAAAAATAATAATAATAATAATGTTTTTACACCAATGGAATGGCACATACAAAACAACAAAGCCAATGTCAGTCTGATGCATCAAATTATAATTTTAATTGTGCCGTCTTTAAAAAACTGCATTAAATCAATATAAATGTCCTGAATGACCAAGATAGCGTCCTTTTCACTATAGGAAGGCAAAAATACCCTTCGTTAATTGATATACTTGTTTCTACTGCTACTTGAGAGGTATTCTGAATATAAAATGGCAAAACAACATTTCAAGAATAAAAATCTGAATATCAATGAAGTACACAAAGAAAGAAAGAAATTTTACTTTTAATTTATTTATTGAATAAGATTTATTACTTTTAGGTAGTCTTCAAAGCAAAATCCTAGATGGAAATCTGATATTGTTTATAAAATTAGAAAAATTTGAATTTTATACCTTGAATTCCAGGAATACCACTGCTTTTCAACCAGTCAGATAATGATCTAGATGAACTCCAATGACTGTATTGTTCACTAAGCTCACCAACAACTAAACCTGCAGCCCAGATACGTTCAGATTCAAACCATTTTAGAATTCCATGTTCATCGCATTCTTCAGGTCCTACTCCATAATTCCCAATTAAAGGATAAGTCAAAACAAGAATTTGTGCATGATAGGAAGGGTCTGTTAGCGACTCAGGATAGCCTACCATACCCGTCTGGAAAACTGAAAAAGATTAACAATGTTTAAGTAAATTATAAAATTAACTGAATAAATATGGCTATACATTAAAAAATTCAAAGTAAAAATATAATCAGAAAGCCATATTAAAAATAAAATTACAACTAGAGAATTATTTTGAAATGATAAAATAAAGTGCATTTTAAAACGGTATTAAGAAAGACAACACAAATTTAAAAGGAAATGCATATTAAATGTGATAAATTCTTTTTACGATCAGCACTTAAGAATATTACTAGGGAAGGTAAAATTAATTAAAAGGGGAAAATGTTTTGCATTGAATTGTATTTGCATTTCAAACAATCATATTCACTTCATATTTTATTATTTAGATGATTTTCCTTTCAAGCAACTGATTAGATTTTTAAATGAAACCTAATTGCATAAACTTTAAATTTTATAAACAGATATCATTAAAAATTCAAAAAAAAATTATAAATATATTTTTTAAAGATTTTTTTGAAAAATTCTTTTTATTTTTTATAATAATAAGAAAACAATATTTATATGGAAATAAAACAAAAGATATTTATTAATAACTAACAGAATCTAAAATATTACAGCAAACTTAAAGCATATGAATTTCATTTTGGAAATTTAATGAACGGAATAAAATAATATTATTAGAATAAATGAATATAGATTTCAGATTTTCAAATATTCAATTTAATTTCATTGTAATCTAAAATATGCATTTTTCTGTTTTGTTTTAAGATTCTGCATTTAGATGCATTTTTAAGGAGACGGATGCATCATAAAGTCAATAGGTTGCATTTCATAACACATTGAAATATCAGTTCATATTTTGAGTGATAAAAATTCTACAATAAATATATAAATAAAATAAATGAAAGATAAGGATTAATTGCAATTCCAAATTGCATGTTTTTTTAGTTTGGTTTGTCGCTCTATGGTTATTTTGTGGACACTTTAGGCTAATTAGACAAGGATCTACAAATTAACGTGGATTCCAAATTACTCGCAAACACCCATGTCACTGCCAGGATTCGAACTGAAGCCTGTGGTACCAAAGACCAGAACTGCATGCTTATAGCTTGATATAACCTATTAGATTAATATTTATTTTTTTTAAGAAAAAGTATGACAAAAATTAATCAAAAAAATTATGAAATTTAGAAACTAAATTATAAACTAGGAGCTGTTATTTCCGATAAAATAAAGGTATAAATTGAAAATGCATATACATTTAACATTTTTTAATTCAAATATTAATAATTAGAAATACTTAACTTACCAATTTCACCAGATATGGATTTTTCAGCACCAAATATGGAACCTTTATAAACTGTTCCATCATCTAACACCAGATAGCCCAACATTGTTAATGCTAATTCTACAAAAAAGTTAAAATTACATTAGGAAAGTAAAAGTAAGTAAAGTATTACTAAAGTAAAATTACATGTGCTCCAAATGTAATGTTGAAGCTCAGTATTTTTTGACATATAATAAATATTTTTTATTGAATTAATTTATATAAATTATCAACAATTCTTTCTCAACTTTTGTTATCTTTCACTAATTAATAAATGTGTGTTGATTAATATTAAAATTAAATGGATAATATTTTAATGGCCAATTTTCTCAAATATAATTAATAATTTTTTAGGAAGCTAACGAGAATATCTTTAATTATTTCCTCAACTATACTATTTAAATTTTGTATGATTATAAGATTTGGATAAAAACAAATCGTACAAAATTCCTTTATAGATGTGTGTGGTTTAATTTAATACTAATGTAGCTTAAATTTATTTTTTTGAATTTTATAAACTATTTTCAAAATTTAATTTTAGTTTCGGTTTATTCAGAATTCTATATTACGGTAGAAAAACAATTATAAAATCAAATAAAGAAAACAAGTATTGTTAACAATTGAAAATTTACCCGTAAAATGGAATTCTGGAAATATAAAAGTTTCTAAAAATAATTACGTAGACGTAATTATTGAAAGATAAACAAATAATTGTGAAAGAAACTTTAAATCAGAACCGTTGCTGATTTTCGAATTTTACTTAGCCATAAAATTAAAATAAATCATTAATTTTCAATTTCTTATTTTAAATCATAATTTAGTAAACACTTACATACTTATTAATTTAAAATCACCTCTCTCATGAATCTCCGGCGCAAAACCATGTGCATGGGTGCATGCGCAAATGATGAATGCCAGGTGCGATCGTCAAAAAAATAAACAATAACCGGTTCTGAATTTAGGCAGGGTTCATACATTGTGATAGCATGTAGGAGGGATAACAGCAATTCTAAGGGATAGGTATGTCACGTCATATCTATTGATATTTTGTAATTGATAGACGTCTTACCCTGCTTCAGTAAACAACGAAAGTGTAAAATAAAAAAGCAACTACAAAAAGATCCCTCGAGGACTTAAATACTTTAGATTGGATTTAAAATACTTCAGACTTTTCGTAATTTAGTTGTAAAATTTTTATTACTTGAGAGATGAAGGTTTTAGAGAAAGGATGAACTTACAGATGCGTTTTACAAAAGATGAAAATTTAAAATCTTCAGTTTGTGATACAACCAGGGCCAGAACATCGCATAGACAAATGTGACAAATGCCTAGGGCCTGGTTTTTAGAAGGGCCCTGTCAAATTGTCTATGTTGAAAAGATTTGTAAATAAGATAGTTTACTTTTCTATTGAACAACTGTATATAGTAAATAAACAAAAATATATTGCCTTTATATGGGTATTGCGAATTCTAAAATTTAAAGACAATGTGTTTTTATGTGTCTTCTTACTGAAAGTAATTCTTCCGATAATGTAGAATTTTTTTAATAACGATAAGAATAATATTAACTATATATATTCTTAATCTCCTGTGAAGTAAAAAAATATATTATTTTTATACGATTATTGTGAATATCTAAAATATAACGGAAATGTGTTGTCATGTTTCCTCTTATTGAAAGTAAAACTGCTTATAATTTAGAATTTTTTAAATATATAATATTATTTAAATATTAACCCGAGAGCTAAATTAAACAATTAATATTTCAAGGTGATACTGTCATTGTATAACAACTTTTGTTAGGCATTTAATAAAATAAATTTCACACATTTTTTTTTTTTAAATTTATAAACGAACTGGTTAAACTTTTCAAGAAGAACTAAAGTTTATTGTTGTATATTTAATATTATTAATTAATAAAAATTTAGCAGTTGTTTTAGTTTTTCACATTATTTAGTTTTGTTTTATTTATTGTTTTGAATTGTTCTCTTTCTTGTAGGAGAGGAAGGGGCCCCGGTAAGAAGTAAGTAATCAGGTCTCGATCTAACATCAATAATTAACTGCTTGATTTCAATGCTTTTTA
The DNA here is from genome assembly GCA_021605075.1 of Caerostris darwini. Lineage (NCBI taxonomy): Eukaryota > Metazoa > Arthropoda > Arachnida > Araneae > Araneidae > Caerostris > Caerostris darwini. Next base: position 181,674 of record BPLQ01011097.1, on the reverse strand, counting down.
AAATTTTAATTTGGTTTAACTTATAGTTTTCCCTTTAAAGGTGTTTATAAAAATGTTTTCATTTCAAAATGATAAAGTTCTCTGGATGTTTTGCGCCTTTTTCTTACATAAAATCTCACACATAAGACTTTTGTTTGGAATTTTAACATAAGTAGAAACTAATGAATAGCATGTAAAAGTAATTAGCTATTTGAAAAGTTTTTAATGAAATTGTATAAATCTTATTAAAAAAAAAAGGCTCCATTTTAAAATTCTGTCAATTACTACATCGATTGTTTTTCCTTGTCTTCGACAAGCGCAATAAGTTTTGAAATTAAGTTATTAATTAAAATTAGTACAATAATCAATAACTAAACACATCGCTTTTATTTCATATATAAATTAACCTACATAATTTATATTTAATAAATAAATTCTTAAAATTAATTCCTTTTAATTCTTTCCAGACGAAAAAAACATTTTTTTTTAAATAATTTGATTGGATTTTAGGAACCATTCTGCCAATGAGTAAGAGAGGTTATATATATATGTATATTAAATATTTCTTAATGTTAGCATCTATGCTTTAAACAGGCACTTTAATATATTTCTAATTTCAGTTTTATTAAGTTTAATTTCTTTCTTTTTTTTTTTTTTTTTTTCTATTAACCTTTTTTTTTTTTTTTTTTTTTTAATTTTTTTTCTAACAAAAATTTTTTTGTTTTTTAGAATCTGAATAATTTCTAAAATCTTTTCGTGCAGTGTAAAGGCAATTTTTTCACTTCTGCACGTTTTTAAATCTCAGTTGTAAGTCTGATATTTTATTTATTGATTTATTTTGCTTTATTGCGTTTGTAATGGTATCGAAGCTGAAATTAATTCAGAACATTTGATAATATCACATAAAATAAAAGCAAAACAAAACAAAAGAATTACTGTGGAATTATTGCACAAAAATTGAAATAAATATTTTTTTTAACAAAAGCTGAGGATTGTTCATAAACAAACTTCCTAATTACTTTTAAAAATCTTCCCTTAGTTCTGAAGGCACCATTTTAATTAAATATAATTGTACATTTTTCAATATCGAATAAGAATGTTTTGTAAAATAAATTTAATTTCATATGTATATTTTATTTATGTCTATGTAAGGAAATCTAATTTTCAAATCAAAATTCATAACAAATATTAATAAATAATAATAAATAAAATCAATAAAAATTTATGTTGATATATTGATTTGGATGTTGTATTTGATTTATTTAAAATCAAACAATAGAAATTAAAAAAATAGGCTGATAGCAAAAACTAAAGATTTCTGAAAATATCATGTTTTTTAAAAGAAAACCGTCGTTTTGATAAAGTGAAGGAATTTTAAATTACGATTAATTTTTTAAAAAATATTTCTGTAAAAAAAAAGAATATTTGATTTTTTTTTAATCTTGATTATAAAAATTGGTAATCCGAACTAATGTCAATAAAATAAAGTATTTAAAAAAAATGGTTCTCGTTATATAAAACTAAATTTCACTCTAATTTATTAAAGTAAGTCACTTTACGAAATTCTTAGAAATAATATAGTTCAATATAGGAAAGAGAATGAATAAAATAATATTTGTAGAATATTGGCAAACTGACCAGGGTATGATACATAGTTGTTTATCTTTACTTTCTTTCAACAACATCAGTTATACACTGTTCAACAGATTTGATAAGATAATCAAGATCGAACTGAGAATCGTAAAAATAAAAGTGATCGGTTGAAATGATAAGAAAGGCCAATAACTGTTCAACTGAGGGTTTATTTATTTTTTTTTTCCCTTTTTTTTTTTAAAAAAAAGGTTGGTATTAATGTATATCAAGAATAGTCAGTCGATGGGCGAAGGTCGGGGTGAACTTTTTTTTTCAGGGGTTGATCTGCCCCTTATTTGCATATCGTACAGACGAAAACCTGAAAAACTTCTCTAAGCAACCTAGTTGCCGATACTCATCACAACGATCAAGTTTCTTCGTTTCGACGGATTCACTATCGGATTCAAACATGAATCTCTTGCATATTAGCTGTGCATGTTATCACTAGGTAACAAAAAGACAATCTGGGGATTTAATTTTAAAATTGAAGGTGGAGGTAACCCACTTGGTTAACTGCAGCATGCAAATATTTTGTATTTAATAGATGGAAAAATTATCAATCAAATATTATTTTATTAAATATTCTTCTTTATTGACGCAACAGCCATATGGGGGGAAAGGGGCAGATTTCGAGACAGGGGATGTTTTCGTTTTACGGGGTAGGGTTGTCAGCCCTACGCCCAACAATAATATTAGACCGGGACCTAAAGTTTAAAGGGGATTTCGAACCACTACAGACATTCATACCAAACATGCTCTAATGTTTCAATTTAATTACATGTAAATTGTTTTTTTTTTATTATTATTTCTGAATCTATTTATAATGTTAAGAATAAAATTGCAATTTTTTTCCTATATTATATTCTCATTTTATAATGATTTTTTTATTCAAAATTCATTTTAAATGTGTGATATTAGAATCACTTGCACAAATTAAATAAAAAAATTCTAATCTTCATTTAAATATAAAATACTAATCAACATTTAAATAAAAAAAAATACTAATCAACATTTAAATAAAAAACGCTAATTAACATTTAAATTAAAAAAAATGCTAAAAATCTATCACAATAGAGCTGTATTATTTTCTGTACAAAATGCATTTTTTGGAGAATAAATCTCTTCAAAATATATCTACGAATTGAGACAGTTGCTACTGTGAATTTGTTTACAGGTTTATCACAGCAACTTTTCTATCACAATCATCCAGGCACGCGTACATAATTTTGTCTTGGGAAGGGAGAAAGAGGGGGAGGCTCAACAAAATACTGCGCAAATGTTTGAGACAACTCAACAGGCTGCTCATATTAAATTATAAATAATAGAAAATTTGTTGAAATTCCAGTTTTAATTAGTAATTTTTTTTTCCCACATTGCATTAATTTGGTTCGAATATATAAAAAAAGAGACCATTAAAATAAGAGGTACTGCACAAAAAAATTAAAGTTTAATTTCTAAACACACACACACACAAAAGAATTACATAACTAGAAACTAAAAATTAACAATTAAATAAATACTAGAAACTAGAAACTAAAACTAAAACTAAAACTAAAAACTTAAATGAGAAACTAAATTAAATAGAAACTAAAAATTAAAATTCAATCTTCTTTTCTTTTTTTGCCAGTTCATCAACTTTAATATTTTGATGAATATTTAATAAAGCTAAACTATTTAGAGTTCCTTGCCCTACTGCCTTTCTCAAATACATTTTCAGTTTTCGTAGCGTTAAAAAAGATCTTTTGCTTAAGCAAGGGTGCCAGTGGTAGAGTAGCAAATATTTTTAATAAAAAATATGGCTAGTATTTGCTGGGAAGTAAATCTATGTTTTTATTATTATTGAATTGAATTTGTGAGTTAGAACACAGCAGTAAAAATAAATTTTCCATTGAATTTTGTAATCTTGTGAATAGAACTAATTTGAGCAATAACGTCACCAATAAAATTTAATGCATCGTAAAACTCGTTATCTGATTTTTGCAATAATTTGCACTGATGAAATGTGTCCGCGAACAATTTATTTAACACATGTAAAGATACTAAAATATTTGTTTGCCTCAAGGCATGTAATAACATTTTAAGGCATGTAATGACACGACATATCTCTGCTATTCTAAGACGCTATTCCTTCCAGGCTGTTAAATATGGGACTTAAGAGTTCTAGCATTGTTGGCATTGATTCATGTCTTTTTATCCATCTAGTAGGACATAGCTGTAATATTGTTTAAATTTTTTTTCTGTTGGATTTTGAGGCATATTCAATTTCTACTATCAATAAGTTTTGTCTTTTAGGAGTGTGAAAAAAATTGTAAATTTTATCAAATTATGCTCAATGCCTTTTCAATATTTTTAACTTTTATAGCCTTTTCTATTTCCAATTCAAACTGCGGGATGAGGATATAATTTTGAAATGATTACATGTACTTAATTAATTTTTCAATTTATGGAAGTTATACCATCGTAACCACGCTCTTATAAAAAAAAAGCAATCGGTTGGTATTTGCTGAGAGGTAATTCTAAATTTTCTTTTTATTTCAAAATTTAACTTTTGAATTACATCGCTAACAGCGGTAAGATTTTTTAATTGAATTTTTGATTCTTTTTTGTATATAATTAATTTGAGTAAACGTCTTCAAAAATTTAATGTAGTGTAAAGTTCGAACAATCAAATTTTTGTAACAACTTGCTCAGACGATATGTATACTCGAGCAGTAAGTATAATAATAATTCGAATATAAAAATCACACAATAATTATTCGAATATAAAAACGAAAGTGTTTTTGAAGTAAGTTTTCTTTTATCAACTATTATTCTCTAGAAAAATGAGAAGGCGTTTAATTAATCTCAACGAAAATTTTAATTGCAGATCACGAAATAACAGTTAAATTAATAACAGCAGGATACCTTCTAGTAACTAAATACTCAAATAATACATAATAAGTTTACGTAACGCATAGGAGATTAAGAATTTCAACAAGAATTAGGAATAAATAATTTCAATAGTAGATGTGAAAGGATCATAAATGGCGTATATTAGAAATGAGATTTGATTCATAATTAATAGAAAGCAATTAAATACAAGTAATTAAATAAGAATGCATAAATTTAACTATAAAAAGTATTACATACCTTGATGAAGGAAAAAAAAAAAAAAATGTGAAAAACTTTACAATGTAACAACAAAAATCTTACTATATAATAACGAAAAATTTCTCAATGTTACAACAAAAATCACTGTTAATAATTACGAAAAATTTAATAATGAAAAATTTCGCAATGCAACAAAAAAAAAAAATCTTACTATATAATAACGAAAAATTTCACAATATAACAACAAAAGTCTTGCTATATAATAACGAAAAATTTCACAATGTAACAACAAAAATCTTACTATATAATTACGAAAACTTTCACAATGTAACAACAAAAAGCTTACTATTAATAATTACGAAAAATAACAAAAAAATTTCACAATGTAACAAACGAAAATCTTACTATATAATAACGAAAAATTTCACAAAAAAAACACCTCATGCAACCAGACGGAAATACGAAATGACCTTATGACTTATATTAAAAAAGAAATTGAACTGCCAAGCAGGTCGTAATAAAAAGCAAGCTCCCAAGTTGAATTTATTATCGCCGTCTAGTGACCGCCAATTTGGCACTGAATCAAGGATTTGAAAGATCCACTTATAAACTTGGGGGTGGGCTCAAGTTTGACAAGCCCGCCCATCCCCCGCCAGATATGCTTCTGCATTCACCACTATAGTACCAAATGAGAATTTCCCTTTCATTCTAAATATAATTCTGTTTGTGTTTTATAATAACAAATATTGCTGACTTATGAAAAAATTTTATAGGGAAAGAACGAATTTAAATAAATCTAAATACTGATGTACTTTACAATGCAATTAAGAACATACATTTCATGTTATTCCTCTGATATTATAGACAGGGCCGGATTTTCTCTTTTCATCTAAATTCGGCCCTGATTATAGACTTAAGTTTCCAGCAATTTTTATGTAGCCTACCTTGGTTCATAACTTTTAACTATATATTAAAAGTGAATATAAACATAAAAGATGTATATAGGTAACGTACATAGGAACAATTTTTTTTTTCCACTGAACAACTAAAATTTCCCTGAAAACTTTTCTTTAACAACAAGGGGTGTGTTCGATTATCTTAAAGTAACATTGTTAAGTGACCTTGAGATAACGTGTTACTATACGGGATTAGGTTATTTTAGTGCCAATCTTGACATATGCTAGATTAAATGAGTAGATAAAGATGATTAGAATATAAACAATTAGAAGAATAGACGAATCCTCTTGTTGTTATTATACTACGTAAATTGAGATATATAAAGCTTTTCGAAGAAACTTTCTTCAACAAAATCACATATTTCCCCGTAACCTTGGGACAATGCCTCCAAAAATATATTTCAGCTGTATGTATACTACTTCATTGTCTCAAAATATTGCTAGATAGATAAAGGTTTCGTTCGAAATATTTAGAATGAGTTGAACCTCATTAAATATCAATTTTGTTTTAAAAAGTTTTAAGGTAGTTAAGTTTTTTAGACCACATTTCAAAGATTATAATATGTTTAATAAAAATGAAACACTTAAATATTAGAAAAAAATATTTTACTAACATTCATTGCAAACTAGGAGATAAGAACCTTTGACAGTAATGCATTTTAGCCTGAAGGCAGAATGCCTATCAGGCATTATTATATTATTTTTTATTTTCAACGAGTTAACAACGAGAACAACGAGTTTTCTAACAACGAAAAGTATCAACTTCGTTGAATATCCAGACATTAGCAAAGAAGAGCAAGAATTTTTTGTGCACTTTATAGGATTGCCATTATCCATTTTAGAACTGCGTTCATTACTTACTTTTAGTATTTTTTTTAATTTTTAGAAACTTTATTTTTTATCACTTACTAATTTTAAGCAACTATTAAAATTGTAAATTTATTTATGAATTAAGATGAGGAGGTTAAGGGGTCTATCCCCATTGGTACTCCGTAATCGGTACGCCAGTTAGCAGCGTTCATTGGGTTTTAACAATCATTTTCAGGCATAAATATTAAAAATCGATAAATAAAAATCATTTAGCTCATTATTTTTGAGCATGGTTACTTCCAATGTGTAAAGTACTCATTGGGAGTAACCCTGCTCAAAAGTAATGAGTTAATAATATAAATATAAATAAGCATTGAAGCCCACTTAATAAAATCCCATAATATCATACAGCAAATCCTTAACTTTTATTGTGTTATTTATATTTCATGATATCTTTTATAAATAAACAAGTAATAGGTAATTTAAAAGGGGTTTTTTTCCCCCATGTGTATGGCCAGAGATACAGTGAGATTTCACAGTTTGGTTTGTTACTCTACGGTCATTTTGTGCATACTTTAGGCTAATTAGGCCGGGACCTACAGTTTAACGTGGATTCCAGATCATTAACAAACATTCATGCCATCGCCAGGATTCGAACCTGAGGCTTGTTGTACCAAAGACCAGAGAGCTAGCCAATTGGTCATCAGGTCGCATGAGGTTTCACAGAGAAGTTACGATATACAGTATAGACTCTTGCAAGACTGTGCAATCTGATATATAGGGTGTTTACATGAAACTCCCTGATTTCAAATGTTAAGTGTAAGGAAACCGTGCATCTTTTAAAAATTGACTGTTGAATTAAGCTTAAAATTTAGAGTTATTGATTTCTGCATGCTATTACATTTTTTAAAATTTTATTCTGCATCACAAATTTATTACAGCAATTTGATTCGAGCATTAAGCATTTTAGCCTGAGAGAAAGTTTTTTCCATCTTTTCATATCAACAGGATACGTCTCCTTTATCTCACGGAAGCAAACATTGTAAGCATTTCCTGAATTAATTAATCTTATTTCCACTATACATAGTTTCTATATCAAGCCGTTTTCTTGTAAAAATTATTTAATTTTGATAATCCGTATTAACTTCTGAACTTGAACCATATTAACTTCTGAACTTGATTTAATTTCGTCACTATTCACCTATTTGCCCTTCCTTCACTATTCGATTTTTTCACTATTTCGTTTTTCATCTTCTATTTTTTTTCTTTCTAATGCAGCTGGCAAACACAGACACCTTGGTGTTGGATGCCTTAAGGTAAGTGCTGCACAGACGTACTCACTTTGCATTACCCAGGCGGGGCGCGTGTAACTTGAAGATAAGCCACGGACGCGGAGTAACAATGCCCCCGCAACGCTCTACGATCACATTAGACCGGGACCTACTTTTTAAAGTGGATTCCGAACCACTACAAACAACCATAGCACCGCCGGGACTCGAACCTGTGGTACCGAGCGCCAGAGCGCTAGTCACTCGGCCATTCAGGCCCTGTTCGTCTTCTGTTATTGAGGCATTTTTCTTTCATATTAAGATTGAAAAAGTGAATTTCAATACACTTTGGTTTCTGAGATAGGCTTTATTATTATTATTATTATTATTATTTTCATATTAAAACATAAATGAATGATATCTTTAACGCATATCAGATATGTTAAGTGCTACATAAAAAATAAGATAATTAACAAATGATGATAATTAATCAAATTAAAAACATAGAATAATTCTTGGAACATAAGAAAGACTAAAAAAAAAAGTAAAAGGTATGATCCAAAACATGCTTAAACTTATTTTCAAAAATATATTAAAATCTTGGGATTCAAATTTATAGTAAAGATGCCATCAAAATTATATACAACTAGCAAATATAACCCAAGTGGTGCTCGGTTTGTTTCAATACAATAGATTAAATTTCGAGTACATTTAATGAAATAAAACATTAATTAGAATTTAACTATTAATATTAAATTATAACTTAAAAACTAACTTAGTTTTTAGATTTTAATATTCTTAATTAGAAAAAATGGAAGTCTTAAAAACCCTTATCCTCCTCATATTAATTTACATATTATTTTATCATTTTCGAAAGTACAGTATTTATAAGAAAGTTCTTTATTATCAGTTTAATATCTTACGTCTTTTTTTTCCCTCGATTTTTTTTCTTGCAAAAATATAATTCCTTTTTTTTTTTTTTTTTTTTTTTTTTTTTCACACATATTCGATTTTAGAACATTTGAATTTAAAAAGATGTACATAAAATAAGTGCATTAAATTAGTTTTAATTAAAGCTAAATACAAAATAAATTACAAAATTATATAAATAAATAAATAATAATTTTAACTTTTATAAATAAATTACAAAATTATTTTATTTTAACAGTAAATTGCTGAAAATAATTGATATTTATATTCAATCTTTAACGTATTCTAACGTTGCCATGCCTTAACATCTTAAAATGAAGTTCTTATTTTATTAAAAAAAGAATTAACTAAAATTTACGTAAAGCCACAAATACTTGTAGTTTTTTTACTGTAGATATGCTACGTATTTTTCCCTCTACTAATTTTAAAATATAAAATACCGCAAATAGTAATCAGATTGAATTAAACCTTAGGAAAAGAATTATAATACATAAAAATGTTTGCATAAGATGATGTATTAAGATGGTGTAGAAATATCATCGTAAATTTTATCTGATAATTTGGTTTCATTTATTTAATCAGGATTTTTAATATTTATTCTTATTAATAGTAATATTATGGCCATAATTGAATTATTATTGTTTCAATTTTTCATATGGTGAAGTTCACTTTTTTAAGTGTATATTAAGCCTCGAAATGTACATTATGATGTACTGTTTTCATGTGTGTCTTAAATGTTCTGTGGGTAATGTTCGTTGAGCAAAACAAAATAAGTTATATTTAAAGGTTATTGAAGTATTGAAAATTTAATTTTAATAAAAAATACTACTTTTAAATATTAATTTTTCTCAAGTTTTTTAATATATATATTACAATTACCATTTATATTTACATTTAATTATTTGTATTAACGAGATTTTTGGTATGTTATAACGCGGGTATGATTTTTTTTAAAAAAGAATAAAATCTACCAATAATTCTATAGTGTAAGAATTTGTTTATATGTTTTAATAATAAGAATAAAATCTACTATACTTCTTTTTATAATGTTTTATGAAAAACAAATGTATAATCGGTAAAGAAGAAAAATAATTGTTTCCATCACAAAATTTCTCTTATAATCATTTTCAAAATTATTGAGAATTATAAAAGACAAAAAAAAAAAAATAAAGCGCCATTATACATTATTTGCAAAAGCATTCGAAAAGTATTAGTTTATTTCCAGGAGGTTAGTAATAAAATAAATTTTAAAAAACAAAATATTAAACAGAATATATACACGATATTTTTCTAACAATATAAAAATATTGCAATTAAAGCAATGGGTTTGCGCAATTATTGACGTAACTGTTAATTTAATTACTTGGACAAGAATTAGTGGTCAACTCCAGTTATAAAAAGGCATAATTAACTGTTAATTTTAGCAGTGGTGCTCAACCTCAACACTAGATGGCAGTTAGGAGTAGTGTACATTTTTGTCAATGTAGTTGAATTCAACGCTTCGGATGGGGCAGATTTTTTAGCAGTTGATTTCAGCAATTATTTAACAGTGCTTAACAACCTCGGCGCTAGGTGGAGTAATTCCAATTAAATTCAACTCTCGCAGTCGTGGCTACGTTATTTTTTTAACTTCACATAAGTTTAACAAATTAAAACATTAGCAGTGAAAATTTATATCGATTGATAGTTATTATTTATTTATTTAATGCTCGGCCTATTTTGTGTTTTATTGCATTTTATTTGCTTTTTCATGATTAATTATAGATACGTATTGTGAATAATTTGTAAATGAAATTGCTCTAATAGTTTAAAGATATGATAGGTTGCGAAGATATATAACACACACATAACACTATGATATTATATAATACACGAAACTCTTCTTAATTCTAATTCATTGATTTTTTTTTTATCAACAAAACTTGTTGAAAAAAAAAGAATGTTAACTATAAACCAAGTAATGATAAATCTTCTTTGTTTGTGATATACTGGACAAAAAAAAATTTCTCCTGAAAGAGTATTGTCTTTAACTGAAAATATATTTCACGGAAAAAAATCAATAGATTATAGATAAACCGACAAATCGGGGTTTTTTTTTTTTTTTTTTTGCATAAATTTATAATTGCCATCTTTTCAGATATGAAGAAAAAGTTATTAATATTTAAGTATGAAAACATTCGTATATTTAAAAAGACATTTGTTTTATCAATCTTTTTTTTTTTAATTCTATAATATTTGTATAAATATAAATAAATCTTTCATTTTATTTAACTTATCAACATACTAATGGCGATTATAAATTTCTAACAACAAATCTTTTCTAAAAAATTTTATCTCTTAAATAAAATTTTAGGAAAAGGAACTGAATCATTAAATTAACTATTTTAGTCTAACATATTGAAAAAAAAATTATTTTCTGTAAATGAAAATAATAATAATATGATTGCACGATATTACTGAAAATATAATACAAAAAGTGTAACATTTCTCTTAGTTAGTCTCTCGATAACTATATTCAACGTTACAATTCAAATTAATGTTGTTGATTGTATGACATCCATGTACAAAACTTAAACACACATTAAGTCATTAAGGTGTGTCAAATTTAATGGTTAAAATTAATCGTTAATTTATATTAGCCTTAGTAGTTAGCTGTGCCTTATTCTCTCGATTGCTCCCACTTTTATAAAGAAATAGCTCACACAAGTAAATTATTTGTATTTCGTTATCACATTACAAATAAATTTTATCCAGAATTGGAACAAATATTGATAAGAAAATAAATTTTATCTAAAATTAGAACAAGTATCGATGAAAAAATAAATAAATAAGGGTATGGCAAGGAAAAATAAATATTAAATAATCCTATAAGTTAACGTTACTAAATTTAATACTAATAAGTTATTATTACTAAAATAACCGAAAGAATATAAAATAATTAATATTACAGTTCTTTTTTAATAAGCTTTTATTAGCTTCACCTGTATGTTTGTATGTATGTATGTATGTTTGTATGTTTGTATGTAACTCACTTTTTGGGCTCGATTTTGGGACTGATGGCGCCATCTACTGGCGAGTCAGTCGACTGATCAAACCCTACTAATTTTGTATAATTATTCTGTTTAATCTTAATTACTTTTGTTTTATTTTACTTTTATCTTAAAATTCTCATTTTAACTTTAACCTTTTTATTTTTGGGCATCGTCAACGGACTCTTAATTGTACCGATAGCTTTAGCTTTTTCGATCTCCTGCTTTCACCCCGGGTAGAAATTCAGTAATATCCGCGATCGAATTGCGCTCTTCCTATTGGCCGAAAATTTCGGTGGCTAAAAAGAGGCGGATCTCAAAGGCATAGGAGTGCGATCATGTCGAATTGCGCTCTTCCTATTGGCCGAAAATTTCGCTGGGTAAAAAGTATGTAAACTTAGCGGATAACCGGCCAAGTGGAAAACAAAGTAAAAACAATTATACTTTAAAAAAACTAAAAAAATATACTTTTAGAGTTAATCAGACTAAAAAGTAAAAAATAAATTAATAGTTTAAAAAACTAAAAAATACGCTTTTAGAGTTAATCAATCTAAAAAGTAAAAAATAATTGTTAACATAAGAATAAAATGACTGACGAGAAAATGAATGTCACTGTTCTAAAAGCGTGGGGTGCTCGATATCAATCGTTATAATTTTTCACTAGTTTCATTCCGAAATGCAGAGTTAGTTTAAAAATGTCATACAAAGCACACCACGCTTTTAGAACAGTGACATTCATTTTCTCGTCAGTCATTTTATTCTTATGTTAACAATTATTTTTTACTTTTTAGATTGATTAACTCTAAAAGCGTATTTTTTAGTTTTTTTAAACTATTAATTTATTTTTTTTTTCTGTTTGTAATATTCGAAAATACAATAATGCCCTAAATATGTAAATAATAAAAAAATAATATTTTTCTTTAAAAAAAATTAATTTAGATGAAATTTTGTAACAGACATACTTGAATCAAATTAATTTTATTCCAGATTTCTGTAGCTTGTACTCGATTACTGCAGATTGAACTTAAGTACTGTGTACTATTTGCACTGTAGTACTGCAGACTTCACTTTAGCTGCACATTTATACTGCATTTCATTCAGAAATTTTAAAATGATAACGGCAGTCACTATCTTCAGTTTTTGACCAGCACACCTGATAGAAAGGATGAATAACGACCTTTGATGGAATTTGACCTTGGTTATCAGCTGTCATTAAACGAGTCGCTCTTTAAAGATAGCTGGTAAGTTCGTCTTTTTCTAGTCGTCTTTTAAAGTTCGTCTTTCTTCCCTTACAACATAGTAATAAATGGTCTGATTTGTAGGAACAAAATAAATTTTTAGTGCAATGGGTTTGTAGAAGTTAGACCAAAACATTATCAATAATAATAGATACGTTTAAGATAAACTTTTACCTCAATTAAAAGTCATTTCTATTTTATTTATCAGTTGGGAAATATTAAATTTTATTTTTATTTTATACTAAAATTTCAATTTACTTTCTTTTCTGCGTTTTTAACATTTATTACTCAGATTAATAAATCGTATTTTTTTATAATTTACATAATTTTTCTTTTTTTTTTTTGAAAATAAAGAAATTAGCATTATTATTAATAATGAAAATAATCATTATTAAAATAATGATACAATTACAATACCTATTTAAAATTAGATTTTAATTTATAATTATTTAAATTAATTAATTTTATTATTTATGCATATAAAAAATATTCATCATCATCATCAGCCCCATGGTGAGCTAAGGCCTTCTGCCTGCTGGCAGATTTCTAGACAGGAGATATTTTCTCCTAACGCGGTAGGGTTATCAGCACTACGTCCAATGCTCTACAGTCATATTAGAACGGGACCTACGGTTCGAAATGAATTCCGAACCACTACAGACATCTATGGCACCGCCGGGACTCGAACCCGAAACCTGTGACATCGAGCTCCAGTCACTCAGCCGTCAGGCCCCTTTAAAAAATAATTAATATGATAAAATAAACATAATTTGATACGTGTTATAATATATATTAGGTTGGGGAAAAAGAAATCCATTATTTTTATATGAACTTCAGGACTTTATTTAACATGCTTCGGATTGTCCGATTTGGGTCAAATATGCACCGTTTTGTTGTATGATTTGTTGCCATTTTAAAGGTAACTTCATAATGCCTCTCTCATGGAAGTCCTGGTCTCTATTTGCAAAAAACTCTAGTAGTCGATTTTCACAATCCTCCCTAGATGCCAATTTTTTATCATTAAAAAAATTTTGCAATGCAAGAAAAAGATGATAATCGCTTGGTGCCAAGTCCGGACTGTATGGCGGATGCATTAAAACTTCCCAACCAAGCTCCCGAAGTTTCTGGCGAGTCACTGTAGATGTGTGTGGCCTAGCGTTGTCCTGGTGGAACACGACACCTCTCCTGTTGGCCAATTCTGGCCGTTTCTGGTCAATCGCTATCTTCAAACGGTCCAGTTGTTGACAGTAGAGATCAGAATTTAGCGTTTGGCCATATGGAAGCAACTCATAATAAATAATCCCCTTCCAGTCCCACCAAATGCATAACAGAACCTTCCTGGCCGTTAGTCCTGGTTTGGCCACCGTTTGAGGTGCTTCACCGCTCTTTGACCACGATCGTTTTCGCACAGGGTTATCGTATGTGATCCATTTCTCATCTCCAGTCACCATCCGTTTAAGAAATGGGTCTATCTCATTCCGTTTGGCCAAGGCTTCGCAGATGGAAATTCGATCCATCATGTTTTTTTTTTCTGTTAATTGGTGTGGCACCCAAACATCGAGCTTCTTTTGAATCCAGCTTTGTGTAAATGGGTTAAAACTGTTTTATGGTCGATTTTTAGCTCCTGGGCGATGTTATGACTGCTAACATGCCGGTCAACTTCGATCATTTCTCCGATTTTATCGACATTTTCGACGACCGGCCTACCTGTGCGAGGTGCATCTTTAACATCAAAAATTCCTGAACGGAATCTACGAAACCAAAATTGCACATAATTGGCTGTTACAGTATCGGAACCATAAACACCATTCACAGTTTTAGCCGCCTGGCTTGCATTTTTGCCTTTGTCAAAGAAAAACTGTAAAATGTACCGAATTTTCTCTTTGTTCACTTCCATTTTTAACACCCTGTAACTCCCAACTGAATGGACCTAACAAAAAAACAGAAAAAGAATTATTTTAGTACGAAGTGCCACCTTTCTAACGAGCATAAATCTGAAATTGTTTAATTGATACTTTACGTGATATCGATCACTACAGCCATCTATCGAAAAAATAATGGATTCCTTTTTCCCCAACCTAATATTTAATTATTTTAGCATAGGACCAGATGTTTGTAGCATAAAAGTGACAGGTCAAATGAATGTTGTTTATAGGTTTTTTTTTTCCCCCATCTATATAGTAATGCCTAAAAATGTTTGTTTTTCCAGGTTTGCGTATTCTACTGTTGTTGTTGCTCTAATGCAGTCAAAGGAATTTTGACTGCTAATCACTTTTATGCTACACTTTTTATGCTTTTATTACAACTATCTCTGTATTGCAGCTGGTAATACAGAGACAGTTAATCTTTATGCCATAAACAAGGGCTGCACCGCTGTTACTCATTTAGCACTACCCAGGGGGCACGTGTAGGTTAGAAGACGCGACTAACACTGCCCCCACAACGCTCTACGATCCTGCGTATTCTACTGTTTTATTAAGCAATTAACACAATCGCAACCTCATTTCTTATGCAAAAAAATATATCTGCTGCTGAAACACAATTCAGTAATTCCTTTTTAAATTACTTAGTAAATTCCTTACAGTCATTTCTTTTGGATGCACGCTATCGAAATTTTAATTGAATAAGGCATTCTCGTCACTTATCGTTTTTAAATCGTAATTTCTGAATCACGTTTCTTTTCGCAACAATGTATTTATGAGGTGGAGGATTTTCTGTTCTGACAATTACAAGGACAAAGTTCAAGGACAAATATTTCTAGAGATCCAATGAGGTCATTTTTCATATTACATCACGATTTTTTTTTTTTTTTTTTTTTTATCTTGATCTATCTTTTGATCTTAAAACGAGAATTACATTTAACTCTGACATTTGATTAATTTTCATTTGGAAAAAAAAAAAATCTTGTTGGATCATTTTTGTCGTATTTCAGTAGATATGTTGGTTGATTTCGAGTAAACAAAACTAATTTTTTCTCTCTAATATATGGTTTTCGAATTTTTCCGCCGAATATTTGTGATGTGTGGTCATTAGCTATTAAAATGGCAAATATGTAGCAGATTCAGTGATATTCAGAACGCATCAAAGGAGGGTTTACTATGCTGCACCCACATTGTGCACTGCAAAGATGAGTGAGCATCCACAACACGGTGCTCCTTTTCCCTCGAGTCTAGCAAGAAGAATATAACACGTATTTAATCTTCTCGTCCACGGTATAGACCAGGGGTCTCCAAACTACGGCCCGCGGATAGAATTTTAATTTGCCAGTTCGAGGCAAATTAAAAGAAATATATATTTATACATTATATATCCATCTCCTTTTCTACTTTGATTAACCATTATTTTTTTCTTCCTTTTTTCAAAGGACTGCTGATTTTTTACTTTCTCTATTTGGATATTTTTACCATGCCTTTCAACGAAAATTGTGAAGTAGTGAGCTCAGATTGGCAGGATGAATTAATTGAGTTACATTCTAACAATCATCTCAAGCAGTTGTTTCTAAATATGCCAAAGTTAGAGTTTTACAAATCAATATCGAAAGTAGGTTTTCCAAATTCAATATCTCACGGCCAGAAAATCAGTGCTGTGTTTGCTTCATCTGATATATGTGAACAAGTGTTTTCAACTATGAATCTTGGAAAGAATTATTTTAGAAGTAGACTGACAGATGAGCATTTGTGATTCCTTATAGTGAGGTTCTCACTTCGAACCTCACTATAAGGAACTTTTAAAAATGAAATCTCGATTTCAATCTGCTCATTAACATATTTTTAAATTGTAATACTTGTATATTGTTTTTAAAATTTTAGCAAAATTTTTCTTGGCCCGCCACCATTTTTTTTTTTTTTTTTTTTTTTTTTTTCAATTTTGGGCCCGCGACCGAAAAAGTTTGGAGACCCTGGTATAGACAAGAAAGTTTTGGTTAGGCATTATATATCGAGGTTCGCTCTAAGCACTATTTTTTCGGAAACCCACTGTATTATCCACCAGGCCTAGTATTTTAAATACTATAATGTTCAATAAAAAGACTTCTTGTTTATGCATTTCTATTTGAAAATTAACTCAGCTAAATGTTTAGTTTTTATTATTTAATTTAAAAAAATGAATTTTTTTTTCTCGTTCAGAAAAAGGGAAATGCAAAGTTGAAAACTTTTCAAAATAATTTATTCCTATTAATGAAAATAAATTGACATACTCAGCAATAATTCTTCTTTCGTAGTTGAGCTGACTGTACAAATGCATTTATGTATATGTTATATATATAATGAGTACAATATTACATTAATAATATATAATATCTATCGGGCCTGAATGGCCGAGTGGCTAGCGCTCAGTACCACAGGTTTCGGGTTCGAGCCCCGGCGGTGCCATGGATGTTTGCAGTGGTTCGGAATCCACTTTAAATCGTAGGTCCCGGTCTAGTAGAGCGTTGCGGGGGCATTGTTACTCCGGGTCCGTGGCTTATATTCAATTTACACGCGCCCCCTGGGTAATACAAAGTGAGTAACGTCGGTGCAGCGCTTGCCTTAAGGCGACCAAGCCGTCTAAGTGTTTGCCAGCTGCATTAGAAAGAAAAAAAAAATATATAATATCTATTAAATATTATATAGGTGTTCATAGTATATATTGTGACATATACATATTAACTAGTTTCCTAACCATTTTTATCACATTTCTTATTTTTATAAAATTATTTTTGTTCGATATTTAAAAGAACAATTTTAAAAAGGATTGACTTAAATATTTTTAATCAAAACTAAAATTGGTAAAAGTCCTAAAAATCTAATCACATTTTTTGACACAAAAATTATGAGAAGTAAAACAATACTTTGAAGAAAACAAAACAAGTAAAAACATTTTTATTCAATAAGAAAGAATTTGTCATTATTTTTTAAAATGTATCAATGTAAAAAAAGAAATCAATTAATATATCTAAAAAAAAGGCATTTTTAAGTGAAAATTTTCCGCAGTAAATTTTTAAAAATACAATAGAATGTGCCACCTTCCATGAAACATTCACAAGAACTCGATACTTTTCCAGTATGTAATCTTTTTTGTCCAAATGGGAGATGTTTTTTTTTTTTTTTAAATTTTTTTTTTTTTTTAGTAATTAATTATATCGTTCCGAACTTTTTTATTGTACTATATGGTATTTACATGTATTCTACCTTTCTAAAATTAAGAATAAATAATTTAGACTATTATAAAATTCATGGGTAATTTTTATAATAATTTCAGATTCATCTGTCACATATCCTTTTTCCCAAACATTCAAGGATTTCATAATTATAAATAGCTAATTCCCATTATGCTATTTGTATATTCAATTACAATAAAAAAATATGTTAAAAAGCAAAACTGAAGTTTTTTACGAATTTCACTGTATTTTCTGAGAATATTATAATTTAATCATTTTATAAAGACCAGTCCTATATTGCGTGGAAAATCATCGCCACTTTCCTATATCAGTCTTAATTTATTGTTTTCCGATGTTGTTCGAATTTATAAATGAATTTTCATTGCTAAAAGATCATCTATATGCATTTCTTTTATTTATACATAATAAAAAATAAATAATATAACAAAAAAATAAAGACTTTGATGCGTAGCTAATATTTTTCTAATATTTAAATGTTTTTTTTTTTATTAAAAAGGAGTAGAATCGTAATTCCTATTTCAATTTTTCATCGAAATATGAATGCCTTTAAAAAAAAAAAAGTTTCAGAAAAGAGGTGTAAGGATAACGTCCTCGCAGTCCTGACATAGGACGTATTGTTTTTAGTTCTGTAATCAAATATCTTTTCTCTACATTTTTTATTTACAATTGTTTACATTTTATACGTTTATTAAAAATAAGTAAAACAGCAAAGATAAAATTAATTTTCCATTGCATGTTTTTATTTTATCAAAAAATTATTATTAATTTTCCATAAACATATTTTTAAGTCGAGCAATTTATTTTCTGAAAAAAAAATACAATACCTATTTAAAAAAATATACAATGTATATATGCTCAATATAGAAAGAACATAAAATAAATAAGAGGTAAGGGGAAAAAATAGATGAATAAATTCCCTTAACTTATCGGTAGTGGGACATGAGGTGTCTGGCAAGAGACCAAATGTCAAATTGACCGTGAATAAATCGAATGAATGTAATAATAATAATTTAGATGTTAAATGCTATATACTCTAATTAATTTTTCTATATAATGAGTCAATATCTGTTTAATAATTCAATATATACTTTTGATGAGAATTGTTTTTCTCATCTAGTTTGCAATCAAGAAAAAAATTGTCACCATTTATTTTTTTAATCAACCTAAACCTTTTTCGCACCCGGTGCCATCTGGTGGCATAATCACTTAATCTAAGGTTTATTTTATTATTATTATTATTATTATTATTTTATTTATATTTTTTTATTGAAATTTAAATAGTATATTTTTTGTTTGTTTCAAAAATTTTTTATGTGTACATAATTGTTTTGAATATTTTCTGCTTTACAATTTTCCAAACTATAATTCGCACTTTTCCCCGACATTTTTTTTTCTAATAAAATTTATTAAAATAATAATTTAATTATACATAGTCGGTAAACGGCGGATTATATTTTCTAATGAATTACAAATGATTGAATATATTCATATATTTCATAAAACTGATATATTCAATGAAATGGTAGAAAATATAACATAAGGTACTGTCCTAGGATAAGATTCTACTTAGACCATAATGTTCTACTTAAAATAATACACTTGATTAGTCAAATTCTGAGACAACTGTACGTTAAGAATTTTTTGTGGTTGCGTTTGCTGTATTACATTTTTTTTAAGTGGCTTTTCCTATCATTTCTGTCTGAAACATTTTTGTGATGCAAATTATCTTAAGTAAATCAGGTTTCGTAGCAATTCTTTTCAGAATTTTTCAGCGATTCTTTTACCTATCTAGAATGTTATCCAAAAAAAATTCTGTTTTATATTATCGTTTTTAAATTTCTGGAACAAATTATGATAAATAAATTCAAAAGTTCCTGTCTCCTTTAGTGCTGTGTTTCAAAGGGTATTCCAATTTCGGTACTGGTTATTCTAAAGTTTAACATAACAAGAGACAGAAATTTTGAGAAAAAAAATTTCCATTAACTAATTTAATGGCAACTTGCTAATCTATCTTTTTTTCCCCTTCAGTTCAAATTCTGTTTTGAAATGTAGAGAATTTGCAATCTTGCAAATACTTATGCATATTTATACTTTCGCGAATCCTTTTTTTTTTTCTTTCGCATACCGTTCCCACTTTTCCAACTTACGTTTTTGAAAATAACTTTCGCTTAAAAAGTTTATTCTATTAAATAAAAATTAAATTAAATGGCATATTATTTTTAAGTAATTCGGAATTAATTATAAGTAAGACCAGCAGAATGGATTCAAATTGATAATGTTACAAAAATTAACATTTAAAAATATGATACACTTATTGTTAGAAGAACTGTATGGGGTTTTTTTTTCACTAAAAAAAAAATTAAAAATTAAAAGGAAGACATTTTAATTTCTATAAGGAAAAAAAATCATAAAAAATTTCCTTAAATTTAAAAAAAGGACAAATTCCCTTAAAAAATGATAACTTGAATTAAGCTCTAAAAGTGATATTTTTGTAACCATATATTTGTTTAAGTGTGGCATTCAAAATGGCAATTATGATTTGAAACTTTATAAAGATGTTCACATGTTAGTATATACATAAAAAGCAGATAATGTCAATTTACAAAATGATAAAAAGGTTTTTCTATTATAAGAAAACAAAAGAAATTTTCCATGACATTTTTTATAGTAGTTTTGTAAAAAGTTGATTCCAAATGAATTTTTTTTAAATTGCCCTTTTCAATTTTTTTTTCTCTGGATGATGGACATATGCTAAAAGTAGCTCATATGAGACCTTATGACCATATGATATTTTATAAATGTTTCACGAATTCTTTATATTGCTTTGTAATAATTTTGCTGGCAGTGCTTAACAAATCAAATAAATAAATTTAACAGAAATTTTTCATATGTACTTTAGCTTTTTTAAAGAATTATTTATTTAACTTCTTGACGAGAAAGACAAAGATACCAACTTTAAAATGACATTATTTCAGTCGAATTTCAAAAATTGTTCAGTAGTTTTTGCTGGTAACTGTAGTAACAATTTATAATTTTATCAACTAATGCAACAATGTTTTTTAGAAAAATAATTGTTTCACTAAATTGGGGTTCATTTAATGCTACCAGTATGTGTGTTGAAATTATTTATTACAGATTAGATTTATAAACGGAGGAAAATATAAATTTTTAAAAATACATAATGTTGCACATCATTTTTAAATCAAAATATAAGTATTGTAAACACAAAATATTCATGAAAATTTATGACAAAAAGCTTATGCACACCAATGACAAAATACTAAACATATCCTTTAATTCTTAAGTCCTTTCCTTTTAGTAAAGACCTATCAGACCAACACATTTTATTGTAATAAAGAAATATGTACGACGACACTTTATTCTTGTACATTATTGAAAAAAATGACTGGCACATTCTAAATTAATAAAAGCAATTGTAGAAAATTGTCTACTTTTCAATATTACATTATTACAACATTACAGCCAACATTATTTTTCTCGGAATCTATTGAAGTTTTTAACTTCACTAAGTTGGAAAAATAATCGATAAAATTGACCTATTTTTAATTCCCACAGATTTTTATTTTTATTGTAGTCCATAGTTAATCCAGAATTTTTGTAATTTTGAGAAATAACTTAATTTTTGCATCTTATATACATATTTTATTGCTCATATTTGTCAAGTGAATTAATAAAGTTTGAAGATTTCTGCAAAAGAACAATGTTTTTCAATGTTCTGCAAAAGAGTAATGTGTTTCACAAGTAGAACATTTTACTACAATAGCAATAAATACATAAAAAAATACATTATTTTTCTGTTTATTAATTCTTAACATTATACGTAATACCAAAGATTGATTTTTTTTTGAGAATATCTTCTTTGGAACTTTAAATGTATAACTATTTTAAACTTTGGTTTATAATATCATACTACAGAAATATGTGTTACAAAAAATAGGATATTACGAGAAGAGAATATATTTCTATTACTTTTTTTGCTATAGGTATTTGAGTACTCACGTTTGAAAATCAACCAAAGTATTATTATTATCTGTCGTAGAATATTTCTGTTGTTGAGTATTAGAATATTTAAATTTGCTGTTGTAATATTCCTAGAAGATTGTGTAAGTCACTCAGTATCTACGATTGCTTTGCGTATCTTTATTGACAGAAAAATCTTGGATAAAAGATTTGCTTTAGATAGTGACAAGCATTAGCTAATGAAATACGATAATTGCTTATCATTTTTGTGTATCAATGCACAGATGATTTTCTAATCGGAAAAAAAAAAAAAACTATCTTACATTCCAATTTTATATCAGAATGACGAGAGAAATATCCATATTGTTAAAGTATCCATATGAAGTATGTCGACAAATAACAAATCAGTATACTTACTTGAACGATGGCAGCATTAAAACTTTTTCCAAAGACATTATCACTCGGATATTAACATTTCAATTAATTAAAAGATATGCATTAATTAGTAATATATACTAATTATATTAATTGATAATACATTAAATAAATAATGTATATACTCTATTTAGAATCTAATGAACAGATTTAGATGGATCTGAGCTGTCGTCTAACTCAATAACTTCATTGTCATTTGAATAAAGTGGTTCGTTTAAAGAATAAAATCGGACTTATGAACTCTCAATTCTAAAGCTGAGATTATAATCTCACAGTGTTTCCATTATTCCCACTTTAATATTTCTCAAATGCACAAAGGATAAGGCAATAAAAGCAATCAACTTCATAAAAGAAGGTAAAAAAAAAATAAAAAATACATAGAATTTAAACTATGATTTACTCTTGGAATGAGATAAAACTATGTCCTTTATAACCTAATGTCGTAACCAGAAAACTGTAATCCTCCAGAAAATTTAAATTTGCTGGTGTAATGGTCCTAGAAGATTGTGTAAGTCACCAAGTATCTATTGATATGTCTATCTTCACAAACTGAAAAAGTGTGAATTAGATAAGAACAGCTCACAGCAAATACTCAGTAATTTTTTTTTTTTTTTTCAATGGCAAGTATCAACAAATACAATAATATAAAAAAGGTTGAACAGAATATTACACGACGATTAATTGAATGCAAAACACATTTTTTAAAAAAACATATGTTTTCCCCATATCTTCTACCCATGATTGGCTGATTCTACCCATGACCCATTGAAGGGCTCTACAATGACGTATTTGGTCACTGCCAATTGGAACTTCAAACCCATGCAGATGGCAATAACGAGTAGTGACCCATAACAAGAGTATTAAAAAGATAATCATGACATATAAAAAATCGAAAACTCAAGATAATTTTCAATGAGTTAATCATGCATTAAATTTTTAATTTAAATGGAATTTCTTTTTTTTTTTCATGCAGAAATTTAATTCTTTAATCCAGTCGTTATCTTAATACACTAAATAAGTGGACCAAGATATATTGTCGAAATGCTATAAAATTGGACATGAATGTTTGTGTCAAACATATATGCAAATGATTAAAATTGCAGTCTGAATACACATTATGTAGAGGGCGGGGATATGTGTCCACCTAAACTCATAAATAGTTGCTCTGAGATATCCTGTACGCAATTTATCTGATTTATAAAGAATCTTTATCCTCCAGGATGCTCTTAGCTGCCGTCGAAGCAAATATTAGCAATTATCAGAGTTTGAGAGAGAAAATAAAGGCTGGATGGCCAAATCGGCGAGTTGCCCGATAATTCAATCTGTAAGGAAATATTAAGATCAGTCGGCGAGAGCGAGTTCACACGCAGGGTGACCGGGCTCAGAATGTCCTCGGTTAACCTGAAGAACCTTCTCATAATCTAAAAAGTATGCAAATTGTATTATTTATTTATTATCCTAAGTCCGTCTGTGGCTGTTCAGCCATACTACTTCGAGCCTTCTAGTAACTTGAAGTAATTTCCTCAGGCACATCGATAAGTTCAGTGCAATTCCACTGGTAGTCAAGGCCGGTTGTAAGGCGGAAGCGTGCGAGAGCCTCACAAGTTTCCTGGTGCAAGCATGCACATTGTCGACAATTTCATTGTCCAAACAGGCGGCACGATATGTATGCAATCCTACACGTGTTTATAAATAGACATTTTTTCTATATCATTACGAGGTACCTGGTTGACAGTCCTATGTTAACATGGTGCCCATTATGTGTGTTGTCCCTGGTAGACACTCATTCTTCAGATGATTTGGATCATAGAGTTTTATCAAATTTGAAGCACACTTACAGCAATTGGGGGATGAGGCGCCACAGAACATTGTAACAAACCTCCCTATCTCGATACCTTACCGTGTTACACCATTCATTCCAGTAGAAATGACCCAACGAGATGCTAGACCAGGGGTGGCCAACCGAAATGATCTTGCGGGCCACTTTGGAAATGCATCCTAACTCCGCGGGCCGCATATGAAATTATATATCCCTATGTTAGATTTAGACTCACTATAGACATTTTTTTATTGAAAAATCGAAAAATCGAAAAATAATGAATTATTATTATTCTGTTTATTATTATTTTGTTGCATGTAAACATAGATAACACAATAATAATGATACTAAACGCACTTGGTAAAAAATATATTTTTTTCTTTCTAATGCAGCTGGCAAACACTTAGACAGCTTGGATGCCTTAAGGCAAGCGCTACACAAACGTTACTCACTTTGTATTACCCAGGGGGCGCGTGTAACTTGAAGATAAGCCACGGACGCAATGCCCCCGCAACGCTCTATGGTCATATTAGACCGGGACCTACAGTTTAAAGTGGATTCCGAATCACTACAAACATTCCGAACCTGTGGTACCGGGCGCCAGAGCGCTAGCCACTAGGCCATTCAGGCCCTTTGTAAAAAAATATATAACACTAAAAATGAAATACAAAAAATATATAAATATAAATGAAATTATTAAAAATATTTATTTTATTAGTGTGATATTTGTTTGCGCAAGAATATTTTAAAATCAAAAATAATTTTTTCTTATAATTTCGACAGTTAATTTTTGAATATATGCATACACAAATAATGTATTTTTTTAATACATTGGTTTTCATTACATAGGCCATTATAAAATAAATATATTTTGTAAAAGTGTAATAAATCTCTCGGGCCGGAAAAATGTTCAAGGTTATGTTCGCATGCAGGGCCGAATTTTCCTATAGGCTAACTAGGCTTCAGCCTAGGGCCTCAAGATCAAGAGGGGCCTGCATTCAAATTGTCAGCAAAATTAGAATTACACTATTCTAAAAACAGTAAACACTAAAACACTGAATCGAAAATAAGGAGAAATTCTACACATATGACTAATAAACAAACATAAAAATGTATTTGAATTTTGCTTCTTTGTAAATATTATGTGTTATGTTTGATTAGTTATTGTTACAAGTACTAAGTGCTGAGAATAAATGTCCAAATAAATGTTCTCGACTTTTTTTTTATTATCCATGTCACATTTTTTATAAAGATTAGTACCAATCTCAACACGTTTCATTTAACATATTGATATATATCAGAGTAATGATGTATTTTATTATCTCTCATGTAATTTACAAACTTAAAAATGGGAGGGGAAAGGGCCTCATAAATGGAATAGCCTAGGGCCTCTTTTCATCTAAATCCGGCCCTGTTCGCATGCGACCCGCGAACCTCGGGTTGGCCACCCCTGTGATAGACTCTGTATTATTTTACGAATTTCTCCATAATGATATGTTTGCCTTTATTTTGCAGTCATTTATTTATATCAACGTTTGAAATGAATATGTAAAATTTCAAATGGTTCTGATTACACGACTTGTAGATGAGCTATTTTTTATGGTAATGAGTGCAGTTGCCCAGGGACAAAATATTTAGCAGAATAAAACGACGCTGCAAATTAAATGTTTTATACAACGTATTCAACTAGTATGCTACCTTTGGATTAAATGTCGGGTTTTTTTTCCCCAATCAAGTCACAAAGAACTGGTAACTGCTGGAGGATATGAGTTTTCTGTTATTCATTGATCTCAGTATAAAATATTAATCATGATGAAAATAAAAAAAGTAACACTTCTGAAACTTTTTAATTTAATTCCAATAAATAACATAACCATATAAATAAAATAGTTTTCTAGAAGATGTTAAATAATAACGTATAAAAGCTGTAATCAATTTTATCCATTTAAAATTCTGTTTGTTTTATTAGTAATAAACAATTGAATTTAATCGTAAATAATTATTTATTCTTTCTATTTGAGTAGTAAAAGATATTCAAATAATTTGTCATTTGTAATAGCAAAGTTTTATCTAGAAGATTACTTAATTAACTGTTGCTGATGATTAAGTACTAAAAAAATTTAAATAAATGAAAATTAAGGTGACGAAAATTAAGAAAACGAAAGCAAATTATTTTAATGTAAACATTGCATGAATAATTAATACGTTCTGCATACTGTATTTTATTGCTTAATTACTGCAATTAGATTACTGAACATGCAATAAAATCGTATATTAATTGCTCACAAAAGAAAGTAACAATTTTATTTAAAATAAAAATCGATCCAAAAAATAATTCTACATTCAAAATGTCTCTTGGTTTTTATACCTTCTAATGAGGATCCTTTTTCATCTAATTTATTTAAAAAACACCTTTATTGATTTCAATTTTTTATGATATTTCGTTAACTCTCAACTAAAAATATATTCTAGTTAAAACTAGATTGTTTTACAAGAAGCACAGAATCTGGAATTTCAATTTATCCTGCGTGAACACAGAATTTGGGATTTCATTTTTTAATGATACATAAACCTGGCTATAGAAGAATGAACTCATTTCATCTTTTAAGACCTACAATGAATAACAATCTCATTCCCAATCACCACCACTAATTCTGTTAAACAGCAGTTTAAGGGCTGTTTTTATTTGAGGAATTTTTTGTGGAGCCAAATGGGAGATAAATAGCAAAATATGACGACCCAAGTTATGCTCAGCTCAAGTCCCGGGCATCATATATAAAAAAAAAATTGCCGGTCAAATGATCATGTGACCAAATGATGCCTCCAATGTAGAAAAATTAAATGTTCCAGGAACAAACTCTTAAACAATTCCATCGAATATCTGTGCTAAGTAGTCTTTTTATTGGAGACACTTTTTAATTGGTCGGCATTTTGAAGTTGTCCCCCACCAAAGATCAATCTCCTTTTTGTTTGATCAAAGTCATACAAGCAAAATCAAAAATGAAAAAATAATGAGATGGACGTTCGAATTAGCTTACTTCAAATTCGATATAGCTTTCTGTCCTGGTAAAGGCAATATTATTGCAGATACACTTTCAAAGATAACAGCTTCAATTACTTTGGGTATGAGCTTAGGTGACATGCATGCTGACCTATGTCATCGGTATTACAAAAATGTACCTTTGATACGATCCGAAAATTTACCATTCTCTCTAGAGGATATAAAGAAAATTATCAACTCATGCCCTATCTGCATGGAATTGAAACCAAGACTTCTCAAGAACGAAGGAAAACTGATTAAAGCAACCTTCCCTTTTGAAATACCCGACTTAGATTTTAAAGGCCCTCTACTAACAAACTCCCATTATAGTTACCTTCTGACAATAATCAATGAATTTTCCAGATTTCCTTGCCCATGATATATCCTCAATCACTATTGTGATTCATCTTCAAAGCATATTTTCCCTTTTTCAATGCCCCCATATATTTTCAGATAGGGGAGTCTCTTTTATGTCCCATGAACTAAACTCATACACTGTGTGAAAAAAGTAGGACAGTCATTTTTTTTGTACAATATGCTTTTATTTTACTGCTTTTGATCTGATTTTTATAGAGAGTTGTTTTGTTAGAGTTTTAATTTACGTTAAGTGAAAGTTAAATGAGATTTTTTTATTTACCATCATTTTAACTTAGGAATGCAATACTTAATAACTTTGGGTGTGTGAAAAAAGTAGAAGGACACATCCAAAAAATCTATTTAGAAGCTGTTGGAAAGTTTATAGGTAAGTGTTTTTTTTCTCTTTTAATTCCTTTTTAACAAGAATAAAATATTTAGCTAGAAAATAATAGTTTTTATTGGTTTTAGGATGCCCAGAGGAATACCCTTAAGTAAGTTTCAGAAGGACCAAATAGTTGCCTATAAAAATGAAGGCAAAGGTGTGAGAGAGATTGCACGGCAGCTACGAATCAGTCCTAATGCTGTTTCGAACTTCATAAGAAACCCTTAAAGTGACAGAAGAAAAAAGAAGACAGGAAGACCAAAAAAACTCACCCAACGTGATCAACGAAAAATCATTCGTGAACTCAAAAAGACTGGTGGAAGTGTCGGCAAGGCGCAATTTCAATCAAGAATTACACATGTAACCAAAAGAACTGTCTATAACTACATAAAACGCTCAAAAAGTTCGTCTTCAAAAACGGATGCACCATCCGAAGTGGAATGAAGGACACACGAAGAACCGACTGCAGTGGGCTAAAGACCACATGTCCTGGAGCTCAGAATGGACCTCAGTTATATTTTCCGATGAGAAAAAATTCAATTTGGATGGTCCAGATGGTTATCAGTACTATTGGCACTGTCTTGGTATTGAAGAAGAAACTTATTCTACTCGACAGATGGGAGGAGGTGGTTTAATGGTATGGTTAGCAGCTGGCTATGGGGGCAGGACAAGTTTAGACTTTCTAAATGGTAGACAGAACCATACAGACTACATCCAGACTCTAAACTTAAATCTTCTCCCGTATGGCACTGAGTTAGGAGGAGATGACTGGATTTTTCAGCAAGATGGAGCCTCATTTCACACTGCAAATGGTGTTAAAGATTGGTTTGCAGCAAACAATGTTCGATTTTTACATTGGCCTGCTAAAAGTCCTTATCTCGACATTGTAGAGAACATATGGGCAATGATTGTATGTCGTGTTTACAAGGGTGGAAAGCAGTTTAAATCTGTAGCTGAGCTGCAGAAATCATTAAACTTTGTATGGGACAATTTTTGCTAAACAAAAATTCAATCTTTATACAGTTCGATGCCAAATAGGATCTTCGAAGTAATTCGACCCAACAGGAAAAGAATTCCATATTAATTTATATAGTACACCTCTTTTTTAGAAGTGTCCTTCTACTCTTTTCACTGATGATGAGATCGTCAAAACCAATTTTTTTATTAAGTATACATTTTTTTTAATTGTATACTTTTTTGTTTTGTCTAGATACAGATATCTGCATGTAAAAACGTTGTGAATAAATTAATTGTTTAAAAAATGCGTCATTATTCATTTATCAAAAATAATCTAATGTCCTTCTACTTTTTTCCCGCAGTGTATCTAAGCCCTCTGGGAATAGCAACTATTTGTACAACACTTTATAACTCTCAAAGAAATGGCCAGGTTGAAAGATACAATGGAACTATATGGAAGACGATAAAGCTAGTATTGAATTAAAAAAAAAAAGAAATAAATCAGGGAGGACCCGTGTTGCAAATATCTTTACATTCCATACGTCCTCTGCTATGCACAACAACAAATGCTACTCCTCACAAAAGGATGTTCACACATCCCAGGAGTTACTTCAATGGACTTTCCCTACCACCTTTGCTGACCAAGCTGGGCACAGTCCTAATGAAGAACTATGTTCGCCCATAAAATAGGAACCTAAAGCCCTGTAAATAAGAGTTCCTGGAAGCAAATTCGGATTACGACCATGTTAGGCGGGAGGCAATAATTTCAATCAGGCATAGGGCTTCAGTGGCTGAATCTCCTAGTACAGAGATCGAAGAAGAGAGTAATCTACAGGATTGTAAAGAAGCATTGGAGAAAACTCAATGTTTATCTACCACCCCTGTACTAATCATAAAAAATCAGTTTCTGAAGACGATTCTCCAAGCTTTCCAACTCTGGAACGACGACGTTCCGAAAGCATATGCTGACAGCCAACTTTACGTCTCAGACTATGCAACAACTACATTAGCAGGGAAGAATGTCAAATATTTTAATTGTTGTGTTACTAGAGTTAAATGTTAAAATTACACCACAACTTGTGGCAAAACAATTCTAATTTAACATTTGTGGCATTACACTAAATTTATTTTGATATGGTATTCTATTGACACTTATGCGCATCTCTGGTTGAATAAAGCCTCGTAAGGATCTTATCTTCATTATACATTTCTAAACTAATACATCAAATACATTTAGTATTTGATGTATTACGTATTACGGGTTCTCCCTGATTTGTATTATATAAAGTGTTTTATTCGTTTTTTATTACAATTTCATTAAAATCATATTAAAAAATGCACTTAATTTGGGGGTAAATAAGCCAGACACTTTTGTTTGTTTGTCTTGCTTTATAGTATACGTTGTTTTCTAATGCTGAACATTTCGAACTAAGTTATTCGTCTTTGTCAGCTTAACACCGATAAGCACATCAAACATCCCAATCTGCCATTACACTGATTCTTCAGCAGATATACGCCCCCTTTCCCCTCTAAATATATGCCCCATTTCACCTTTCACCTTTACCCCTCTAGACGAGAAACTGCGGAGCAATGAACACGAAAGCCAAAACAATTCATTCGTCGAACCACATTCCAATACATCGCTATTGTGTGCTATCATATAGCAATGGTTTTTATATATTCATTTATTTCATGACCCCTGTTGAAATTTAAATTTTCCAACAACCCCAGCTATCGATATTAAAAAACTATGAAAACAGCATGATAAGAAGTCTATATATATATTTGTTGTGATAGCAATAAACTGTCTTTGAAAGAATATATGTAAATAATCACAAGAATTGAAAATGGAATATTATAGTATTTACAACATTGTAAAATAAGAATAATAAATAAATAAAAATAAAAATAATAAAGAAAATGTAATTGATATTAACAACAAAACATTAAAAGGGGATAACTTTTAACGCAAAAATAATAAAGGGGCAATTTTCCACATTTTTTTTTTTTTTTTTTTTTTTGGTGACTCACGGAGCGTTTTAAAATTTATATTAATTAGAATTAATATAATAGTTACGCTGAAGCTCTTTAAGAATTGGACCAAAATTTGCTCATTACTTTTTTTCTAATATTAGCGACTGGCTCACTAAATAAGTGGCGTCATTTGGAAAGAGGGAGGAATGCGATAAAAAAAGTACCAATAATTCGAAAAATACCTCAAAAAAATTTCGAGGGAAGGGAAAAATGGAAGTCAACTGAAAATTTTGTCAGTTAAAATTTGAACCGTTATATAAACCATTTATTTGTACCGTTTGTATACCGTTCAAACGATATCCATGAAAATTAGTACATATATTGGAACATGGAGAACATATATATATATATCTATATATATATCTGTATCTCTCTCTCTCTCTGTATATATATATATATATATATATATATATATACTATATGAATATATCTGCATGAACTCTATATATTATATTAATGTAATAAACCATCTTGTAAAGAATATGTGTAAATAATGACAAGAACTGTTATTTGAATAAATATGATTGTAATACTTACAACATAGTAAAAAATAAAAAATATTAATAAAAAAATTCTTAATGGCAGATATAAACAATATTAACTGCGGCTGATGGCCGAGGGACTAGCGCTCGGTGCCACAGGTTTCGTATTTGATTCAACGTGATGCCATGGATGTTCGGAATCTACCTTAAACCGTAGGTCTCGGTCTAATATAACAAGAGCATGGGGTTGACAACCCTATGTAACAACCCAGTAAAAAGAAAACATTTCTTAATTCGGAATCTGTGAGTAGGTAGACGCCTTAGCCCACCGTAGGGCTCTTTCGTCATTAAATAATAAGAAACAACAATAACAATAAAATGTTAAAAAGAGCTAATTTTCCAAATGTTTTCGATTGCTTTAAAAATCTTTTCTCTACACACCCACACCTTCCGAGAGTCAGGACGCCACTGACAGTCAGTTAAGAACAACTGACTTAGAAGACCTTGGACCCTAATTTGAGAATTATTGATGGGTCAATCTTCTAGGACAGTGTTTGACAACCGATGAACTGCGAAACGACTGAAAGAGTTCTACAGTAATTTTAACCGCAGAAAATTTATGGAATTAATAAATTTTTCTTACGAATTGATGAGCTAACAAATGTTAGCGACTGTTGTCAGCTAATTACGTTTGTTCGAATTGCTGATGAAAAAACAATATTTATAACATCTGATGATATTGAAAGATATATGATATATGATACTGAAAGATAGATATATTGAATATTATGAATATATTGAAATAACATTTATTCTGCAAAGAACTTCAGAAATAAAAAAACTTAAAAAAAAAATAAAAAAAACTTTGAAGGGATCAATAAATACTTTGATACAAACAAAATTTCATTGGGAGAAAAAATAAATTGCTCAATTTGATTTATTGATGCCACGGCTGCGATAAAAGAAAGGTTCAAAGACTTGGCATTCAATTTGAAAACTGTGGTTTTCAAATAATACGCTGCTTTGTTCATAAAGAAAGTACCAAATCAAATGGTTTACTTCTAGAATTTATGTAAGAGCTTTATGAAATTATACACTGAAGTGACAAAAGTCATGGGATAGCAATATGCAAATTTTCAGATGGCAGTAGCATCGCGTAGAACAGGTATAAATGCGCAGTGCTTTCGCAGAGCTTTCATTTCTGTTCAAGTTATTCATGTGAAGAGGTTTTGACGTGATGATGACCGCACGACGGGAATTAACAGACTTTGAACGCGGAATGTTAGTTGGAGCTAGACGCATGGGTCACGCCATTTCGGAAATCGTTAGGGAATTCAACATTCCCAGATCCACTGTGTCAGGAGTGTGCCGAGAGCATGAAATTTCAGGCATAACATCCCACCATGGGCAGCGCAGTGGTCGACCGCCTGCACTTAACGACCGAGACCGGCGACGTCTGCAAAGAGTCGTAAATTCTAACAGACAAGCAACACTGCGTCAAATAACCGCAGAAATCAATGTGGGACGTACAAGGAACTTGTCTGTTAGAACTGTGCGGAGAAATTTGGCTTTCTTGGGCTATTCCAGCAGAAGATCGACTCGAGTGCCTTTACTGACAGAACGACATCGCTTGCAGCGACTCTCGTGGGCACGTGAGCATATCGGTTGGTCCCTAGATGAATGGAAAACCTTGGCCTGGTCCGATGAGTCACGATTTCAGTTGGTAAGAGCTGATGGTAGGGTTCGAGTGTGGCGCAGACCCCACGAAGCCATGGACCCAAACTGTCAGCAAGGCACTGTTCAAGCTGGTGGTGGCTCCGTAATGGTGTGGGCTGTTTTTTCATGGCATGGACTTGGTCCTCTGGTGCGACTGGACCGAACATTTACTGGAAATGCTTATGTTCAGCTACTTGGAGATCACTTGCAGCCCTTCATGTACCCAAACAACGATGGGATTTTTATGGATGACAATGCGCCATGTCACCGGGCCACAACTGTTCGCGATTGGTTTGAAGAACATTCTGGACAATTCCAACGAATGATCTGGCCACCTAGATCGCACGACATGAATCCCATCGAGCATTTATGGGACATCATCGAGAGGTCTGTTCGTGCCCAAAATCCTGCACCATCAACGCTTTCACAATTATAGACGTCTATCGAGACAGCATGGCTCAATATTCCTGCAGAAGACTTCCAACGACTTGTTGAGTCCATGCCACGTCGAGTTGCTGCACTTCGCCGGGCGAAAGGAGGGCCGACACGATATTAAGAGGTATCCCATGACTTTTGTCACTTCAGTGTATAAAAAAAAAATGATGAAGGTTGGTTTTCAAAAATTTCTGTTCAAAATTCATGAGTTGAAAGAAGAATTAAGAATATTTTTTTAGAATAACTCAAGAATTAGCTAAATTGGAAGATACTACAAAAAAATGGCTAACTTAAGCTAAATATAACTAACCTAAATTAATTTAATCGAAATGTAAGAGCCGCTTGTGAATATATAATTATTTGAATTGTCAAAATGGATTCGTAAACAAAATCCAACTTTAGAAATGTGGTGTTAAAAGTGGTCCTTTTGAAAAGTTGAGTCCTGCAGTGCTAGATGGACATCCCATGAGTAGTCCATTCAGCTTTTGTTGTGATGGAGCCACCGTAGATAGGGGATTGCCTTCCGGGAGGTCTTTTAGGGTGAACCACCCCGCTTTTGCGTATCGTATGGGTGAAAACCCGGAAAAAAACCCAAACAGGTAGTCCGACTCACGAGGCAAGATGCTGAACATCACAAACGCCATTGAGCCTCGTCGTCTTTTGAAACGTCTACGACAAAGCCGCCTGCGGACTGAACCCCAGCCCTAATGCTCACCAGCGACGTGCGTTAACACTCAGTCAGGAATTTGTAAATCATTACTATGCATACTTGAGAGAAAGTTTCATTGCTACTGTGAGTTAACGGAGACAAATTCTATTAAATTCGCAATTTTTCACATTATAATTCATTTGATTTATTTAATGAAAGAAAAGGAAGAGTAGGACTTAAAAAAAAAAAGAGATTTAAATAGTGAACTCTAAGTTGAGTTTAGGGATCAATTTTGAACAACTGCAGAAAAGGAATGCCCATCCTTCGTCGAAAAAGTTAGAAACGATCTTTTATCATTTGCTACAATAAACATGTGTGAACAAGTTTCTCTTTTACGATCGTTATCAAGAATTTAAAGAAATCACCATAGAAAAAGAATTCCGTGTAGCTCTTTCGACCTGAGACCCAAGTACAAAAATAGTTGTGTTCACAGAAATAAGCACAAGTATCTCACTGAAACAGAAAGATAATATATCTGTTAACTATGGCAAAAGAATAATGTGGATATTTATATTTAAAATTTTGTTTTATCATTATTTGCATATTTATTCATTGTAATTCTTTTGTGTATAATGAACTTTACTTTTGTTATTTTTCGCATCTTAATTTCATAAAATAAGTAGGCCCAACTCGTGGCTTAGTGGCAAC
The DNA here is from genome assembly GCA_021605075.1 of Caerostris darwini. Classification (NCBI taxonomy): domain Eukaryota; kingdom Metazoa; phylum Arthropoda; class Arachnida; order Araneae; family Araneidae; genus Caerostris; species Caerostris darwini. Next base: position 146,589 of record BPLQ01011097.1, on the reverse strand, counting down.
GTGCGCCTCTGATGAGCATTAGAGCCGAGGTTCAATCCACTGGCGAATTTGTTATAGACCAGGGGTGGCCAACCCGCGATCAGCCTTGAACCTTTTTCCGGGCCGTGAGATTTATCACACTTTTACAAAATATATTTATTTTATAATGGCCAAAGTAGTAAAAACCAATGTATTAAAAAATTCATTACTTGTGCATCCATATATTCAAAATTTAACAGTCGAAATTATGAGAAAAAATCAACTTTGATTTTAAAATATTCTTTCGAATATATGACAGATATTGATTTCATTTATGGTTTTATATGGTTTTGTATTAGTTTTATTTATGAGTTTACAGTCATGAGTTCGCAGAATAATTAAATTATATTCTGCGAACTCATGAGGAGTGAAGCAACAAATATCGCACTAGTAAAATAAATATATTTTTAATAATTTAATTTTTTTATTTCATTTTTAGTGTTATATATTATTTTCAATGTGCGTTTAGAATCATTGTTATTATATTATCTATGTTTATATGTAATAAAAGTAATCGCAATAATAATAACTCAATATGCTTCAATTTTTCGCTCCAAAAACGTCTATAATGGGTCTAAATCTAATATGGAGATATATAATTTTATATGCGGCCCGCGGAGTTATGATGAATTTCTAAAGCGCCCGCAAGATCATTTGGGTTGGCCACCCCTGTTATAGACAATGTTACAAAAAACGAGAAGAATCGATGGCATTTGTGATGTTCGGCATCTTGCCTCGTTAGTCGGACTCCCTGGTGGGTTTTCCGGGTTTCCTCCCATGAGATGAGCAAATGCTGTATAGTTCTTCCTTAAAAGTCCCCCGAAAGGCACTGTCCTCCTTCTTCAGCGACTTGGGACCAAGTCAGACTTCTACCTACGGGTGTTCCATCACAACAAAATCAACCCCCCCACCCCTCTCCCTTCCTTCCATACACTAGACTACTCACGGGATGTCCATCCTGTTTTGCCGGACACTGAGGATTAGTCACACACATCGCAAAACTAATTTAGTTCATGGATACAACATAAAAATTACGGCAAATATCAATTACTGAGGATGCGTGGGTTAAGTACTTTCATTCCATTTGTATTGTGTTTATGACTGCATGAGACATATCTGAAACTAATGTCTAACTAAAATATTTATGTTTTATAATACAAAAATATTTGAAAAAAAAATTATTATTTAAATACCTATTTATAAATAGAAGAAATTATTGTTTTCAGAAAATTTTTCCCTTTGAGTGTGATTATGCATGCTTGTGAAGCTATTTAGGATTGTCAGGTCGGCTGTGTCGTTAACCCTAAAAGACTGAGGAGCACTGTTCTAGGAAGTAAAACCACAGTCTAATCTCGCTGGACTCATACTATATTCTCCCTTCATATAGACCAGGGGTCTCCAAACTACGGTCCGCGGGCCAAATCCGGCCCGCGGACAGAATTTTAATTTGCCGGTCCGAGGCAAATTAAGAGAAATATATATTTATACATTATATATCCATCTCCTTTTCTACTTTGATTAAATATTTTTTTTTTCTTCCTTTTTACAAAGGACTGATGATCTTTTTACTTTCTCTATTTTTGTTCTACAAAACCTAAATCGACGGAAATAGCAAGCACAGACTGCTTTTCGTCGGAAAGGATTTTCAAGTTGAATTAATTGAGTTACATTCTAACAATCATCTCAAGCAGTTGTTTCTAAATATACCAAAGTTAGAGTTTTACAAATCAATATCGTAAGTAAGTTTCCCAAATTCAATATCTCACGGCCAGAAAATCAGTGCTGTGTTTGCTTCACCTGATATATGTGAACAAGTGTTTTCAACTATGAATCTTGGAAAGAATTATTTCAGAAGTAGACTGACAGATGAGCATTTGTGATTCCTTATAGGGAGGTTCTCACTTCGATTCTCACTATAAGGAACTTTTAAAAATGAAATCGCGATTTCATTCATCTCATTAACATATTTAAATTGTAATACTTGTATATTGTTTTTAAAATTTTAACAAAATTTTTCTTGGCCCGCCAATTTTTGTTTTTTTCAATTTTTGGCCCGCGACCGAAAAGGTTTGGAGACCCCTGATATAGACTAGAGATGCATAGATCACTGCTCACTTCATTGGATGCCTATATTTTTACTTTAAAAGTATAATCGGTAACGTTTTTGAAAGATTTTTCAATTTTTGATGCGAGATTTAAACAGAGAACATGATCTAGCGTTAGTTTAAATATAAAAAAGAAAATATTTTATTCTATGCTTCCTATTTAAATGCAGATTGGCCGATATTCCGATTCCTAGTCCAATGGCAACGTTCACAGCTAGCGTGCAGGAGGGATGGAGTTCGATTTCACTGGTGGCATTGTCGTAGTCACTGCTTTCAGAAACGAGGAGTCTCGATGGTGGTTATGACGATGCGTGTAAAACCATCTCGTACTGATAATCAGGCTACCTGGTGGAGTTTTTTCAGATTTTTTTCTCACACAAATGAAGAATTACCCCCAAAAGTCCTCCCGGAAAGCACTGTCCTTCCCACATCGCCCGTCTGTGGGATGTTTGTTTTATACACGAGGCAAAGCCTTTAACCGATAAGAGGTCACAAAGCTCTATGTACGGAGATAAAATGGGGAAAGAAGATCAGATCAGAACGTCAATAACACATATACTTAATGCAAGATCTCTGTCTACACATTTTTACTTATTATTTATTTACCTCTACGATATATATTGCCAAAAACATGTTCCATTTCAAAATTATTCGAAAAAAAAAAAATAAAATACTTGTGGTTGCAGATAAATAATATATTAAAAAGTGCAGGCCTGTTCAGATCAATTTATGCTTGTTTACAAAGATTTTTACCATAACTTAAAAAAAAAAAAAAAATATATTATTAATTTAAAAAAAAAAAAAAAAAAAAAAAAAAAAAAAACCATTTGATTCATCATTTTTGTGCTTGGGTATTACAAAAATAGAAGCAACTAGTATAACACTTATTATTGTAATGTAGAGCATTACATTTTTTAGTTGCTTTTTATTATATTGTTTATGACACATAAAGGGAGGGAAAGTATATAAGTTAAGTAATTTTTAAAGCTTTTTTTTTCTGTGTGATTTTCACTAGTAGAGTATCCTTGATTTACGTAATAAAAGCCAAACTTTTTAGCGCACGCATTTGAACGAAAAAAAAAAAAAAAAAAAACATGTTTTGAATAAATAGCACCCAATTTAATAATATTTATTAAGCTAAAAAAGGTTAATAAAAATTTACTATCAAGATATTCATCACGAAAAATTAAGTGAGCATATTGCAGTAAAAAAGTATCTGATTTCGTTTCGAGCAATTTTTTTTTTTTTTTTTCACTCTGCAAGCAGATGTTATAATTACTAAAATAAGTGGGGAATTTTTTTTTTTTTTTTTAAATTATGCAGTTCGATATTTAGATACAATAAAAACTTCCTTCATTTTATTTTTACTTAATTAAAATTTCAAACATAAACGAATATATTGAAATACATAAAAATCTCATTAATATAAGAAAATTTACAATTCACGCATGAGGCAAACGGAGTGAACAATTCTGGTTTAGATACTAGTCTTCCCGACACACTAACGTAGCTTTCCCCGACTCCTTACAACTGAAACGGCTACAGTTTGATCACAGTTTACGTGAAAAGGTAAACATCCGTTTTAAAAGCGGAAACGGAAGAATCGATTAGTTGTTAGGGGTGCTAGTCAGACATACATGGCGCAAGGCAGTAAGTTTAATAGATATTGTGGAATTAATCGCTTTTGTTTTGTTATTGAGTAATTTAAAATTTTAATTAATAAAAACTAAAATTATTTTTGTTGTAATTAAATTTCTTGCAAATACCACCTCTTGTCAATTTTCCCCGCAATCTGTATTTGAACTACACCTCACCTAATTATGCGTTATCGCATTTACCAAATGAAATATTCTGATTTGTAGAATATAAGTGCAAATTTTAAGTTAAGTAAAATTAACATAAGTAAATTTTTTTTCCCAGAATGGAATTCATTAACTTATAAAGCAACAGCACAAATAAAAATAAAATTCTTCTGAAACTGCGTTATTTAATTTAAAAAACCATCACTTTTCATATCAATTAATATAGACATTAGTTCTTTCTGCCCTACCCTGTATAACTGCAAAAAATTTTCAGCAGAAAAACGTTGCAGTAAATCTCGTGAATTTTGAATTAATATTTAAATTCGAAACGAAAAATACGAACTTATACTGGCCCTTTCTGCGGATAATTAAAAATATTAGATTATTTTGTATTATTAAAAAAATTACATAAAAAGCTTCATTTTAAGACATGACTTAAATCTTTTGATTTAAGCAGTTAGAACTTTTATTTCAGCAAAAAATTCAATGTTCGAGCTGATAAATAACAAGACAACTATTAGGAAGAAGGAATATTTCCTAGGCGTTTTTAGTACTGAAGTCCCTTGTCTCAAACTCTTATGACTCCACATTCTAGTTTTAAAGAAATTTTTAACAATTATAAAGTGGGGGATAAGAAAGTAAGAGTTAAAATAAAATTACAAATACAAGTCTTAAAAAAAATACTAAATAAAATCTAAATACTTTATCTTATTTGCTGTACATATCTACACATTAAAAACAAAATTCTTTAAGTTATTTGTATGCAAAGTTTTTTTTCTCTTAAATCTTTCAATTTAATTTTAATTCATTTTCTACAATGAACATTGTATTCTACATGAACTACACATTGTATTTCATGTACAAGATTTGAATTTAATTAATAATGTGCTGCATAGGTTCTCTACCATTTCAATTGAACTTTTATACAGATGACAACAGGCAAATTTTTTTTTCTAAGTAAAATATGTTAAATATCCATTACTAGTTTTAACAAGAGACTACTGTAATGGAGAAATACTAAAATATGATATTCAATTTGATAAGTTAGTACCATAGATATGACTAAACATAAAAAAAAGGAAAGTAACCATTTTATTGGTGGCCTTTCCATAGCAATGTGATTAAAAAGTAAATTCTTTTAAATCTCCTAAGTAGAATAAGAATTTTTTTTAAATATGTATTTCAACAAAAGACAATCCAAACTATTTTATTTTTCATTTAAAAGCTGCATCAACTTCGTTTTTCTTTGCTTTGAAGAAATACCAGCATAAGGCTTTGAATTTAGTTTGTAATATGTCAACATTTATTAAATAAAAATTAAATCATATGATTTATTCAAAAATTGCTCACATATTAAAATAATAAGGAATTAATAAATTAAAAAATGACGCAATACATGCTATCATAATGGAAATTTGTTACACATCAAATTGTATTAGATGGTTACTAGGCTAATTTTACAAATACTTAGCTTTCTTTTTTTATTAATATTAGCCATTTACAAGAGGGAAAAAAATGTACTAATATTAATAATAAAAAAAAACATGAATTTTTTGTTTATCAGAAATTAAGTATATAAACCTATTAAAAGTAAGAATCAAAATAAATGACACAAGCAGAGAAAAAAAAAACACATTTAATTTATTGAAATAAATATTTTCAACATTCAAATGATATGAAATACAAAATCACAAAATAACAGGACATTTCTTTTCCTTTCCAAGAAAAACCCTTTCTTAAAGATTATTAAAGAGCATTATTATTTCATGAAGAAATGAAATATTTGGTTTACATCACAATTCCTTGAAGCTCTTTCTGCTTATATAATATTTGAACAGTTTTAATGGTTTTACTAAATACGATTTAATAAAGTATCTCAATATAAAAATAAATAGCTAAGCTCTATAACATGCATATAATAAAATTTTTAGATTGATAATAAAATGAAAATAACAATTTCATAAATGGAATGAACAAATCTAATAAGTGATGAATAGGCAGTAACAAATATTTAATCACATCATTTTTACATAATTGAATTACTCTTTAAAAAATTGCTTAGTGAAATTAACAAAGATGTATGAATATCATTTTAAAATAATAGTTAAAAAAAACTTTAATTTTTGTCAATTTAATTTTCTGTAACTCAAAGAAAAACAAATATTGAAAATAATATATATAAACCTATTAAAAGTAAATTCTTTGGTTTAAAAAAATAATATTTTACATATTCTTGAAACTTCTTCTGTATTACAAAGATATTAATTTCTGCATTCTTTAAAATTATTTCCAAAGTTTATTTAAATGTAATTTTAAATACAAAATTCCATTTATCTACTTTTAAAATCTAATAAAAAATAAGACAACAATGAAAAAGATTGATTTTTTTTTAAAAAGTTTTTATGAAATTTTAATAGCTTAATTTAGCATAACAAAAAACAGTTTATAACAATTATAGATTTTGTAATTGTTTTAAAAATAATCAATTCGATTTTTTTAAATGTCATGAACATTTTGGTATTTATTAATTCATCAATTTTATTAAAAAAAAATTGATATCAAGGAAACACCACACCAATGAAATAACACATTGAAAATATTATAAATTATTTAAAAAATGATTAAAACAAAGTTAGGAGAAAGTTTAATAAATATATATTTATATATTTGGATTATGCATTTCTAACTAGAGGTATGTGGGTTATGTCCAGGGAAGGGATCTTGTGAACTTGGACAATAAGTAATCACAAATACTTATTAAATGTCTTCATTTAAGATCAACAAAAATAAAAGTAAAATCAGCATTAATTAAACATCTAACCCTTATCATATAAATATGAAATGAATTATAATAATAAGTGTATTAATCATCATTAACAGAAATAATTATTTAGATCTATTTACATAGAAGAAAGTTAGTACAATTTAATATACAAAATAATAATAATATTTACAATTTAAATGTATGTATTTCATATTATTTCGAGGAACGATCTGTGGAATTGAAAAGATCAAGAACCTGATGCTTAAATACAAGACAATTTTGTACACACAGATTTTAACTTTTGCATTATCTGTGACAAATTTTTATAATAATATTTTTTCATGACTAGGGGGAAAAAAAATAACACATCATAAAAATGTTTTCAATAATATAGATACATTTGAACATTGAATAATAAAGAATATGAATACAAGACATAATAAAGAATGTTCAAATATATGCCTTTAAAAGGCATTCTTTTCATGTACTAATGTTTTCATGTTTTCATGTAATAACACCAGAAGGATGCTAACTATTCAAAACAGATTACAGCATGTTTTAAAAATTATTACACTATATTGCTTTATGCAGGCACAATATCACATTAGAAAGCTTTAATAAATTTCAGTAATCATTTTTTAATACAAATAAGATAATTGATAGACATAAATAAGTAAATGTATTTAAATATTCATCATTTTTTAATGGCATTATATTTTCTATATACATACATTTTTATGGAAAAAAATGTAGATCTACATTAATAAAAATGTAAATTTACTATTTAATGACAGAAATTAAAATTTAAATACATATAAGTAAATTATCTAAAATATTATTTTAAAAGTAATTATAAACAATCCCATGAGACATCTTTAATTAAAGTAAATCACTAACTCAAATATTAAAACTTACAGAAATTAACTTTAAAAAAAATATAAATATAATTCTAATTGATATCACATCAACTGAATATAAAACATGTTAGTTATGAAGAAATATCCTATTTAAATCACTTTCCCTTAAAAATGGCATTTGGTATTAGTGGAAAACACATAGGACAGAAAATATATATGTTTCAAAGACACTTATGGTAACAAATTTTGTCATGATTTGGAGTCTTCAGAAAATTCAACTTTTTCTTGAAGAGATATTCTTCTTTTCATCGGTTCAATTTCATTAGAAGTCCTAAGAATACCCCCAAATGTGGCAGTAGCCTTCCATCTTGGGGATCCTGCTTCGACTTTAGCAGATGAGAACTGTTCATTCACAAATACATTCTCATTCATACCCAAGCTGTTTAAGCTAACAGTGCTGTTAGAAAAAAGAGGATTTGGCTCTAGATTCTCTTGCAATATTTCTGCTCGGGCTGTAATGTCTGCAATACTAGAAGACGCACTGGCACATTGGCTTTGAGGCATGCTCTTAGTTTGAGCTAACTGAGTTAAATCTTCAGTGCTATAATAAATAAATAAATGGGGTAAATAATGGTATTGTTTTCAAATCCTGGACATTTAATCAAAATTATTGAATTGAGGTTCTTTACCATTAAGACTGGACATATAGATAAATGAATAATAATACAATTTAAAAAAATTACAATGAATTAGTAAAATAATGTATAATGGAAGTTCTTTGAAATTCAATTGTTTCAAATATAGGTTGCTTAAAAAAAATATTAACAACTTCTACTACTTTACATTTATTATCATGAAAATGTTCACATATAATTATTACCCTATTTTCAGTTTAAGATGCATAAATATTTGTACTTTATATAAATGTTTATAGATTTTACTTTAAAACAGCTTTCACAAATTATTTACTTCATTCATTAAGAGATTGTTTACATTTGAATTTTGTAATATACAATAACAGGAGTTTAGGAAAAAGTGCAACTATATCCAAAATTGCAAACAAAAAATTTTACTATAGATAAACAAATAACTATAATTACTTTACTAAAATTATTTCAAATTTACTAACACAGACTGAATCTAATATAAATGCATCACATATTAGTAGTTATTAAAAAAATTATTTTATTTTAACTTGTTTCTTATACAACATATTTATGAATATTATTCATTCAACCAGTTGTATAATATCAAGATTAATCAGCTATTTTTGCTTTTAATTGGGATTTTAGATTGTAAATAAAAATATAAATTTAGATCAAAACTTAAAATTATTATATTTGTATTTTTATTAAAAATAAATTCATTTAAAATTCATATAACTCATTTCAAAAGAATTCATTTTAATAAAATAAAACTAACAACAAGTACTTACCTATGGTGACAACTAGATGGCAAACTATTGCACTGCCTTGGCTGAGGCATTTTTTCTTTTTGAGCATTTCTATGCATTTCAATAGCATCACATGCCTTACCCAAAAGAGTAATACTTATTCCAACTTTGGCACTCATTAAACTGAAAAAGGTTAAAGAGATAATTAGAGTTAAATTGTAACTAAATATGTTCAACTTGACAATAGATGAATGAATTATTTTCTCACATTTAATATCAAACATTTCAAATATTGAACAGTTGGAATACAAAGAGAATTTAAATAAATATGCACAACATGGTAAATTTAAAGGTCAAGATGAAATTAATACAACTTGATTGGAAAATTTAATATTTCAATAACATTTATTTAAAATTACTAAAGATAACAAATAAGTTAAAATCAGAAATTAAAAATTAATAGAATAAAATAGGATAAAAACAATAGAATAAACAGAATAAAAAAGCTTGTAATTTAATAATGGAAAAACTTCTTATCTAAAATTGTAAATTATAAAAAAATATAATAAAAATAATTTTAAAAAAATAAATAATATTATTTAATTCATAAGTATATGCTATCTCATCTAATATGGCTAGTTATTTGATTGATCCAATCAAAGTAATTACTTTAATCATAAAAATACAGAAAATAAAAATATCACCATCAAAAATACATCATACTGTTAAAAGTTTTTTAGCATAAATAATGACAATAATTAAATACCTACCATAAATACACTAAAAAGAAACAAACGTAGCTCCAAAAGCCAACTATAGGTATAGATCCACTCACAACTCTTATGACTAGGGCCCCAAGAGGCAATGGAATAAATCCCATTCTACGTGATATTAAGTCTGAATGATCAGCAAAAGCCTAAAATGGATGGATTTCAGATAAAAACATATAAAAAGAAACCGATTATTATAATTATACTAAATAAATGTCTTATTTAAGCATATCAATTCAGTTTAAAAAATGTTGATTAATACTATAATACATTTGAAGATAACATAAAAAAAATGTTTCATTACATAAAATAATTTAATTTAAATGTTTTTACTGTTAATTAAATTTAATTTCTACATACAATGCAAAAAAAAAAAAAAAAAAAACTTAATTGATATATTAGGCATAATAAATATCAGTAATTTTACTTTAAAATATAATACACAAAAATACAAAGACATTTTTACCTAACTTTGAATATCAGGTAATTTTTTAAGGTTTAACATCTATTTTGTTACAATGTATAATAGTACTCAAATACAGTACTTTCTAAAAATTAACATAAAAAATAATATAAATTACAGTTGTATGGAAGAAATTAGAAATTCTCATAAAAAGAATGTAGTAGTATATGTTAAAAGTCATGGTGCATTAAAATATAACATGCGAATTTGTAGAACTACTGCTGTTTAATATCAATGGACATAAGGGTCGAAAAAAAGGTTTTGAAAGCATCAACAAATAAAAACAATGTAGTAAAATTTCAAGATAGCATTGTTTTGGATACAGTTGCTTGAAGAATTGCAATAGTGAGAGTCCTTAGATGAATAAAAGTGGGCCAAAGTCAATCCTATGTTGAAGATGGTCAAACATAAGGTCTTATGTAATTCATAGATTGTGCAATGCATCTTTAAAAACAAATCACTTTCTAGAAGATACAACAAAAGAAGACATAAGAGCTACAAGTGCAACAGATGACCATTATTTGCAGTCAAGGAGGCATACAATTACTACTCCCACATATTTTAATTCTGTACATAATTAGTGAAACACTTATTCATGTTTCAGGCAAATTTCATTAAATTCTAATAAATAAAAATTTAACTATCTCATAAAATCTCACTATAAAAATTTCTAATTCTCATTGAGAAACCAGTTTAGTACAAACTAAACTGAAGTTAATAAGTGTCATAAATAAGTATTTATGAAACAGCTGGAAATTATAACATTTCAGTAATTAATGTTAGTGAATGACATATATAATAAATGAAAAATAAAAGTAATTGCATTTGATAGTTACAAATGACAAATAATACTTTGAAAATTGATGACTTTAATACCAAGTCCAAAATTCTGAAGGAAATAAATAAAAATTTGCCATAAGAAGATTCAATGATTACATTAAAATATTTTATGATTAATCTGAAATAATGAATTAAAAAAGCAAATGTTTACATTTTTCAATTTACAACTGGCCAAATCATAAGCTAAACTGATAGTATAATCTCGATATACCTAAAAAAAAGAAAGAAAAAGGAATTAAAAACTTCATTTAGAATGATAAAAATTATTAAATTAGATTTGACTTATAAAATAATATGGCATCAGTTATCAAAATGTTTATGAAAATATACATACTAGTCTTATTTTATTTTAAAACAAAAATCAACACATATACTTAAAATTACTGATTATAAAAGCTAATAATAATACATATAATTAGTTTATATTATTATAATAATAATATAAATAATATTTATATAAATAATAATTATTATTTATATAGTTATTTAACTAGTTTTAAAACTAATAAAACTGATAATAATATAAATAATATATATTACAATTATGGAACTGCTATACAGGAAAAGGATTTTAGAGATAAAATGTACAACTTATTTTCATAATTTAATAAATAGAAGATAATAGCAAAATTAAAACATAATCTCACTTCAAATGTAATTTCATTGAATCTTGTTATGAATGCATGTTTAGTCCAATCAACAGCCATCTCAGCCAAAACAACACCAAAACAATAGGGCAAAAGAACCATGAATTGATCTGTAATAAATAAAAAAAAAATTTGTTATTGATTACCTGATGATAAAAAATGATTCCGAAATTTTTTCATGCAGTAAAATGCAAAAAATATAATATCCTCCCCTTTGTTACTGAAACAAATTTTAAAGTTAAGTTGGGACATACATGAAATGCTTTCCCACTTGAAGGAAATGAATAAAATTTAATTTATGCAGTTATAGCAGTCTAATTAAGAGGATAAAAGTGAAAAAAAAAATTCAAAATAATTATTTTCCCAATATATGAAACATTTTAAAGCTATGTTATGTAAAAGAATATTTCTTAAAAAAGTATTTTTTCTATGTGCTTCACCCATTATTTTTGCACTATACTAGAAAATTGAAACATTAGATTGTTAATAATCAAGTAGATAATGAATCAAATAAAATATATTTTTTATAATATCCAAAGAAAGGGTGTTTTTTTCTGCTGTTGTGTGGCCCACAGCTAAATTAAAATGAACATATATGGATAAATAAAAGGATAAGATAATGAAATCTTTCTCTAACATCACTGCAGGACATTTGGAAAAGATTATTGAAACTATGAATCCCTGATATATAAAAAAAATATTGAAGTACTTTATCAGTGCCCCCCTATAACTTTTTTGATAGATCTGTTAATATGTAGCATCATGAGGAAAATGCATTACAATTCATTACCTGCAAGTTGTACTCCTGTTACAAAGAAATAATTTTTTAGTAAATTAATCCCTTAAGATAAAAACTTAAATTAGTAATAATATTAAAAAAAATGATATATTTTACATTTTGTTCAAGAAGATTGGTAAGCGAGTAGATTAGAAAACAAAATTAAAAAAAAATAATCAGATGTATAAATTGATTCTTTAATTCATAACATTACTTGCAATACAATTTTAATTATATAATTTTCTCATTGTATTTACATGAATGTAAAGATCTCTAAAATCAAAGCAAATTACTATTAATTACAAACTGCTGAAAACAGTTGTATTTTCTTCTTTTTTTTTTTTTTTTTTTTGAAAAAAAATTATTTTTTCAAATATTTTTCTCTAGTTTTTATGAAAATGTGACACAAAAAAATTTGATAAATTTCAATCAAGTAAGATAAGTCAACCACTACTAATTATTCAGAAGCATATACATTAAAATTTAAAAAAAAAAAATATGAATTGTGATAAATTGTGGCATTGAAAAGTCTTACCATAGTTCCAGTTGTATTCTTTCATTGTTTGTATAACAACAATAAATAAAAGGATAAGATAATGAAATCTTTCTCTAACATCACTGCAGGACATTTGGAAAAGATTATTCTTTTCAAATTTCTTGAAAACCATGCTTTTTAATTCAACAAACTACAAGAAAAGAAACTTATTAGAAAAACATAATTTAGAGGGGGGAAAAGACCTTACCAAAACATATACTTACATTATTGGACAGCATAATAGTAAGTAAGGCTTTATTTTGGGAATTGATTGCAACATTCAAAGTAGTAGCTTGAATTAGTATAATTATAGAATGAACAACTAATAATAATTAAGGAAAAATAACTCACATTTTCATTAATATATATTTTAGAATTATTAAATTTAGAATGAAAAGAACCAAATATTTTCCTAGTTCTATAACAGTTAAAATTTAAAGTAAAATAATATAGTTAGATTAAATAAAAATACTAAAATAACCTTGCACATAGATAATACTGATAGTATCAAAAATACAAACGTTTTTAGTTGGTAGATTATATATATAAGTATAATATAGAGTCAGTATAAAAGTCTAATTTTCAACTCTTTTAAAAAAATATTTTTATTATTTTAAAATTCTGAAAATTAATATTAAAATTAAATGTTAAGGAGGTAACTCAATTGCAGACTTCAATGATACAATCACTTGCAAAGGCATCTACTGTTTTAGCAATAAACCAAGTGTTGGAAGATTTTTCTCAGCACACAGACTCATAAAAAAAAAAAAAGTTGTTCTATTTTTAAGAACAAACAAGATTTAAAATGCCATAAAAACAACAATTTTGTGATTAAAATGTATAATTTTTTAAAACTTGTCTCCAGTTATTTTATAATAATTCACTACCTGTTAATTTAGTAATGCTATTTTTATTGGATAAACATTTTTTTTATAAGCAAATTTAGAGTACAAGGATATTTTTAAATTAGTACAAATACTAAACCATTAAAGTTGTAAAAAAAATACTTTGCCAATGCAAAAACTTTTTTACAGATATAAGAGTTCCATAAAACTCATTAAATTTATTTGTGAAGTAAAAAATTAATTTGTGTTAAAAAGTGCACAAGCATTTATTAACTAAAAATATATTATTTATTATGATATGAAGAATTATTTAAAATCCTTAAAAAAAAATTCACAAGAAAAAATTAATATTTATTTAACACTTTGATATTTATTATTTTTATTATTATTTTCAAAAATCTGAAGAATTTGTCTTCTAACTATGAGATAAAAGTATAATTATTTTGGGTAAATCAAAAGCATTAGATTAGTTGATATAATATAAATAAAAATAAAAATATTATGACAAATTAAAGAAAAATGAAAATTTCTATTAAGGATACAGACATAAATAACACTAATAAAAAGATGTGGTAATAAACCAATATGTTCTCTTTTTCTTCCTTTTGGTTCAGTAGCAGTCCAGTATAGAGCATCTAAAATGTCTTGGCCAAACGATGAAATTAATTTATCAGCTACCTAGTAAAAATAAATTTAAACATTTAAAACTATTTAATATATTTTAGAAAACAAATTACTTTTTTCATACAGCAAATGTGGTTCATTTTTAAGAATATCAGTATTTTAAATCAACTACAATAACAAAATAAGTACTTCAAATTTTTAAATAAAGATATAGAATAAAGCTGAGAATTTGTCAGTTAACTTTTACTTAAATAGTATCGAAAAGTTAATGAAGTTATTGATAGTTAAAGTAGAAAGAAGTAAATTTTGAAAACATATTGCCTACATTTACAAAAAGAAAAAGAATTTGTAAAATAATAAAATACATGCAATAATTTCACTTCCTTGCTTAAAAATTATAATTTAGATGAAATTTTATGTTTTAAATCATAGATTGGATGCCTGTTTAAAATATTTACATGTATCTTAAATATTTAATAAAATAGCAGAATTCATTTTTTTATATAAAATATTAGTCAAAGAAATTTTTAATTTGATTATGAAATCTAAAAAAAAAAAAAAAAAAAAAAGAAAAGAAAAGAAAAGCATATTATTATATAAATATGTGATTTAAATTAAACATATTTACCTCTAACATATTAAACATTATGTACAACTTGATAACAGATTGGCTTTTGACAATATGATACAACATTGATGTGTCCACATATGTCATCATGAAGCTCACAGTACCCAAGATGATAACTTTGAAAAGATCACATTTTTCAGCAGGCTGCAATTTCCGATGATTGTAATGCACTCCAAATAAAGCACTATAACATATAAAAAAAATCACAGGATTTATAATGGAGGGAAAAAACTTGTAATTTTTTTTGTTTAAATATAAACCAAATAGAATGTATTATATTTTTACACAAAAACATATTTTCTAACAAACACTTACCTAATTACAAATTTTAAAGTTCTTGTTATAAGAAACCAAACAGAAAAGGCTGATCTTAATGGTAGAAAAGTAAACAGGAATAAAAAAGCATCCACACATTGGAAAAATCCATACAAAATAAACTGAAATAAAAAGAATAAAATAAGCAAATGAATTCACAAAGTTGAAACACACAGAAAACTTTTAATCACAAATTAATATATTAAAACAAACTTTTTCAATTTCTTTGGGTATTCTCAAAAATATATAAAACTTCTCCCGTCTTTCAGTGAATCGTTGCTCATCATTTTCTAATAAATAACCTCGCCTCAACTCGCCATATAAATAATCAAAGACGGAAGCAGCTAAAAAAAAGAATAATAATAATAATAATAATTAAAGACATTGTTAACAAATTCATTTTACATTTTAAAAATAAAATTACTCAATAATACAAAAAAAATATTACTTTCTAAAGAAATTATTTTTGTTATATAACAATCAAATTAATATGAGATTACCTGACTCTTTTTTAATTTCAAAAATACAATTTTTCTGTAATATGATTCCATTGATGATTTAAATCATTAGTAATTTATTAGTATGCCATAAAATAGTGTTGAAATAAAGAATATATAATGTCATAGTTTTACATTTATAATCATTTCTATCTTTGTTCCATTATGAAATCATCAATTTTCATTAATTTAAAATACATTAATTTTTATACATGTCATTTTAATTATGAAAATAATAAATTTATATTTATAAATGATTTTTATTTAGACACCATGATTAAACATACATTTTATCAATTGTACTCTTTTTTTAGCCATGTATCTAATTTATTAACAGCTATATGATACACATTTATTTTAACAGTGAAACATTTAATTAATGAGAGAAACACATAAATATTATTTTATGAGAAATAAATGATAAATTTCCAAATATACTGGCTTCCAAAAATTAAGAAAAAAATCAGAAAAAATGTGATTGCATGCATAAAAATAAGTAAATTTCTATAAAAATTAAACAGTATTAATAAAATGCAATACTGCATCAGAATGTCACATGCAAATTACTGGAGCTGCTATTGCCTAATGTTATTGGACACACAGCTGAAAATATGGTGTACAAGTGCCTGCAAATTATGAAAGTAAAAACTGTGTAGTGAAATTTCAAGATAGCCATGTTCTACATGAGTACTTGAGATCTACATGTTCTACATGAGGATATCATTTATCTTAGAATGGTGAGCAAATAGAAATGAGACAGAGTCAGTTCAATGCAGCAAGATGGTTGAATATGAGTCTCACTGTAATTCAGAGACTGTAGAATACATTTCTCAGGATTTGAAAAATCAGATTACATTGAAGAATCTTCATAGTTACAAATATTGCAGATGATCATTACTAGTTACTAATTGCAAGGAGGCACAGAACTACTATACCTTAGATCTCTTGTAGTAGTTGCTGGAAAGTTAGTATTTAGATTAACTGTGCACAAAAGGTTCTGTGAAGAAGAAATGTATTCAATTTAGCCCAAACATATCAATTAGAGTGCAAGTCAATGGAGGTCAGTACCATTGACTTGGACGGACTGTCTGGAAAATGTGAACTTGTCTGTAGACAAGCCCAAATTTTGCTTGCAAAGTAACTAAAAAAAAAAATAACTGCTTTTTCAGAAGCAGATAACATGTTATTAACCCAGTTATATTCATGAATGAGATAAATAGGAGGAACAACGTGGACAAATATTTCTTTGAATGGTCTCACTATCATTCCAAGAAACACTGTTACTGCTTAATTATATGGAGACTATACAATTGATCCAATTGTTTGTACTTTTAATGTGCAGCTGGTGACATCATCCTATAAGACACTAATACTAGACCACACAAAATTCGTAGAATTATCTTTATAAGGACATTATTATGTGAATGGATTGATAAGCATATTCTCCAGATTTGACTCCAATCAAGCATGTTTGAAAAATGTCAAGGTGTTCTGATATTACAGCACTTAACCTGCCTCCCACCCTTCAGCGTCTTTGAACTGCTTTGGCATAACAGTACACTTTATTGTCAATTAAGTTAATAAACACCATCATTTTGAGCATGGAACAATGCTGTTGCACTCATATAGTTGTTAGATGATCATAATCCAAATAGCAGCTGGGTTTGGATAATTAATTTTTAGTATGTTTCCATTTTATGTACTTTCGACATAGAAATTTTCATTTTGAGTCTAATTTTTTTAATGTTTTTGCCAAATTTCAATAAATTACAATGAACAAAAATTTGATTAATCACAATTTTTCGGATTTTCTGTAAAGCTCACATGATAAATGATTATAATGCAGGCATTTAAATAAAAACAATAGCCTTTTATAGTATTCTATAAACTATTAAAGTTGAAAGATTCAACAAATTGAAAAATATTTGCATACTTTTACTTATATATTACTCAAAATTGTGAAAGATATTTTTTACACATCTATAAATATCTATGGACAGATATCTTTGCTAATTAAACATAAGCAATAAATTATGAGTTTTTGTTATGTGCAATACCCAAAATATGAGTTAATAAGGACTTCAAAATAATTGCATATTACTAGGTTACATTAAAAAAAATTATATCTTACATTTTTCTGTTTTTTCTTTCCTTTTATTAGCAGAAATATTAACATCTTCAACAGTAGAAGGTTTTGATGTTAATGATGTCAAGATTTTATCCTCAACATGGGGTGTATTTACTTCCTCGCATATTTCAGAATCTAAAAATTATTTATTTATATATTAATAGAATACTTTAATTTTACTTAAAAAT
Organism: Caerostris darwini; assembly: GCA_021605075.1. NCBI lineage: Eukaryota > Metazoa > Arthropoda > Arachnida > Araneae > Araneidae > Caerostris > Caerostris darwini. Next base: position 128,392 of record BPLQ01011097.1, on the reverse strand, counting down.
GTAGTTATCATTTCTTTTCATTATGATAAATAGTAAAAAAAAAAAAAAAATTGATTAACTTTTTAAAAATATTTTGACAATAAATAGCATCATACACATATTTTACTTGCAAAAAATTGCTGCTGAATAATCATTTTAAATACATATAAAATTCAATTAAATATAAATAATTACATAATAACAACATTGAAAATTTTAAATTATTAATGATTTTTATTTCTATAATTTATTAAATTTGCTTCACATACTAAAATCTATTACTTCAAATGGTATCAGATAATTAATTGAAAATGTATTAGTAGATATTTTTTTCAGCCAATTACGAATTCATCTTGATCAGTTAATGCTATGACTTACAGCATGAAATAAATATGCCATTCATTAGTATTATTTTTTATTTTTGAAAATTTGTATTAAGCATTTAATTATCTGAGATTGAAAATCATAGGACACAATCATTTAAATCTTAGTTGAATAAAAATTTATTTAAATGCTTCTAGATTTTTGTTAACATTAAAAATAAAGTTAATAACATTTAATGAATGTTAATAACAACATTAACATTTAATTAAAGTTTTTAACATTCCAATTTTCAAATAACTTAACATAATTAAACAAAAAGCTATGTTCATGTAGGAAAATTATATCTTTTTCATAAATGGGCTTTTTGGCAACAAAAACTGAAATCAGTATTTCATATAGTAATATTAAAATAAATTTCTAATTAAAAAATATTACACTTTTAGCTAAAAACATATTGAATAAAAAATAAAGCTCCTCAATTCTATATATTATCATAAAAAAGAGAATTACCAGAAAGGACAACTATAAAAATATTTATTAAAAAAAGTAATGTACAACTTTCAGCAAAGCATTTTATTTTCTAATAATACAAAACAATAAATATAATTCTATTATTAAAAATATAAATACTATATATATTATTGATATTAAAACAATTGTCCATTCACAAAAAAGAAGCAAAAATGGAGAGCAATAAGAAATTAAAAAAAAATAATAATAATAATAAAGATGTAAGAGTATATAATAAATTGAAAATTTTTCTGATTTATTGAAAGGGTTGGAAACATTTTTCAATTCCACATAATGGATCTCCTACAAAAGTGCAAAATTCAGCCAAATCCTATGAGTGAATTTACAATAATTTCATGAAAATTGATTAATAATTATTTATTAGTTATAGGCTAAATTAACATAAGAAAAGCATTGCATACAAAATTAAATACTGAATTTATTGTTTTGCTGGCTCTAGTCAATTTGTTATATTTGGATTTTTTTTGGGGGGGGAGGGAGCTTTCAAACCCCACAAAAAAATTCCTCGGAATTAGCAATGTAAATTGTACCTGTTGATGCATTAAAAATTTTACTTATTTTCTTTTAACTTAATTTCTAAAGACTTTGCATTTCCTATGACTATTTTTAATACACCATAAATATTCAGAACTCAATATTTTGAAATATAAAATATTTAATACAAAACAATATAAAAGTTGGAAGAAATCTCGGATTTTTTTTTTTTTTTCCATCTCATTTTAGTCGAAAAAAGCCACAATATAATAAAAAATTGGTACAATTTAGATAAATATTTATCACTTTGCCCAATGGAATATGCAATATAAGTTTTAATTATAAACTTTTTCATAAAGAAAATATCAAACATTAAAATTTCAAAACATGGTTAGTACACAACATTAATCGCCTAATATTTCCTTATTCGTTTTCCCTTTAAATAAAGAAACAAAAAATTTAATCTCTACTTTGAGTAACACAATGTATTGTTCAATTGCAGATAACAACACACTCTATTTTTAGTAATAGAAATAGGTTAATAAAATAAAAATTTAGTAAATCTCATAGACGTTTCTTCTATGTATATTAAATACGCTTTTTAAAAAGATACATTTTTTCGATCCCTGTTAAAAATAATAATTACTATAAACATTTAATTATTATATTAACTGATATATATTAATTAACATAATCTGAATTTGGGCTGGAATTATTAAGGTTATATAAAATAATTCTCTTACGTTCACGCACTTCCGTATCTGCTTCATTATGAGGTACGGCAACATTTTCGACGTCCTTAGGAAGAATAACTTTCTTCTCTTCAAAAAAAGAAAATTCATTATCAGACAAAACTTTAGCTACTTGTGCCAGTCTCTCATCGTTATTCATAGTATTTTGAACAGCACATGGAGTTTCTGTTTCCTTCTCAGCATCATCACATTTGTCCTCCATGATGTTTTGATTTGTGTTTGGTCGAATCCACATGATCCGTACAACAGAACGAATCATTACATCAATATGTATGTTACGAATTATTTATTTTCATTTGCTTTGAACGCAAATTCTTCAACCGTTCAAAGTTTGCCTGAACTTCAAGCGGATTCGCTGTTGGATGACGTGCATTCTTAATTGGACGAAGAACATTAATTGTTATATATATATATATGGCATTGTAATAAATTTATTGATTGTACATGCATTAAGAAAATTATAATGGTATTCTAATAATTTTTTGTTTATCATTTCCATAATGGATACATTTGTTAACACATTTTATATAATTTTCTAAGACAAGTAATTTTTCATTAAACTTCGTGCGGTTTTGAAATTTTTTAAAACTTTTAATATTGAATAGTTTTATCAGAAAAATTGTATCGATTTTTAATGGATTACTTAAAATAGAAATAGTATAATTATTCAATTAAAAAATATTAATTTGTTATTTTAATTTTGCATTGGCATGATATATTTACATTAAATGTGCTGTTATTTAAAATGAAATATTTTAAATGTATGGCAGTAAGAAATAAATGACTCATTTAAAGTCAAAAGCATCAAAGGATATAAGTTTCGATCGAGGTAGGAAAAAAAATATTATATTTTAGATAAAACAATATTTAACAACTTTATTTAGTCAACTTTGTTGAACTCTTTTGTATACATTTTCTTTTTTATGCTATTCTTAACCCTTTTTGTATTGCCTTACCATTGGAAATAAAATCTGTTGTTTTTTAATGTTTCTCCCAATTGGTATGTGATTTTTTCCTCTCTTATTCTGTCTTAATCTCATTATTACCTTTCTCTATTTGATTTCTTTGGTTCTATGTTATTATTTTGTTGTATAAAATGAGCAGCTAAATTCTAGAATTCTTTTTTAGAACTTTTAGCTAAATTCTAGAATTCTTTTTTTTTCTTCTGTATTTTACTGTGTAGGCGCAGAATTGTTCGGGCTTTTTTTTAGCTACGCGCGTTTCTCACTGCCTTTACTCAGTAAAGTGCATATTTATTTTCTGTTTTAGTCAGTAGTTTCTTTAAATATTTGGTTTTGTTTATTTTATTTTATTATGGCTGTTGTCGAAGGAGTTTCGCTCTCCTCAAACAGCACAACCATGTCTCTCTCCCCCTGCTGACCAATCAACCAGTATGCTTCATTTAATTGACGTTAATACTAACCCGACAGCGTTTAACTTTATTCAAGAAATTGATCAACTTAATATTAGCATTAACAATTTTTCTTCATCATTGAGTGCGAAAACCTCAATGATCATCTGAACAACATTGAAAATTGCTTAAAAATTGAACCTCAAATACCTAATTTAGATCTTTTATACAACTTACGCTTTCTAATATTACCAATAAAAACTTAAGGAAGCAAATGAGTCTGATCTTGCTGAAACTCAATGATTCAAACAACTCGGTAACTACTCCTACTAAAAAGAAAAAACTTAAGATCACACAAAAGCAAAGAAAAAAAAATTTAGCTAAACGGCCTAATACCAGTGATCCCACTGTTATCAAGTTATCTTCCAAATTTGCTTACCTTAACCCCGATGAAAGTCTTGGTCCTAGTGATGCAGACAACATACCTCCTGCTAAAATTGAAGACATTTCAAAAAATGTTGATAAATTACATCTGGACGAAAACAGTATGGACACAGATCTCACTAATGACCATAATATTGCTTCTTCTTGTCCTGCACCCCATACTACTAAATATGTTCCTCAATTATAATTGACAACATACAAAATTCTACTGAAATTCTTAAGAACTTCAACCAGATTACAAATTCAAAGATTGAAGGACGCCTTTCTGGAGGTAAATTAAAAGTTTTTCCAACCACACCTGATGACTACAGATCCATACGGAAGCAAATTGATCACCTGAAACTTAAAAGTCATACATTTGAATTGCCCCAAGAAAAGCAACTTAAATTTGTAATTCGTGGACTGCCTTCAGATCTCCCAATTGATGTCATCATGCAGGAACTCCAAATTCGCAACTTTCATCCTGAATTCATAACTCCACTTCGTAATCGTGCTGGTACCGGCAATCTACCTCTGTACCTAATAGTTCTACCAAAAAATGAACAAAATAAAAGAATTTTCGACCTATCCACCTTATATTACTTTAGGGTCAAAGTTGAACCCCTCAGAAGAAAATCAGGACCCAACCAATGCTATAAATGTCAAGAATTCTATCATCATAGCAAATTCTGTACAAGAGACCCTCGATGCCTCAAATGTGCTGGACCTCATGCCACCAAAGAATGCACCAAAAGGCCAGATGAAGCTCCCAAATGCGCCCTTTGCTCTGGAGAGCATACTGCAAATTTCTCGGGTTGTCCTAAAAACCCTGCTAATTTCACTCCTGCTCCTCCCCCAAGGTCAACGCTTGGACGGAGAGACTTAAAAAACAAGCACAACAAATGAAGCCTGAGAACTCCAACCAATTGTCTCTTCCCGTACATCAGAAGGCTTCTCTAACTCTTCCTCCTTCTTCAGATGACTTTCCAACTCTTCCTACCCAGACCTCTCACCATACTACTTCTTCCAATACTCTGCAGGCTTCCACGGAAACGCCTCCAATTCCACTCATTCTGCAACAATTAGTTGGGGTACTTTCAAATCTTTCTGTTTTAATAACTGCTCTTCAAAATCAACCAGTCAATAACATTCAATAGATCGACCAATAATTCTATCTTATGCGTGACTTGGAACTCCAATAGTCTGAAAGGAAAAATTAATGAATTACAAAATTTTATATCTGAAAATAAACCTCATGTAATTGCTCTCCAAGAAACACATCTTCGGCCAGGCGATTCCTTCAAAATTCCAAATTATATCATTTATCGCTCCGATCGTCTTACCCACAGAGGAGGAGGCACTGCTATCTGCATTCATAAAAATATTAATCATCATCAAATTCATTTTACTACAACCAGCTTTGAAAACTCTGCTATCGTTATTAACCTCAAGAATAACCTAAAAATTACTGTTGCTAGCATTTATCGCCCTCCAATTGGTAGATTCCTCACACAAGAACTTGATACAATAGCGAACTCCAATCAACAAGTACTTCTACTTGGTGACTTCAATTCCAAGCATCCTGCATGGAATAATGGACGCAGCAACATAAATGGTTCTATTCTCTTCGATTGGACAAATCTTAATGCATTCAATGTTATTGCTCCTAATGATCCCACATATTTCTGCCTTCACAATCCTTGCAATAGTACTCTTGACATCGCACTTCTTAAAAATTTAAACGCCGGACCTGCTTCTTCTATCAACGATCTTTCCAGTGATCATAACCCTGTGATAGTTGAAGTCTCTCATAATTCATTTACGCCCTTCCTCAATAGCATAATCACAACTACCAATTGGAATATTTTTACTAAAATTCTCTCTCAAAGCATTCCTGGTAATCCAGTCATCTCCAATATTCAAGATATTGACAAATTAATTGATAAATTTAACTATGCTGTTACTTCTGCTATCAACCTTGCTAGCAAATCTAAAGAACTCAGTACACCACACCAAAAACTTCCGACTGAAATCACCTCTAAAATTGCGGAAAAAAACAGAATTCGAAAATTATGGCAAGATACCAGGTTTCCTCCGTTCAAGCAATCCGTCAACAAGCTTCAAAAAGAAATAAAGCAAATGATTCACAAATTAAAAAATGACAGATGGAATGAATTTTTATTAGGCCTAAATCCAGAAGATAATTCTCTCTTCAAAATTAACAAACATTTTACCAAAAATATCCCAAAATTCCTCCACTGGTTGGATACTCAGGTCTTATATTCTCATCTTCTGATAAAGCGAACTCTTTTGCTGAAAACCTTGAACTCTCCTTTCAAGAAAACACTGAACCTTGCGATTACTCACAAATTGAGCATGTTGAAGATACAGTAACTTCCTTTCTAGCTGATCATCAAAATTATCATAACAATATTTTTTTTTTCTCCATCTGACATAATTAACTTAATCAAGAATCTCAACATTCGGAAATCTTCTGGACCTGACAACATTCCAAATAAAGCCTTAATGTGTCTCCCCCTTAATGCCATTACTCATCTTGCAAAAATCTACAACAGCTGTACTAAATATCACTACTTCCCTCCTATCTGGAAAAAAGCAAATATCATCATGTTCCCTAAACCTGGCCAAGATAGGAAATTTCCTCAAAATTATCGGCCCATCAGTCTCCTTAGCTGTGTAGGAAAACTTTACGAAAAACTCTTAGTGAAACATATTACTTCTTTTTGCGATAAAAATTCCATAATTCCAGCAGAACAATTTGGATTCCGTCAACATCACTCAACTTGTCATCAACTTCTACGTGTCACCAATATCATCACTGAAGGATATAACTATAAATTTTTTACAGGAGGTGTCTTTCTAGATGTCAAAAAAGCTTTCGATCGATTGTGGCACAATGGACTGATCTACAAAATGATCAAACTTCAATTTCCAACTTGGATCACACTTATCATTACAAATTATCTTAAAAATAGAACCTTTCAAGTTCGACTTCATAATGAATTCTCCAAAATCGGTCGTATTTGTGCTGGTACACCTCAAGGAAGCGTGCTAAGTCCTATTCTCTACAATATCTTTACCTACGACTTTCCTCAGTGCACTAACATTTCCACTTGCCTATTTGCTGACGATTCTGCTGCTCTTGCCCAAGGTGCTTCTATTCTTTATGTCATCAATACTCTTCAAAATTTTCTGAATATCCTAGAGGATTGGCTAACTAAATGGCGCATCGCAATTAATGTCTCTAAATCTCAAGCTATCATTTTCCGAAAAGGACACGCCAGACAACCATATATTAATCTCTCCCTTTTTGATCAAGAAATTGAATGGGCAACTAATATTAAATATCTCGGCTTAATTATAGACAATAAACTTACGTTTCGAGCTCATATTCAAAAATCAAAGAAAAATGTTGGAAAAAATTTTATCTCACTCTACCACTCATTAATAAATTTTCTAAATTAACTTTGTCAAACAAACTTCTTCTCTACAAACAAGTTCTTAGGCCTATCCTTACCTATGCTGCCCCAATCTGGGGTCTAGCTGCAAATCTAACAAGAAATCTGTACAAATTATTCAAAACAAACTTCTTCGTATTATCACTGGTGCACCCTGGTTTGTCCGCAACTCTACAATTCATCAAGATTTAAAAATTGATTCTATTGACAACTATATTACTAAACTTTCTAGAAATTTCTTCAATACCATTGCGACTCACGAAAACCCTCTCATCAAGGCACAAACTATATTTACGCAATTGAATGGAAAATACAAGTATCCTTTCTCTACTTCTAAATGGAATCGAAGCCTCAAACCACCGTAATTTCCTGCTCATTTATCGCTTTTTAGATATTTTACTTCAACACATATTTACTGATCATACATTTCTTGTTACGTTTCCATCACCGATGATTTACATTTTCCTTACTTTCTTCTTTTTTTTTCTCTCAATTCATACGATTACTATCTGTATTCAACAATGACCATTGGAAATAAAAAGAAATATTAATAAATGCATCCATTACTGAATTGGATTCATTTCAGCAATGGATGTATTTATTAATACTTTTGTATTTTTTTTAAAGGCAAGTAATTTTTGTTTCTTTTCCCTTGCAACTTCGAATTTTTTGAAATTTTTACCATTGAATATTTTTAATGGAAATATAGTATCAATTTTTTAATTAATTTCTTTTAAGAATATGATTATTAAATTATTCAATAGAAAAATATATTGAAAACTAGTTATTTAACTGAAATGCAAATTATTTTAAATGTGTTGTAGTTAGAAATAAAAGATTCATTTAAAATTTAAAAGTATCAAATGATTTATGAGTTTCGATCGAATGAGAAAAAAAATGCTTATGTGTTATAAATATATAGAAATATGCTTATAGAATTAATCTAGTAAATTAATTATTGTATAAGAAAAAGCAGTGTTTTTTTTAGTTTTAAAATTTGATCTAAAATTATATGTATCCAATTTTTGAAAAAATAGAAAATATATCATAAAAAGAAGCAATATATCATACATGAGGAGAATGAACAATTACAAATAGGTAGATTATGGATAAAGGTTCATAAATATGTTTTTAAATAAATATTGTTTACAAATCTTATTTATGAAATTTTATAATGGTAGATTTTCTGTGGAAAAAAATACGCTTACGAAATTCTGTTCAAGTATAAATAAAAAAAAAAAAATAAAATAAAAAAAAAAAAAAAAATGCTAAAATTCTTCAAATCACAGACTGCAGTCAATTTTTAAATTTTATTAAAAATAAAATAATTTTAAAATTTGGGTATTTAACCAGATAATAAATTAAAAAAAAGGCCAATTAAAACATATTAGTTGTAGAGAAAAACTGAGCAATTTTTAGAAATTAAAAAAATTTAGAAAGGAAGTGAAAAAATTATACATGATGGATAAGAATTTATAAATATAAATAATTTAAATTTAATATATTTATTTGAAATATTTATTGTGGAAACATAATGCCAAATGCTCGCCACCAAATTATTTATACTATTTGTTCCTATAAAGAACAATAGCTGGCGCCACTATACAGAAATTCTGTTTGATTCGAATCTTTTGATTCGGATCAGTTAAAAATTACCTTTCGAACAATTCGAAACAATTAAAATGATTCGAATCGTCCATTACTAGTTTTGATAACTGGAACAACTACTTGATGAATCAATTGCAGTAAAAAATTAAAATAAAATAAATCGAAACTTATCTTTTCATCATAATAAATTTAAAAAATTATTTTAATGAGTTTTATGTAGACAAATATGTATTATATGTAATATTTAATCATAAATTCAGCAGTCTTTTCTTTTAATTAAAATATTTTATAAAATAGCAATACTAAAATGAATTTCTTTTTGTCTTTATACTAAATTATTCATTTGAAATTATAAATTAAAATTTTTTTATAATAATCTTGTGGATAAAAATGGGAGAAAATAATTCATTTATATTTTATCTTTTAAATCGATTAGTACAGCCAAGTTTAGTTTTCCGGAAGTACTAATACATGTGGCGGAAGTGCTTGTGAAAGGACACTCCCATCCAATGTTGACAATCGCAACGGTGTAGTTGATGTCTATAGCGGCGAAAGTTTGTTGTTGTGCAAAAACATCTAGTAAACATTGGCGTTATCCGCATTAATGACTGTTAATACTTTTAACACAGATATCAGCGCTTTATATCTTAAATCCTTTGTATGGGATTCATAGTATTTTTTTTGTAAATATTTAGAAAATATCAAAAATGTGGTAGACTGAATAATTAACTGTAAAGAGATCTGGTTTATTATTACCGTTCCGTAGAACAGGTTTTGTTATGATTTTTTTTTTGTTTTTGATTTCGTTTGATATTTGAAAAATGACGGAAAAAATTAGTCTTCCGCATCATAACACTGTGTCACGGTGGAAAGAAGAAAAAGTTATTAAATGGTTGAGAAAGGTGCGTATTTAAATTTTAATTAATCCCACATTTTAAAAATATATCATGCATATCATTTCATTACTTTCGTTGAAGTAAATCGTCGTTTCAGATTTTTTTAAAAATTTAATTATTAAATATTTTTATTAAATATATATATATATATATATATGTATATAATAAAAATATTCAGTTAATACATTTTTTCTGTTTATCTTTTAATTTTAATATGTGAATATTAATTACTTTTAATATCTTCAAAATTTTGATGAATAATTTTTGATTCTGTTACTAATTTTTTTTTCTATTACTAAATAGATGATGAATGAAAGACAGTTGACTAACTTATTTAACAGATAAAATTTTTCTCCATTAAATTTATTTAATCACCTTTTATGAAGTCAAAGTATTTTTTTTTTTTTTTTATTAAAAATAAGTTCTAATTTGAAAGCAGTAATCTTATAATGACTTCAATTTCAAAATAAGTTTATAATCTAGGATTTTTAAAAATTTTAATTTTATAAGAATGGAAAATACTTAATTTTTATTAGTGAAAAATAATTTTTTTTTAATTAAAAAGGTAAAAATTTTAATTTTAGATGCATTTAGATGATTGTATACCGGCATTTGAAGCTCGGCAAATTGATGGTCCAAAGCTGTTGGTAAGTACAGTTTAATTATGTGTATATGCTTATATAAATTAGAATAATGTTTATAAATTTCAAAGGATATTACGATTATAATGCTCAAAATAAAGCAATATAACCACTGCATCATCTTTTAAATTATGTGATAACATAATAAAAGAGGAGTGAAAAGTTCTATTTATGCTATTCATTATTAAGTCTGTATGTATATGATACTATTAATACCAGTTTTAAAATTGATTGAAAGTTATTCAATTAAAAAAAAAAAAAATAGTTACACAATATAGGATTTAATAATTTTTCTGTATTATGAGAAACTGTTAATATAAATACTTCAGTTGTTATTTTAAATTTTCCCGTCATTCTTAGAAATATATATATATATTGATGATCTAAAGTTAAAACATGTAAATAAGATTTATAAATTTATTTTACTATTATTTTATATGTACTTATGTGTACTTATCTTTATACGATACATAATTACATTAATTTTTCTTTTATTTTTCAAGAATTATAAATAAATATTTGCATTATTATTTATTCTTTCCATTCATATATATCAACTTTTATTTTGAATAATGATTGTATATCAAACTTTAATTAAATAATTTAAACAATAATTATATTCATAAAGGTTGAATTATCTGCAGAATTTTAGAAAATTAAATTATTTGACTATTTAAAGTATAATGTGAACACCTGATTATTTAAAATCAAAAGTGCATACATTTTTTTGTAAAACTTATAAAAATTAGTCAAATATATATATTTTTTAATGGGAAAGTTGGCTTGTAATTGTAGGCTGTTTTTTTCATTGAAGTGAATTGTTTTCTGCATAGGTCATTGCTATTTTATTCATGTTCTTTGAGGAAATGCCATTGTATAGGGAAAAAATGTTTCATCACCATCAGTTAATGAGATAGCTCAAGGAATTTGTTGATTACAGTTTTCCTTTCTGATTATTACATGACTGTACAGCTAGAAGATCAAACATTTGCTTTCTCATTCGTAAATACTCAAATACTGTATACCCCAAATTAGAAATATTGTTTTCAACTTCTTATTAATTTTATTAATATAAAAATCTTTCAGGTTATAAACAGTTATTAAGTGAGTTTTTGTGTTTCAGGAATTAAATGAGCAGAAACTTTTTACATATCAAGACCTGAAAATTAAATACAGAAAGTATGTCATTAATTTCTTCATTTGAATTTCCTCTTAATTTTTATTTTAAATTTTTTTAATTATATTTTTATTAAATAATTAATAATGTTTTTTTACAGTTATTAAAAAATATTAACTTTTTTATTTTTAAAGTTGTTAATAAAATTAACTTATTTTAGTGCAATATATGAGTTACATCTATTTTAAAAATATAAAATTACTTTGGTTTTAAAATCTTTTAAGTTTGTAGCAAAAATTTGTAAATATTATTTCTTAATTGAAAATTCATGATGATTTTTATTTATCTTACCAATTTTTTAAAAAGTTAAAAATAAATGTTGAATAAAAAGTCATTTTGACATTCATGCTTTTAAATGTTAGTAATGTTATCTTAATGTAATTATTATAAAAAAAATATATTACTTTTTTCTTGTGAATTTGCTATTTAATTTGAAAGTTTTTTTTTCTTTTCAAAATCTTCTTTTAAGTTTAGTAGAAAAAAATTACTTATCTGAAAGGTAATTTTACATATTTTATCAATATTTTCAAAACTGAATTATTAATTCGGGTAATAGTTAATAAGCAATAAGATGATCTTGTGGAGATTTATTTTTTAAAAAAAAGCATACAGTTGTTAAATACAGTTAAAACCTATCAAATTGAACATGTACTTTCATTGCAAGTTTCAAAGTTAATAAACATTTCAAAATTATCAATTCAGTCAAAAAGAATAGCAATAAAAATAGAACTGACTGACTAAATTATAGCTGATTTACAAGTAATTATTTGCAATTTTAAGTTGTAGTAAATGGGTTGAATGAGAAATAAGAATTTGTTTTTTTTTGTTTTTTTACGATGAACTTTCAAAGAAGTAATTAATCATTCTTTGTAAGGATATTTGAGCCAAGTTATCTATCATTTCAAATTCTGTCAGTTTTGTGTAAATGTAAAAAAGATGTACAAAGAAAATAAATTTATATTATACATTAGTCTTTGTGTTACTTATAGGTAACATTTTATTAATATTTTAATTAAAAAAATTCGTATTATACAGAGATTGTCTTTGTATTACAATGGTTAAAATAGGTTTCATTTATTTTGATCCCTTGAGTTTTGTTAATAACAAAAAAATTATTATCAAACAATATGTAATTCTCTATTAGAAACTAAATAAGGAAAGTCTTCTTTACAAAACAAACATTTTGAATAGTGAGACAGCTTAGTTTTAAGTAGTATTCTTTATTGTGACTTGATAAATAGAATATAATCTACCTGTATGATATATCAACTTACTTTTATTAGAATAATTTCCCTTTTTTTTAGAATTGATATTTGTTTCCTGTATTTTATTTTTTGCAAACAAGGAATATCTCAAGTTGTGATGTTATGTATGTTAAAACTTTTTTAGATAGACAGATTTACTACGCAAGCACACACGCCTATTTAATGGAAAAAATAAAAGAGACTTTAAAAAGTTGGCCTAAAAGGTTCTTAGACAAGACAACTGTGTCTTTATATGGAAAACAAAACTTTAAAATAATTTGTAACACACAAGTACTTCATCTTGCTTGTAACCCATAATATCAACTTTATTCTATTTGCAGATTAACAATGCTTTAAAGATATTAAAGTTTTTATTAACTTTAAAAATATAATTTTTTCCAATAACTTTAAAATTTCTGGAACAATTCAATAAGGTGAAGGATAAGCTTAGTATAGCCCGGAATGCGCAATTTGCACCGTAAAACATGGAAAAGTAATTGTAATAATCTAGAACTGCATGGTAGCTGATGATGTAGGATAAATCTTTATTTGTGAGGGTCGAATGATTAGCCAGATGTACTTCAGTGTACAATTGTGTGCTGATAAGTTTTCGGCTTGATAAAAAAAAACATAAAAAAATTTTTTTTGACTTTTTTTTCAGCATAATCCTCACATAGATTAATACACTTTTAATGTTGATGTTTTAACTTAATAATGCTATTTTTATAAAACGATTCTTCTAGCTCCTCAAAATATCCATTTACAGCATCAATAGCCGTCTGGTTGTTACCAAATTGGTCTCGTCTGTTGTAGCATTCTCGCTGTCCACCGACGAGGCGGAAGTACTATAGTAGGTGGTAGTTGCTAGGTGCTGGCAATGTTAACTTTAGTTCTTTGATTTTAGCCATTGCTACGGCTGACGAATGTGATGGAGCATTCTCATGGTGATATATGTGATATCACCATGAGAATGCTCCATCACATTCGTCAATATATATATATATATATATATATTGTTAAATATGGTCGCTTTATCTTAATCTTGTCTATTAAACGCTGCCATAAATTTGTTTAATATTTACCATTGATGGTTTTACCCTTTTCAAGGTAGTTAATGAATGCAATTCTTTTTGCATTACAGAAAACCGATGCCATAACCTTATTGGCTGACAAAATTGTTTTTGCATCCTTTTCATTGTTTTTACTGTTGTTTATTTTCAAGAGTGCAGTGGTGAATCCTTGTCTCATTCGTAGTTATGAATAGATGAAAAAATGCATTGGGCCTCCTCTTGTAGAGCGGGAAATTCTCTGTTGAAGTAGTTTTCCTATTGCATTTTTTGTCAGGTGTTTACATACATGGCACCCACCTCGTGCAGAGCTTCCTCGTGGCCAAATTGTCATGTAAATTATCATCTATACATTATTTTGATATTTTAACAGTGCCAGCTTTCTCAGTCAGTTTTAATCTGCCTTCCAGCACTTTATGGATCTTTTCTGTAATTTCGAAAGTCGTTCTCCTCAACGATTCGCTTGAAGTGAGGTTCATCATTAGTACTCATACAACTCCTTTTAAATTCAGAAATCCACTGTTTATCATTGATTTTGATGGAGAAGAGCCTTTTAGTGTTGAACCCATTTCTTGTTTGATCTGAAGTAGCGTCAAATCTTTGAAATGGAAGTATTTTATAGCAGCTCTTTTTTCTGGTTTGTCCATTCACATCAAAGTTGTGCTATAAGTATTGCTTAAAATGCTGTGAAACATATACTTACAAAGCAATTGTCCTACAATTATTATATATGAGCTACTTCATGAAAATGGACAAGTTGAAATCTGATTCGGATGGAAAATGGACAATTTAATATCTCACTGCATTCTATAGTGCAAGGATAGCACTTCAGACTGCCAATGAGATATTAGATCGCTGGTGTCATCTGTAGGTTCAGGCCAGAAACTTATCAGCCCACCTTCGTACTTGCAGGAATCATCGGGATCTTAAATTTGTAGAACAATCGGTGTTGAAACACAAATAGCCCTAAATTTCATCACTATAATGTAATTTGCTATATATCATGGATTTTAATGAAGTCTATTCAAGATGACAACATTGACATTTTAAAAGGGCCACCAGTTTTCGGATTTTAACTCTATTGAACATTTATGAAACTTTTAAAATTCAATTACCTTAACATTCAATATTTTCTAAACGTTGTCTTAAAAACAATCTCTGAGAAGTTAAAATGCTGCAGAATTTAGAATAACTTAAAAAAAAAAAAACCCCGATGCTGCCATAAAGCCAGAGCATTTCATTCTTACCTGATATTAAAATCTGCTTATTGTTTTTTTTATCTACGATTAATGATGTAAATCTTTATTTCAGTTTGATTTAAAACTGTTTCAAAATATTTGAAATTGTAAAGCGGGGCTCATGTTTTCGGCTGTACTATTTTATTAAAGACGATATTAATAAAAGTTATATTTACATTAATTACTATTTAGAACACAGATCATCCTTTAACTTCCTTGGGCCGCATTGAAAGGAAAAAACTCTCGCGAGCCGCATTTGTAAACAAGAAAAAAAAAAAAAAAAAATGCTATGAACCGCATGTAAAATATTTCTGATTTAACAATAATTATTAAGTTCAAACGTTTGTAAAAATGTGCAATCCTAAGGTATTCATTACGACAAATAAGCAAAATGTTACAGCAAAATAAGTTTTTTTTCCCCTTTAATCTTTGAGCAGGTCTAGGCGATGTAAACACCGAATTAAGAAATATTTTTAAAAAATAAGTTAAAAACTATACTTTATTATTTAGATAAGATAAGATTCATTGATTTTATTATCTATTGATTTTGTTAATCTATCTATCATTGAAGCTATATATCTTATCTATTTTATATATATATTACTCCTTCACGATACTATATCTTATCTCACTTAATTTAAATTAAAAAAAAAAAAAAAAAAAGTTTGTAAACAGAAAGAAGTAAATAGTTTTTGAAAATCTTATTTGAATAACTAATTTATCTTCAGGAAAAACAAAATATTTTAAAATGTGTGCAATAATGTTCAGATTACTCAATAAATTATAAAATATTTTGAAATCATTGTTAACGGATAATCACAGCAAATAAGTTAAGTTCAAATTGCTAGAAAATGACGATTAAAGAAGGTAGGAAAAAAAAAATTCAAGTGACCGACTTTTCTTAAAGACTTTTCTCTTTATATTATTAAGCATCATTTTCAAAAACAAGATTTAGGTTAAAAGGATGATTTGGTCATCGTATGAATAAAAATTATTTTTGTAAAAAAAATGAAACATAAGAAATGGAATTAAATAAGTAATTCTTCTCTTTCGAAAATAATAAACATTAATCTGACTTCTCTAAGTGTAATGGAAAAGGTTTTAGTTATTTATGATTTTAAGTCTGGAATTAAAATATAATTAAAAAATTTTGTTAGAATTAGAGAAAAAAAGTCTTTTGTGTGATATATGCAATCAATAAACTCATTGAGATGTGTTTGCTTTTTCATGTGACAGATCTTTATAAATTCAACTTCCTTTTCAATATAAAATTGAATGACCTGATTTTTGATGTAAACATCATTAGGTGGCTATCTTAGGTTCGAAGTCCTCAATCAAGATCGTGGGTGGATGCTCATTTTAATGTGGGATTCAATCGCTTGGTTCTATCAAAAATGAGATTAAGTACAAATTAAATAGCGATGTTCTCATTATTATGGATTCCTGTTGGAAAGATTTTTTTTTTCAGTAAATGTATTACGAATAACATATATCTATTGACTTTTACAGATCTTGTATATTAACTTTTATTGTATGGATTTTACGTTGAAAATTCATTTTTTTAAATCTTATTTTTATGTTATGTTATATCGGGTTATTATCAGGTTATTATATAACATAACATATATCGGGTTTAACCTTGTATATTAAAGGCAAAATCTAAAAATAATTTTTTTAAACAGCATTGGCGAATGCTTATATTTTATTTCCTGCCATATTTCAGTAATTTATTTCTTTGAGTGTCAGATCTTGGATAGCTAAATGCACATCTTCAGGGACTATTCAAATTATATTGAAGTGAATTGAATATTTAATGAAATCTACCGATGAATCGTCCGACTCGTAGCTCAGTAGTAACGTGCGTCGCTGGTGAGCATTAGGGCTGAGGTTCAATCTATGGGACGCATTGTTATAGATACTGTTTCAAAAGCGAGGAGAATCGATGGCATTTGTGATGTTTGCCTCGTGACTACGTGGAGGGACTTTTACGGGTTTTATCCCATACGATACGCATATGCGGGGCAGTTCCCCCTGAAAACCCTCCTTCTTCAGCGATACGGACCCACTCAGACTTCTACCTACAGATCCTCCATCACAATAGACTCGCATTCACTTTTCGCTCCTTCCATGAGTAGACTATTCATGGGGTGTCCGTCCCGTGCTGCAAAACACAGAGGATTTTACAACACAATTGGCGAAGCTATTCGAAAGATATTATATATATATGTTTTATATAGCAAATGATATTGATAGTAATTTTTTAATAGAATACTACTTAAAAAAATTAACTCCTTTGGGGGTTTTGACTTTTTTTTTTTTTATATTTCCTTATTGTCCTGTTATTGAATACCATTACAAATATTGTAATAACATTAAATTTTTCTACATGTCATTTAATACGTGCACTTATCAACTTTGTACATAATTTTGTTTCTAAAGATAAAGTCAGAATGGAAATATAAAAATGACCAATTTATTTATTTTTATTTTAAATGTATTTTTTTTTCTTCATATTTGCTCCTTTCTTTTGATGAGTATTATTAAAATGGCAGCAAAATACTTTTACCTTGTTAACATCTTTCGAAGTTTTGTTTCTAATGATCTGAAAGTTGACAAATTGATTGGTTTGGTTTGTCGCTCTACGGTTATCTTGTGCACACTTTGGGCTAAACAGACCGGGATCTACAGTTTAACGTGGATTTCGAACCGCTCACAAACATGCATGCCACTGCAAGGATTCGAACCTGGAGTCTGTGGTACCAAAAGCCAGAGCGCTAGCCAATTGGTCATCAAGGCCGTTGCCGACAAGTTGAATCAGGAGGGGGGAAAAAAAAAAAAAGAAAAAAAAAAAAAAAACTCGATAGAAGAAAATACTGATACTGATACTGATTTATTTTTGAATTGAAACTGCACGTTGCCACTGTTAAAAAAGAAATACTGATTTATTTTTTAATTGAAACCTAGTGTGTGATCTAAAGTACGTAATGAATTTTCTGCACGACATATATATATATGCCAATTATTTTTTTTTTAATATTTGAATACGATATATATATTAGGTTGGGGAAAAAGAAATCCATTATTTTTTCGATAGATGGCTGTAGTGATCGATATCACGTAAAGTATCAATTAAACAATTTCAGATTTATGCTCGTTAGAAAGGTGGCACTTCGTACTAAAATAATTATTTTTCTGTTTTTTGTTTGGTCCATTCAGTTGGGAGTTACAGGGTGTTGAAAATGGAAGTGAACAAAGAGAAAATTCGGTACATTTTACAGTTTTCTTTGACAAAGGCGAAAATGCAAGCCAGGCGGCTAAAATTGTGAATGGTGTTTATGGTTCCGATACTGTAACAGCCAATTATGTGCAATTTTGGTTTCGTAGATTCCGTTCAGGAATTCTTGATGTTAAAGATGCACCTCGCACAGGTAGGCCGGTCGTCGAAAATGTCGATAAAATCGGAGAAATGATCGAAGTTGACCGGCATGTTAGCAGTCGTAACATCGCCCAGGAGCTAAAAATCTACCATAAAACAGTTTTAAACCATTTACACAAAGCTGGATTCAAAAAGAAGCCCGATGCTTGGGTGCCACACCAATTAACAGAAAAAAACATGATGGATCGAATTTCCATCTGCGAAGCCTTGGCCAAACGGAATGAGATAGACCCATTTCTTAAACGGATGGTGACTGGAGATGAGAAATGGATCACATACGATAACCCTGTGCGAAAACGATCGTGGTCAAAGAGCGGTGAAGCACCTCAAACGGTGGCCAAACCAGGACTAACGGCCAGGAAGGTTCTGTTATGCATTTGGTGGGACTGGAAGGGGATTATTTATTATGAGTTGCTTCCATATGGCCAAACTCTAAATTCTGATCTCTACTGTCAACAACTGGACCGTTTGAAGATAGCGATTGACCAGAAACGGCCAGAATTGGCCAACAGGAGAGGTGTCGTGTTCCACCAGGACAACGCTAGGCCACACACATCTACAGTGACTCGCCAGAAACTTCGGGAGCTTGGTTGGGAAGTTTTAATGCATCCGCCATACAGTCCGGACTTGGCACCAAGCGATTATCATCTTTTTCTTGCATTGCAAAATTTCTTTAATGATAAAAAATTGGCATCTAGGGAGGATTGTGAAAATCGACTACTAGAGTTTTTTGCAAATAGAGACCAGGACTTCTATGAGAGAGGCATTATGAAGTTACCTTTAAAATGGCAACAAATCATACAACAAAACGGTGCATATTTGACCCAAATCGGACAATCCGAAGCATGTTAAATAAAGTCCTGAAGTTCATATAAAAATAATGGATTTCTTTTTCCCCAACCTAATATATATCGTATTCAAATATTAAAAAAAAAAAAAAAAAAAATGAATATTAGAAAAAATATTAAAAGGATTTGAAGAAAATTGGAAACCGGGCAAAGATCCTACTTCACCTCATAGCTATAGACCGATTTCTTTACTTTCTACTTTTAGTAAAATTATTGAACGGGTGATTGCTGATCTGCTTAATCATGAATCTAAGGCTCTGAACATTCTAATATCTCAACAATTTGGTTTTATGCAGGATCTTTCTACCACGCACCAACTGTACAACCTCTCTGAAACCATCAATGAAGGATTTTCATGGAAGCAGGACACTGCAGTAATTGTCCTCGATGTGGCGAAAGCCTTTGATCGGGTTTGGATAAAGGGGCTAATTTATAAGATGATTAACTATAATTACTCTCCATACATTATCAAAATTATCTATAACTATCTTTCTAATCGAAGTTTTATCGTTTCTGTTAACAATACTGATTCTAAAAACTGCAAGATTCTCGCGGGTGTTCCTCAGGGATCGATCTTGGGGCCCTTCCTGTACAATATTTTCACTAATGACATTCCACAAGACCACAGAATTAAATTGACACTCTACGCTGATGATACAGTAATTATTACACAGGGAAGGTATTTACACATCATCCAGAAAAACTTACAAAACTACATCAACACTCTTGAATCATGGCTAGAAAAATGGAAAATTAAACTCAATGTCGCGAAAACTGAAGCAGTGCTATTTACCAGGAAAAAAAGTCTATAATCCTCCTAACATAACTATTTTTAATACTAACATTTCCTGGTCTAAAGAAGCTAAGTATTTAGGTGTAATTTTTGATAGAAGACTAACATTTAAGGCTCATATTAACTACTTGCGCGATAAATTTAATAATGTTTTGCGTAAATTTTACTCTGTCATGGGCAGACATTCTAAACTAACAATTGAACTAAAAACACTAATCTATTTAGCTTATCTTCGTCCGATAATAGCATATGCGAGTCCAGTCTGGGGCTCTACAGCCAAAAGCAATTTTATTATTTTAGAACGGCTTGAAAACAAGGTTATCCGCATGATTGTTGATGCCCCATGGTATTTTAGAAACGCCGAAATTAAATGTGCACTTTCCATGCCTAGCTTTAGGAATATGTGGCTAAAATTGCAAAAAACTTTTATTCATCACTCAATAGATCTAGTAACTCTGTCATCCAAGCATTAAATCAATTTGAATATGATATTTCTCTGCACTCGTCTCGTAAAAGACCTAGATGTGTTATAAACATCAATCAGTAGACTGCATTTCTTCTCTTGCATTTTCTATGGTCCTGGTAACTTCAGGTTAAGTTCGCGCTCCGCGTATATTTTTGTTTGTTCTTTTAAATACTCCTGCGTGGGTGCTATGTTGTGCTTCGGCTTTAGGTTCTCTCCGGTCTTTTTCTCTTTTTTTTAGTAGTTGTGCTTTGTATTTTCTTGTATATGTTTTCTTTTACATTTTTACTTTTTCTATATATTGTGCAAATTGTTTTTAGTTATCAATGGGCAGTGACCGACTACCACTGTTTAATTATTTCTTGCTAATAGGAGGTTTGGTCGCTTCGCGACCAAGGAACTCCGATGAATCGTACCGATTCACAGAAAATTGGAAACGAAAATCCACTTCAAAATATTCTATCATAATATTAAAATCAAATTAACAAATCTTTGTTTCTTTTATAAAGTTATTATAATAAATAATGAATCAAATTGTAACTTACTATTTCTTTGTTACGTAAAAGATTATAATATAATATTTTCTCTATTCATTATTTAATTTCATTTTCTGCATTTCATTAGTTTCTAATTACAAACTTGTAAAATCGCCGTTCCCGTACTAGAGGCTCTTTCTTTCCTAGCTTCAAATCTTGGGGCTCTTCCCTAGGTTTTTGTGGCCTGTTGGCCAATTGGCTAGAGCTCTGTTCTTTGGTATCACAGGATTCAGGTTCAAATCCTGGTGGTGCATGGGTTGTTAGTGGTCCGGAATCCTTGTTAAACAGAGATCTGTCTAATTAGCCTGAAGTGTGCACAAAATGACCGTAGAGCGACAAACCAAACCTACAACGTAAGAGGAAGTGGCCAGTTGGCAAGTGCTCTGGCCTTTGGTACCACAGGCTTCAAGTTCGACTCCTAGTTGTGACATGGATGCTTATTAAGGGTTCAGAGTACACGTTAAACTGCAAGTCTCTGTCTAATAAACCTGAAGTGTGCAAAAAATGACCATAGAGCAACAAACCAAATCAACATAAGAGAATATATCACGTTGGATGTTTGTTAGTAGTTCGGAATCCAAACTGTAGGTCCTGGTCTAATTAGCCTAAAGTGTGCACAAAAGGTCGTTGAGCGACAAACCAAACCTGTAAGGTTTTAAACTCGACAACAAAAGCTGAACAGAAAACTCCTTTATTTGTGCCAGAAATGAGTGCGATAAATTTGTATGCTTTGGGGTTGAGAAGGCGGGTGTAAAAGGAGTCTCTAGATGTGACTCCTAGATATATTTGAACATAATGTGCAATGAAAAAGTATGAATATACTATAACAGACTTTCCACGGTGCGCACCCTGGGTAACGTTGAATTTGTTATGTATATGTCGTTGTGGTGGCGCATGGCCTTCTATCAAAGCGCCGGCTTTCGAAAATAGATTTCTCTCATTTCGAATGTGTATTTAACCATTATGAAAATTAAAAGAATTATACTAAGCGTTTTGATGTAAGGGACTGTGTTTACGTCAGTCTAAAAGATTGTAATCTTTTATTTGTTTATTTTGTGATAAAATAACAAAGTGACTTTTCAGATTTTTTGCTTATCTAAATTATTTGTCTGCGATTTTTGTTGTTGTGTATTTATTTATTTATTATTTTTTGGTTAAAAAAAAATGGCGCGACATGAAATTGTGAAAATTGGACAAATTATAAGCGTTTATATTGTAGTGAAACATATTGTTTTTCATTTATATTTTCGATTAAATTAGCTGAATTAATCGTTGCTATTTTTTAAATTATAGAAAATTATTATACACAGTGACGTCTTATATTTTTGATCGGAGTATTAAAAGCGTTTGATTAAAATGGTATGAAATTCTTGAAAATAATTACATCATTTTTATATTTATTTTTAAAAAATTATGTATGCCGCACGTTGTAAGATGCCGGTGTAAAAGACTAATAAATAATATATCAGAATTTATTTTCTTTCTTTAATAAAATGATTTAATAAACCTTTGTAATTTGTTGAACATTACTTCAGCTTATTAAATTTGTGTTGATTGGTTGTATTTAATTTATTTTGTCCTTATATAAAAAATATTATAGATATTTGTATAAAACAGATATTTGTTGGAATGAATTCAAGAATATTGTTGGCAATTTAGTTTAAAAAACGTAAAATATTTTAGGAGAATACTTGTGAAATTTCGCTCTTATTTCAATGAAAATAAGAGAAAAATAAGAATATTGTAAATTTCGTCGTATCAAAATTTGATGGCAATATTTAATAAAAGAATTTAAACAAAAAGTTTTGCATTTATATTAAAATACTCTGTTATTCCTTTACTAAGTTTTAAAAAAATTAAGTTTGTTAAGTATCAGTTTGCTCTGTTATTGGTTGATTCATTAAATATTATTTTAAAAATGACTTTTATTGAAGTGATATTTAATGGTATTTTATTTATATAAGCATAATTTTTATTGGTAAGATTGCAGATATCAAACAATTAAATTTAAAATGTTAGTTTGAAATACTGAGGAACATAAATTATGTGTATTATTACAAATGTATTGAAGTAATTTGCAAATTTTTGTAAGTGAATAAGTTACTCTTACTAACCTCACTTGTTTAAAAACATGTTTTATCGAACGTTAATTTATATATATTTTGCGTAATAAAATTAATCTAATTATTGACTTGAAATATTTCATATCATTATCACAAAATTAAAGAATTTAATTAAGACTGACATGGCCAGTATAGATGTTTTGAAACATAGGCTATGATTTTCTATTATATTTACTATTTAAAAAGAAAAGAAAAAAAGCGATTATTTTATTCTTTCTTACTTTAAAACACAGAATATATTTATTCGTCAGGCATAAAAATATTTTTTTTATATAATCGTTAACTTAAAAAAAAAAAAAAAAAAAAAAAAAAAAAAAAAAAAAAATCTCGTTCTTAATCAGTAGTAAATTTTGAAAAACTTGAGATTGATTGAATGTTGACTTATAGAAATTGAGGGTTGTTGAGTTTATGTTGGTTTATAAAAATTGACAATCGGATTTAATCAGTCGTTTAAATGAAATAAATAAAATATTTTCATATTTTTTTATATTACTTCTATTATTTATTACGTATTTTATTATTTATTTTATTTGAAAAAATAAAATCTCGTTTTTAACCATGTGTAGTGAATTTTATATTCCTACTTAGAGATTATTTGAATGTTGGTTTATAGAAATTATAGAGTTATTGAGCTTACGTTTGCTTATAGAAATTGATAATCGGATTCATCCGTCGTTTAAATGAAGTAAATGAAAAATTTCCATGCTATTTATAGTACTTTTATTATATATTTATTTATTATTATTTATTTTATTTGAAAAAAATAAAAAAATCTCGTTCGTAACCAAGTGTAGTAAATTTTATATTTCTTCTTAGAAGTTAATTGAATTTTGGCTTCTAGAAATTGAGAGTTGTTGAGTTTATGCTGGCTTATAGAAATTGATAATCGGAATTAATCCGCCTTTTAAACGAAGAAAATAAAACATTTTCATATTATTTATATTTTCTGAGCATAAAGTAAATAAATTTAAGGAAAAATAAAGCTGATAAAAAACAATTATTGATTTAGATATCATTTACTCCATTGCTCTTTTCTGAAAAGAAAATAATTAGAAATTTATACACAAACATCTTGAGAAATAATGCACAGTAAAAAGATCCATCATATTTAACATGAAACATTTTCATGAAAAAAAATTTTTTTTTTTCTTAGCTTATTGATGAAATGGTTAATAATTACATTTACGAAAAGAGAAAATAGTACATTATATTACAAAATATACATATAAAAAAGAAAATAGTACATTTACGAAAAGAGCATATATATAAAATGCAGTTTTTCTTTTTTAATTGTATGTGTAATGTTTGTTTGCCTTGAATTCTGCGCGTGTCATTGAAAGCATACTTTTATTTTTGTGCCAACTCGCACCGAGTTGGCAAGAACACTCATTTTTTAAATTTTTTTTTTATTGACGAATCCTATTTACATCACACTGACTATAAATAGAAACGATACATATGAGATCTTGTTAACTAACTCAAGTAGTCTTAACTCTTTATTTCCGAAGCTTGCTCCACAGGTAACGAGTTCATTCGAGAGGTTGAGCGAGAGAATCTTGGTTGATGGAAGTGGAGAAACCTGTTCCTTTTCCTCCTCTCCCGCCTCTGCAAGAAAAAGTCACCTTCGCCTCGATTTTTCGTTCCGGTGCCACCGATCGGAAAGTCCCACCCCAGAAACTCCTTGCTTGAGTCATTTGCAGTTGCAACCTCCTCGGCTGCAGGCACTCTTGGCAAACTGCGGTCATTTTGGTTCCGCCTTATGTGTGATCTGTGCTCTTGCGTGCTTTCTTCTTGAAAATGTTTTTCGTGTTTCGGTGTTGTAGGTAGCTGATGTCTTCGGAATTTTCAGTAACCTTTTTGGCTTGTGTTGTAGAGATTTGTCAGTACCCTCACAGTGTTAAGTTGTAGTTATTGATGTAGAAATTTCTATTCTATGGTATATTAATTGCATTCTTGCATTTAAATCTGTTGAAAACGAGATGATTTCTGATTAGAAATATACTGGATTATCTGTTTGATACTTATTTTGGAATACAACTGTGCTATTTTCACATTGAAAACTGATTGTTACATGACATTTGTTTGCTATTAGTTAGTGATGTACTCTCTGTATTTGTCAGTATAGTTTTCAAGTTAGATAGCTCTAAATCTTTCTATGTTAAAAGTTTTATATACTTTTGTTTCATTTGAATGTAATTCATGTTTAATAGGACGAAAAGGAATATTAGATTTTTTAAAGTCCAACTGATATTCAAGATACATTAATTTCCTTTATAAATTTGTTCTGGAGATCTATGTTATTTAAAAAGTAATTCATTAGTTTGAAGAAATACTATTAACTGTGCTATTGATTGATTGTTACTGGAAAAAAAAAAAGAAGTTAATATTAATAATTTCTAACTTGTTAAACGATATTCTTCAGACAGTTTTTTCTTTCTTTGTAGACTAAACTTTACTATTTTGGTTTTCTATTTGAGTTAAAAAAAAAGAATATATATTAGTGAGAGAAACCGGAAGAAGCCGCAGAATAAACAAAAGCGAATGTGGTTTTGCTGATCATCTCATATTCAAGATTGTTTTAAAATGACTGAAATACTCGGCACGATTTATTCCACAGACGCGTCTGACGTAGTTTGACATAGCTAAGCACTGCTGCTGCTGATTTTTATTTATTTTTTTTAACGTGAGAACTGTTGCCCACACTTTCAGTAACTGGACGGAAATGCAGAGAAAATCGGAAGAATTGCAACTTGCCGTTCAGGAGTATTTAGATGTTGACTGGACTTCTGTCAAATTCTATTTGAGGCGGTAAGAATATTTGATGTGAATGAATTATTACTAATATTATTATTTTTTCTAATAGAGTTTATAACGCTGACAACTTTCTGTATGAAAACACAATTTTTTATTAATTTTACTAACTAATTAACTAGCTAACATTGAAATACTTGTTTTATAAACTTCTAAAGAATCATTTATGTGAGTTTTTCATTAGATGTGATAATTACATCAGTTAAGATGTAATATTCACAGATTTTACAATTTTTACTTATCCTTTTTTTTTTTATTAATTTTTACTAACTTAATTTTTTTTTTACAAGTTTTACTTAATTTACTTTTTTTTTAACTTAATTTTCTTTATACGTTTGTTTTTGGACTTATGTTTTTTAAAAAGTAATTCTTTAGTTTTAAAAAATAGTTTTAACTCGTGCTATTTTTTGTCTTATAATTTTTTGATTGTTATTAAATTTGTCAGGACGAATTTTAATTTTTGCCTAGGAAAATTTTAGAACTCAATAATTTGGTTAATTTTGCTAAATAAAGGAAAAAGGAAATGCTATTCCTTCACCTTCATCCTAGATATTAATTTATAAACTTTTGATTAAATTGAGTATTGGAAATATTGAGAGTATATAAGAAATATTTTAATCAGATGTCATTAGTTGAATAAGAACGGGCAGGTTTTGTGTTTAGATAAAAAGATTGTCAATTCAATGGAATTTTATATACACAGTGAATTATTTTGTTGAAAATATTAATTATTAATAATTAGTATAAACATAAGTTGTAGTTATAAAAACTGAAAAAATATTTAATATAAATATTAAAAACAAAACTATTTATATCAACAGTTTTAATGTAACAATAGAGAGTTTTTGCATACCGTATTTTTATCGTCCGATATTTTTTTCTTCCTAACGCGCATGCGTACCTGTAATAATGTTTCCTATGAGCATGCGCGCTAAGGAGAAAAAAATATCGGACGATAAAAACACGGTATGCAAAAACTCTCTAATTTGTCAATCACTTTACAGTGCAGGTATTTATTTGGTAAAAAATTTATTATTTTTAAAAAGAAAATAATTAAAATTGAATTTTTAACATCCGTTTGTTTAGAATGTTTGTTTGGAATACAGAAAAATATTGTTTTTTTTTAAAGTATTAATAAAATATACTAATTGAATATAATTTTAATGCATATCTGAAGTTTGAGATGAAAAGATTATAGTTAAATTAATAATGTAATAGTTGAAATTATGAAGGGAAACTTACTGCTACTATTGTGCAATTTTTTTTTCTATATTACAAAAAAGTTAATGGAGTTAGCTTTACTTAGTTAAAAGTTAATTTTCTGAAAAATGAATGGAAAAAATTAATAACAAAAATAACAAATTATTAATCTACGAAATATATTACATATATTCTCATCTTTCCAAAAAGCATGTTCTATGAGGAATTTTAATTAAAAGCTTAAAAATTTTAATTCATTGAATAAATTAAAATTATTAAATTAATATTTATAAAATGTTTCTGTTCATTATGTCCAGAAATGTAGATACTTCTGTGATCAGAAATTTTAAAATTGAATTTTAGAGAAAGTTTTGTATCTTTATCGTAGATCATTCAGATGACTATAGGCTTATTGACAAAATGCAATAAAAAATATATTACATGTATAAGGATAAGTAATATATTAAGTATTACATGTATTTTTGAAGCATTAAAAACTTTTTTTTTAACGTTAAATAAATAGTAATTATTTTACATTATTTCAAGGCTTATTTTTTTGGGTTGCAAATCTTTAAAAAATTATCATTCAATTCACAAATATAATAAAATAAAAAATTGTTAATTACCAATAAATATTAAAAATCAATAAAAATTGAGTTAAAGATTGAAAAAATTATTATGAAGACTTTTCTTAATATATGTTTCCTAGATATTTTTTTTACATTTTGCTTAAATATTGTGGGCCTGAATGGCCGAGTGGCTGGCGCTCGGTACCACAGGTTTCGGGTCGAGTCCCAGCGGTGCCATGGTTGTTTGTAGTGGTTCGGAATCCACTTTAAACCGTAGGTCCCGGTCTAATAAGATCGTAGAGCGTTGTGGGGGGCATTGTTACTCCGCGTCCGTAGCTTATCTTCAAGTTACACGCGCCCCCTGGGTAATGCAAAGTGAGTAACGTCTGTGCGGCACTTGCCTTAAGGCATCCAAGACGCCCATGTCTGTGTTTGCCAGCTGCATTAGAAAGAGAGCTTAAATATTGTATTTATTACGGCGAATATGATTAACTGGTGATTATGCATAATCACCGAATTAATCCACCAATGATTATGCATAATTACCAACTTATGTTGCCAGTGATTATGCATAATCACTGATTAATCACATTTATTGTAACATATTCATTTTTCGCCGTGATATACTTTTAAGGAAGCAAATGATATGTAAGTGACATTTATATATATATATATATATATATATATATATATAAGTCAAAATTATATCAATAATTCTTTGTTAATCATTGAATGAATGTACAGACATTAAAGATAAGAATTCGAAAATTAATACTAATTTGAATTTTTTAAAATAAAATGTACCATTGTTGGATGGTTTTGACAATCAGTGATTAATTATTAGTATCGAATTTTTTTTTTTTCAATGTGGCAAGGCAATACAAAATGGGGAAAAATACAGAATAAAAAAAATAATTGATTATTAACAGTTTAAACAAACTGCTTTATATAAAGTGTATAGGTTTTATAATTTTTCCATTGAAAGAATTTTCTTAAATGTATTTTTTGTATTTTCTTTGGTACTTTTCGAATTAGTAAAAAAAGAAGACTGATATTGTGTTGGCGGAATTTGAATTATAATTTGCATCTCAATCCGTTAAGTAATTACATCTTTATTATACAAAATATTTCCGCCTATTGGCTAATCCTACACTTTGCGCATAATTTGACGTTGATTGATTTTTTTGCCCTTTAATTTGGCTAACCCGTTGCCATTCTTACAGCCTAAATACTTTGTTAACAAAAGAGAGATAAGGATATATTCATAGAGGGCGGCGTTTGTAACAATCTTTTTCAAGTTCAGGTTGAAGGTCTTTTCTTAGTTTGTTAGTGACTTCCGCTTTGAAGGCACTTGGAATATGAAGATTAATTTGTTTTTGTCAAAGGTTTTCATATCACTCTTTCTATAAGTTAGCCTTAAATGCAAATGAAGACAATTGTTCTATCCTTATTGAAAACAACTGACTGTTGACGCCCGAATATTAGTTCTTGAAATATGACCTTCAAAAAATTTTGTTGGAAATAGGAATTATTCATTTTCTTTCTTTGGTTATGCTTCTACTTAAGATAGTTGAGCATATTTGGGAGAAATGCAACACTCTCCATAATTCTCAAAGCACTGTATAAAAGGATAACTAAAACAACATGTCGAGTAATTTCCTCTTTTACTAAAATCTTTGAAGGTCACATTTCATGAACAAATATTGGGCGTCAATATTTAGTTGTTTTTTTCCAGTGAGGGAAGAAAAATCTTTTACCACTGCATTTGAGGCTTAATGTTTTATAGGAAATAAGGATAGGAATACCTTGCAGAATTCCAAAATAACGAATAGTTGTTTTTTTAAACGATAAGAACTTTTAGGATAACATGCCAATGCCGTTTTTTCTTTATTTTAACTGATTAGATATCGCATTTCAAGATTTATTTAAGTATTTATGTTTATACTAGCAGACCCGGCCACGCGTTGCTGTGGCTTTCTTGTATTTCGTTCAATTATTAGATACTATAATTGATATTGTTAAGGAAGTGATTGGTAAAGAATGATGAAAAGATCAAATTAATTCTTACTTTCGATGTATATTATGATTTATTGAAATTACTTGATAAAATTAAATCTCTGTAAGATAATATTCGCGGCCTGATGGCCAATTGGCTAGCGCTATGGCCTTTGGTACCACAGGCTTCAGGTTCGAAACCTGGCCTTGGCATGGATGTTTGTTTTGTTAGTAGTTCGGAATCCACGTTAGGCTGTAGGTCCCGGTCTAATTATCTCAAAGTGTGCAAAAAATGACCGTATTGCTACAAAAAACAAAACAAATCTTTATGCTATAGAGCGTTGGGCGTAGGGCCGACAATCTTACCCCGTAAAAAGAAAACATCTCCTATCTCGAAATCTGTCAATAGGCAGACGGCATTGGCTCGCTGTTACGCCAATGATGATGATGAAGGTAATATTCAAAATATTTTAGTTTTGTGAAAAAGAAATCTCACATATTCACATATTTTTTGTTTTATTTAAAACCATTCACTAAATAAAACAAAAATTAAAATCGCAGTGATATTTAGGTTAATAATAATAAAAAAGGATTAAAGGGATACGAAGTTGAAAGAGATACGAAGGTAAAAAGTTGAAAAACCTGTAACTTAATTTAAAGAAAAAAATTCCTTCAATTTCAGTAAATGGCTTAAGTGTTACCTCTTCGTATCTCCAAAAGGAAAAACGAAGTCAATGAATTGTCAATGGCGAGCATTGTTGTGATGATACGCTGGGTGCCATCAAGTCTGCTGCTTCAGGTAGTCGTGAAGACATTGACGCTTGGTTAATGGAGCATGATACGTGAAGATTTAGTTCCTTTTTTTAAAAATGTTTCATTGTTCATATTTTACCGTTCGCTTCACTGAATCCTAGTTATTACTTTCACTGTTTCATGGTAGAAAAAACAATGTAGTTCAGTCAGTAGTACCATCTTCCTCCAACCGTCTCGAGATCACTGCTTCAAGGGGTAGTGAAAGTAAATAATGCCTTAAGATGTATATGTATTTTTTTTAAAAACCATTTCCTGTTGATGTATTTCAGCAATAGGGCAACATGTTTGTTATTTTTATTATTATTATTGCAATAATTATAATAGTAAGCCGTAATGTACAAATTTTGCCAAAATATTTTTTTTTACCATCGTATCTCCTTGAACATAAGAGAGAGCGGCCTGATGGCCAATTGGCTGGCGCACTGACCTTTGGTACCACAGGCTTCAGGTTCGAATTCCAGCTGTGGCATGGATGTTGGTGAGTGGTTCAGAATCCATGTTAAACTATAGTTTCCGGTCTAATTAACCCAAAGTGTGCACAAAATGACCGTAGAGCGACAAATCAAACCAAACCTGTAACATAAAGAGACAGCTGTCAATTGGCTAGCTCTCTGGTTTCTGATACCACAGGTTTCAGGTTCGACTCCTGGCGTTAGAATGGATGTTTGTTAGTGGTTCGGAATCCATTTTAAACTGTAGGTACCAGTCTAATTAGCATAAAGTGTGTAAAAAAAAAAATGATCGTAGAGCGACAAACCAAACCAAATCAATATAAGAGAAGATATCACCCCACCTCTTAATCCTTTTATTATTATTATTATTATTATTAAGTTAAATATAATTGCAATCTTATTTTTTTGTTTTATTTAGTAAAGGGTTTTAATTAGTTTTTTCAATGAATTATAACAAGTCAGACTTTAATTAATATGTTGGATTTTTTTCTGCATAGCCCTATTCTAAATTATTTCATTAAATCTTTTGCTACAAACATTTTATTTGTACATTATTACAGTTAAATCTCTTACTATTTTCCCCATAAATTTTTACTGTTTTGTGATATTTAATCTTTTACTTAATAAATACTTGCATTGGAAGGTGGTTGGCGTACTGGTACATCAAAACTGTTGATATCTAATAAAAACTAGTTTTGTTTTTAATATTTGTCAAATTATCTTTTTTCCTACTTTCATAATTTTGGCAAAATTCATACATTACGGTTTACGCATGAATTTTTATGTAACAATGCATCTCCTGCAGTTCATATGCAGAAAAACTGAAATTATTGTTTTATAAAACCCTTATTAGACCTATTTTGGTCTATGGCTCTGAAACACGGACTTTGACAAGTTCTGTTGAGGCCCATTTGGGTATATTTGAGTGGAAGATTTTAAGGGCTATTCTTGGAGGTGTTAGGGAAGTGATTGTTGGAGAAGATGGTACAACGCAGAAATTTATAAATGCTATAAAGACCCAGATATTATAAAATTTATTTAAGATCAATAGATTAAACTGGGCTGCTCAATTATTTAAAATGAATGATTTAAACTCTGTAAAAAGACTCGTTTTGACAAAGTCACAGGGACAAAGAGGAAGAGGACGATCCAAGTTGCGATGGATAAACGCAATTGAAAAAAGATTTTGCTGTACTTAAGTTTAAGAATTGGAGGACCATTGTCACCCAGAGGAATGCATGGAAATCTCTTCAAAGGAATGTCTTGGCCCACACTGTCGCGCTGTTGATGATGAATTTTTATCTATAACAACAACAGTAACGAAATAACCCCATTATTGCATGCATATGTTATATTTTATAAAACTACTTCCATTTTGATGCTTTCGTACCATTTTCAGATTCATACCCTCCATACATTTTAAACAACAAAAGTACCATTTTTAAATATGGAAAAAATGAAATTCTTTGATAATTATCAGAGCGTTCAGAAATGTAGAATGTCTTGTATAGAAAATCTAAATATTTCCCTAACCACCACGCAAATGAGGTGGCTATGTATTCCGTTCTAAATAATATTGAAAAAAATCGAATAAATTTCCTGCGTGAGGTGCCAAGTGCTTCATAATAATTAAGATTTTTTTTTGTGTATATTCAAAAATTTTAGAACTCGAATCTGGGTTTTCGGCGAGAGTTCTTTGTCCTCCTTTGGCAACACGCCCTTATCGTTTGCATCACCATTTCGACACGTAATTTTGGATTCACTGACACGGATATCGGTCTTGGAAGTTCCGTGCTTTCATTTCTTGAATCATTGAGAGTACTGACCTACTGACGGTGTTTTTTATTTATTTATTTATTTATTTTTCAAATAGTGCCAGTGGTTGCTTTGTGATCCCATCGGGGGCGTTGGAAACGCATTATCAATAGAAAATTACATCTTTGTTAATTTTCCGCGACTGTTGTTAAATTTGCATTATAAGCTCACTACCCTTAATTCGATGCAACTTTCTTTTGAAGAAAAAAAAAAGCATTTTCTTTTATATAGAGCGTAAAGAATTGAAACTTTAATACTGGATTTAATTGTTCTTTGTTTTGATTGATTGCAGAAATTTGTGGCATGAGAAAGTTGTAGCCTTTCCAATTGTAATTGTTTTTTTGAATGGTGGAAATCCCAGTAACTTGGAGATTATGATCTTAACTGATTAACGAGAAGTATTATTCTTTTTAGACTTATTCATTTAAAATACCATAAAAAAAAAATGCACGTTCTTTCTAAACGATTCATACAAAATATTTTAAAATGTTGCAAAAATTTGAGTTGTTTTACATTTTTTTTTTCATTGGACGTATCACAGGCTTCAGGTTTGAATCCTGGCGGTGGCATGGATGTTTGTGAGTGGTTCGGAATCCACGTTAAACTGTAGGTCGCGGTCTGTTTAGCCCTCGTGTGCACAAGATGACCGTAGAGCGGCAAACCAAACCAATCTTCATTGGGCGGACTGATGACCAATTTGGGCGCTCTGGCCCTTGGTACCACAGGCTTCAGGTTCGAATCCTGGGGAGGGCATGGATAGTAGAACCAGATGTCTAGTGGTTCAGAATCCACGTTAAACTGTTGGTATTAAAAACACCGTTAAAAACGGTCTAATTAGTCTAAAGAGTGCAAATAATGACTGTAGAGTGACAAACCAAATCAATCTTCTTTATCGAAGCAACAGCCCCATGGCGGGCCAAGACCATCTGCCTACTGGCAGATTTCGAGACAGGAAATATTTACTTTTTAGGGGTAGGACTATCAGCCCAACGCTCCGGAATCATATTATACCGGGACATACGGTTTAAGGTAGATTCCGAACCACTACAAACATCCATGGCCCCGCCGGGACTCGAACCCAAAAATCTGTGGTACCGAGCGCTAGTCATTCGCCCATCAGGCTCCACTTTTCTCTTTAGGTTTAAAAATTATATTAATGAAAAATAGAAAAGTTTAATATTTTAAATTTGATTTTTTAAATGCTTTTTAAGCAGTCATTTTTTTCTTTTTTTTTAATATATAATTTAATGTTAAATTAAAATGCATTTTGATATAAAGCAAATAATATATATTAACAAAGATTATGTAAGGACACACAAAATAATGTGAGCTTATTGGTAAGTCCCGAAGTAAATTTTCATTAAATAGCGTGTCTAATATCAATAGTAACATAACAGTTTTAAAAAGAGTAAATATAATTTTACTGCCTGATGGCCGTGTGATTAGCAATCTTGCGTTCGGCGCCACAAGTTTCGGGTTCGAGTCCCAGCTGTGCAATGATTGTTTGTAGTGGTTCGGAATCCACTTTAATCCATAGGTCCCAATCTGATATGACTGTAGAGCGTTGGTTGTAGGGCTGATAACCTTACCCCGTAAAAAAGTAAACATCTCCTGCCTGGAAATCTGCCAGTAGGCAGGCGGCCTTGGCCCACCAAGTGGCTGTTGTGCCATTGATGATGACGGAATATAATTTTCTTCTAATAATTGACATATTTTTTTAAAACAGATGTCACCTAAAAGCTAATTCATATTTGATTTTAATTTTTTTTTATTTGTATCAAAATAGATTTAATTCAAAGTTTAATGCGTTACAGTTATTTTAAAAATTGAACGTAAAGAAAAATTAATCCTCAGTGTTGTCTTTAATGTCAATCACATTTCTTTTTTGCATCGAAAAAATAGCTAATGTTAGAAATTCGAAATTTACTTTTAGATAATTTTACCATTCTATTATTTTTTTTCCCAATCGAACAACAGTTTACAAAAGTTTATTGAAAAAAAAAGTTGAAAACTCGTGACATTGAATTAATTGGAATAGCAAATGAAATACAAACCTACTTTTCGATTTGTGTTATCTCTGCCATTTGTTTAGAAAATTTTAAATAGGCTAACTAGAATTTTCTAAAAAATACTTTAGTGTATTGTTTTAAATACTTGATAACGCTTTTTTCAAAGTTCATTTTAATTAATTGTGTGTAGAAATCCGATTTGTCAATTTGATTTAAAAATATATTGTAATAAAAAGTTTTGATAGTTACATTTGTTGTTTTAGTTGATGTTGATAGTATTTGTTAAACATGCTCTGTTCTTTTTTTTTTTTTTTTTTTTCTTTTTCTTTACCCTTAAAATATATGGATATTGCTTAAGGAGCGTGATTAACGAACATGACATTTGGTGTCCTTGACCAATTTCAATTTCGGAAACATTCACTGCCATCTATAATTTTTTTTCAATAGCTACTAATTATTTTAAATTTCTTTCACGAGCTTTTCATACATAATGTTAATTTAAATTTCTTTCACGAGCTTTTGATACATAATGTTAATTTAAATTTCTTTCACGAGCTTTTGATACATAATGTTAATTTAAATTTCTTTCACGAGCTAATAATTAAATAATGTAAGGTTGTTCTGAAAAATCGTCTGGTGAAAGCAAAGACAATTTTATGTCAAAGTGAAACTGAGATTTTTCAAGAAAAGAAAATTGTTTGGAATTCTATAGTTTTTATTTTTTAAGATTTTTGTTATTGGTTTTGTTCTTACATTAAATTCTAAGTTTTATGGGTAACATGTATAACCTGTAACCCAGCGGATGGCATTTTTTTTATTTGTCTAGTTAATGATTAAAATGTTTTTTCAGATTGCTTTGTCTAAAAATGTGATTGTTTCTGTTTCATTGTTGATAAATTCGCAAAAGATAAAGCTATGCGAAAAACTCCATAAATTAATTCTTTTTTATTAAGAATTTAAAATAGAAAAATAATAAGAATATGTATAAGAATAGAAAAACAAAGACTATTTTTTAAGTCTTCTTTAAGTTAGTTCTTCTAAATATTCTTTGTTTTTCTATGAATTATTTTTTTAAAAAATAAAGTGATTTATTAAATATTTAAATTTTGTATGGGGGGAAAAACCAAGCATTATGCAAGACATTAAGAAATTAAAATGTATTTCAAATATAATTGTTTGCTCATAAGAGTAAATTTAAAAAATATGCATATTTAATATTTTTCTTAAACACCCGATAAAACTTTTAAATCACTGCATCAATTTCTGTATAGTATTAATATTTATATTTTTTTTAAGCTATATTCTTTATTTTTTTAATCACACATGAGCAAATTAATTTGATATAATAGGTTTTAAAGTTAACCTTTTTTTCTGATTGCCCTAAAAATGTTCAAACCTTTTTTTATCTGCAAATGAATTCTTTATAAGGCAAATTAATTTTCAATAAACAAGTAATTTAATAGTAAAACAAGAAAGAAAAAAACCCTTTTTATCATGTGTGAACATGATGTTGTCCTGGTTAGGGGTCCGTGGCGTTATCCGAAAATGAGGGCCAAGGAAATAAAACTACATTTCAAATTTTGGTGGAAGGAATTTTCTGGAGAATTTGGCTTTTGTTTGAAGTGTTTTGTAGTATGGTTTTGAAGCACTTTTCACGTCTTGGCTTGGGATTGTAAACATTTGTATATAAAATAGCTATAAGTGCTCGTAGTGCGTTGATCAATTTCTTCTTGAAGTTTCACATTTATCACTTCGGGCATTTTCCCGTGCTTATGGAACTGTATTGTGCTTCTTAATCTATTTGGAATACTTCATTCTTCATTTATGCCTAGAATTTTCAAACTTTGATATATTCACTTGGCTATTGAACATTATGGTGTTTCTTGTAGAATTAGGAATACTTCATTCTTCATTTACGGCGACATTTATCTTTCTTTTGCATATTCTTTTAGAGATTCTTGAACAATTCATTCTTCATGAAGTTCTTGATCTACTCGTACATTGCGGCTATTGAATTTGGCCATTCTTGTAGTATTCCAATCAATTGCTTCCTATATCTCGTGCATTATTATACATTGGCATATTCCCGAGTTTATTCATTCGTTTTCGAATGTTCACACTTGATGAATTGAAATTTGCCGAACATATTTCAGTTTTTTATTATTATTATTATTATTATTATTTATTTTTATGTGATATCTGATCTCCTATTTTACCTTGAAATGTATAGAATTCCTCTTTCATTTGTAAGCACCGAGTAAATCACAAAATAGCAGACCTCGTCATTCTGAGCAAGAGAGAAGTGTTTCGTCATTCTCAAAGTGCACCTGGCGTGCTGGTTGCCGGCCTGAATGTCATTAGCTTAGACCAGGGGGTCTCCAAACTACGGTCCGCGGACCAAATCTGGCCCGCGACAGCGAATAGCTCATTGTTGCTGTAATAAGTTGGATAAAAAAAAACAGAGTAATAATAACCTTTTGTTAATAATAACACGTTTTGGCCCTTGGTACTTACTGGCGTAAACAGTATGGCCCTAAGGCTGGAAAGTTTGGAGACCCCTGGCTTAGACGATATTTACGAGTCCTTTATAAATAATTTTCATTCATTTTTTTTAAGTTAGAAAAAATTCTCTCTCACATGCACACTTTCCATCTCTCTCACTCATTTATTCACATGTTTCATTTTCCATTTTGTCCCTCGTTGACTCAGACTAGAACCCAGAATGAAAAAAGAATTTGAAAAAGAAATTTTTTTCCAGCGCTTCGCCACTGACGGTATTTATTCCTAAATTTATATCATGCTAAATATCTTATAGAAGAGAAATTTTTTTCTCCCATATAAAACTATAATTAATTAATTAAATTTAATTACTGAATTAATATTTGAAAAAACTGTATTAACATCCAGTGCCATCCACTACAAGTTTTAAAAAATGTATTTGAACTTGAGTGGATGAATAAAAAGTATTTTATGAAAATTTGGACAAGATATATAAATATATATAGGGAGAGTGTGAACTAATAGTAGGAATTGGGGGGAAAAAAACAAAAACTTTTATATTTTTATGTGATATCTGACCTCCTATTTTACCTTGAAATGTATAGAATTCCTCTATCATTTGTAAGCACCGAATAAATCGCAGAATAGCAGACCTCATCATTCTGAGCAAGAGAGGGGTGTTTCATCATTCTCAAAGTGCACCTGGCGTGCTGGTTGCCGGCTCGAATGTCATTAGCTTTAGACAATATTTACGAGATGCTTTGAGGAGGAAGTATCGAAGGAAACATTTGCATTGTTTTCCCCCAGCTCCAATGAATAGTTTATTTTTCCAAGAAAAGTTATTGCTTCCGCGGCTGTATGTTTCATACGCGTTATTTTACTGCTGCGTAGCATTGCTGTCTGGTTGTCTCTTTTTTCTTGCAAATAAGTGTTTTGACCTAAAAAATGTAGTAAATAATAACATTTTACTAATTTGATATTTCTGTTGAAGGTTCTTTCTTTTTTTTTTTTTTTTTTTTTTCTAATTGTTTTTAAATATTAGAGATTTGAAAAATGCAGTAAATAATAGCATTTTATTAATTGGGTATTTCTCTAGGGTTGTTTGTTTCATTTTTTTTCTAATTGTTCTTAAATATTTAGAGCATTGGAATAGGTAGGTGATTTTTTATTGTCCATTTTATATTTCTAAATTTAGAATACATCCCTCAAAGAATGCTTAAAAAAAAAAAAAAAAAAAAATTTATTTCAAGATTTTTATTTTTGAAATTCTTAACCAATAATTAATGTTACAATAATTCTGTAACTTTTATATAAGAATGCCGTCTTCTATTTTCTTTGTTTTAATTTCCAAATGTGATTTATTTTTGCGAATGTATAAAATCAATTTCCGTTACATTCCATTATATGATTATAACTTAAAGTCTCCATTTGCCCGACTCGAGGCTCAGTGGTAGTGTGCGCTGCATGTGAGAATTAGGGCTGAGAGTTAATCCGCTGGCTTCATTGCTGTAGACACTGTTACAAAAAACGAGGAGCCTCAATCGCATTTGGGATGTTCAACATCTTACCCCATTAGTCGGACTACCTGTTGGGAGTTTTTCGGGTTTTCTCGCATACCATATGCAAATGCGGGACAGTTTCAGCTAAAAGTCCTCTCGAAAGGCACGGCCCACCTTTTTCAGCGACTCGGAGCCAAGTCAGACTTCTGCCCACGGGTGCTCCATCACAACAAAAGCTGCCACCTTTCCCTCCGTCCATGAGTACTCATGGGATATCCGTCTCGCACTGCAGGATAATGAGGATGAGTCACAACAACATGCCATAAAGTATTATATAACTATTTTTAGAGAAGCAAGTAAAATAACCAGCTTTTTGTTATTTTATTTCTGTTTCGAGTTTGCCCTGTATCTTCACTATACACGCAGAAAAAATTTCCCCAGATTTTTCATAACTTATAAAATTGGTTTCTCCATGTTAAGGAAATATAAATTAATATACATTTGACTTTTAATCTCCTTTACTAATAAGTTTATTAAGTTATGTTTTGTAATATTCTGAGACTTATCCTTATTCCTTAATAAAGTTATCCTCTGGAGCAGATTTTCTTTAATTTATCGGGAAGAAATAAAATAACTTATACTGTGTGGATGGTACGTATTCTGTTCAGATTATAACTGTTTTGTTGTGAGCGTTTTACTGATTTCTTGGATGCCTTGTTTCTCATTCTTGTTTTTTATATATATACTTCCATTCTTTGTTTTGATTTATTTTTTCAATGTGCGCCGTTTACTTTTTGATGCCTATATATTTAATGATCCGTTTCGTCGCTGAAGTTTGATGCATGTTTCAGTTCTTGAAATAAATTCATTTCCAATATTTTTTTATTGCAAATAATTTTTTTTTTTTTTAAATGGAATTCACTAAGAAGTTCATACTGAAAAATTAAATTTGGTACCTTTTTTCGTTAAAAATACAATTTCGAAACATAAGATTTATTTATTTTTCAATAGTTGCATCACATTTTAGTTTTAAAAATCGTTTTGCAATTAAATTAATTCAACAAAAAATTAAAAACAATTTGTGAGAGAAAAATCGTGCTAGTTTGTGGTTTCAATAACTGATGCTTAACGCAAATATAATTGCTAATCTTTTCACTTGTGTGTTTTTTAAATATGGGGCTTGATGGCTGAATGACTAGTGCTTTGTGTCACAGGTTTCGGGTTCAAGTCCCGGCCGAGCCATGGATCTTTCTAATGGTCCGAAATTGACCTTAAACCGTGTGTCCCTGTTTAATATGACTGTTGCACGCAGTGTTGACAACCCTACCCTGTAAAAAGAAAACATCTCCTGTCTCGAAATCTGCTTATATGCGGACGGCCTTGGCCTACCATGGGCTGTAGTGCCAGGGAGTTAGTTTTTTAAGTATGCTATTTAACAACAAAAATTAACATAGTATGTAAGGAGAATGTAAGTATTAACAATTATTTAAGATCTCATGTGTTAAATTTCTCCTTTTTAATGCGTGGATGTCAACTTAAGTTAATTATTATAAAGCAAAATGATATTTTTTTCTTTGTTTATTACATTTTTAAATATTTTTCATAATTGATATTTTTAAAATTATGCCTTTTTTATTTTGTTTCATTTTTTGACAGTAAAAATAAATAAAAAGCGATCATTTATTTTAACAATACAAAATCAATAAATAATTCACCCACTTTTATATATCTGCTTATATATGTTGTCCTATATATACATAAATAAATACCGCTTGTCTGTAACCACTACGACTTGAAAAATATGGTGTGCAAACTGCACGCTAATGATGAATGCGTCCCGACAAAGTAATTAAACTTGGTTGGTTTCCATCACAATGAAGTCCCCAATTGAGTTTGGAGGTCATCATTATTTTTGTGTGTGTGTGTCTTTTAATTGGCTGCTTTCTAATAGATGTTTCCTTTCGATAGACCGAAACAATAAGTTTCATCAAACTTTCATTGTGTGGATTAATTGCTTTGGCTATCTCTTATCCACTTTCATTGAACTTATTAAACAAGTTTTGAGAAATGCTTTTAGCTCATTTTGATTGTCGCTACAACTTCAGATGCTGAAAATCTTTTATTAAACCTGTATAAAAACAATGCATTATTATTGATCATCAGATAAAAGAAAAATTGTCGCCCAAATATATATTGTTTAATTGGTGTACTCGTTTTGTAACAGATGTAACACTTTGTCGCAAAATGACCTTGATATCAAACATCGCTACAAAATGATGGCAATCGTTATAGTAGCGCTTCTCAAAACTTTTTGATGTCGGGGCGCATTTAAAACCCTACAAATAATTGTAGGAGCATTATGTATACAAATTTCTGATTAAATCTTTAATACTTAGGTACATATGGGAAAATCAAGCTATCATTTTCTCGTCTATACAGTGAAAATATCCTCTCTTTTACGTTTAATAGTGGGGAAGGTAAAAATTCCTAATTCACTTAAATATAACGTTGAAAATTGTAGTAAAATTTTTTAAAGCTCTTTGTGATAATGACACTCATTCTTCTTTTAAAGCAAGTTTCAAGAGACAATTACTTATGTTTAATCCTCAATCCATGATCAATGGCTATAACCAGGGCCGGATTTAGATGAAATAAAGGCCCTAGGCTATTCCACTTGTGAGGTCCTTTCAGCTCCCATTTTTAAGTTTGTAAATTACATGAGAGATAATAAAATACATCATTACTGTGATATACACTCAAGAGCCAAAACATTATGACCACCCCTACATTTTGCAATGAACTCGCCTTGATGACGTGAACAGCACGTGATCAGGTGGAAGTGGTATTTAACTGGTATTAAGTAGTGGTATTAATCCATGCCAAGGCGGGTTGAAGCTGTGTTGCGCGCCAAAGGTGGGCCAACTCGTTATTGACGGGTGGTCATAATATTTTGGCTCTTGAGTGTATATCAATATGTTAAATGAAACATGTTGTGGTTAGTACTAATCTTTATAAAAAAAAATGTGGCACAAAAAAAAAAAAAAAAAAAAAAGTCGAGAACATTTATTTTTACATTTATTCGCAGCACCCTATACAGTATTTGTAACAATAACTAATCACACATAACACACAACATTTACAAAGAAACAAAATTCAAATAATAAAAATCTTTGACTACGAATATAAAATATGCAATAAAAATTATCCTATTTTCTATCAAATTAAATTAAATATATTCAATACATTGAAGATTAAAGCAAATTCAATTCAGATAAATTTATTTCATAATAATTCGCCTTTAAAATTTAAGTATGAATTACTATGTGTAGAATTTCTCCTTATTTTCGATTCAGTGTTTTAGTGTTTACTGTTTTTAAAATAGTGTAATTCTAATTTTGCTAACAATTTGAATGTAGGCCCCTCTTGATCTTGAGGCCCTAGGCTGAAGCCTTGTTAGCCTATGGGAAAATCCGGCCCTGGCTATTACTACCAATTCTTCTTCAGTTAATGTTAAATGATCAATTCTATAACTTACAGACGGCTGAGTATCATAGGTTGCAATGGAAATTTTTTTAACAATAAAAAATCACATAGACTCTAACATTAGTTACGCAACCATGGAAGTTAACTCTCTTAGTTTCCCGGAAACACTCTTTGGTACATTATCGGTGTTTGGCACTTTTTATGTCATTAAACGAAGGGAAAAGAGCAATCAGAAAGGTTAGTTGTTTATAATCGAAGGTGTCTTTGAACGGGAAAACTGACAAGAAAAAGCGTAACTATTTATTATTAAATGATTTCTTATTGTACTTTTATCTTGTGTTATTCTGTAACTTTAATTTTTTTTTTTATTATTTATTATACGTTTTGAAAGTTTTAATGTTTCATATCAGTGAGTCTCAAATTGAGATCTGCAAAACTATCCATTAGTTGAAATTTTTAGCTATTTGCAAAAATTGATCCGATTTTTTTTTTCTTACCTTTCTTAAATGACGCTACTGTACTTTGGATAATCTATTATCTTAATTAATAATATTATTTGATCTAATTTTTGCTTGGTTAAATAAATTAATTTCTGTAGTATCATCCTGTGTAGTATAATGCTGTACTTTCGATTTATCAAAATGTTCGTACTCTCCATTGATGATTTGCCTACAGAAAACAATTTAATTAAAGAACAGTTATTGATTGATAAATTTAATAATTGATTGATAAATTTAATAATTCATAATTGAATGATAGATTTAATAATTGATAATTGGTTGATAAATTCAATAGTTTATTGATTTGATAAATGGTAGTGATGCAAAACATCTTTTCCACGAAACGTGTTGCACTGATTTTTGGATTAAAATTGCGCAGTTCTGTCCCAATGTTCCAAAACAGGGATTCTATTTGCTATTACCTATAATTTATATAGCTAACAATACTTTACTATCTATAATTTATATACTAACCAAGCTTTTTCCACAATACTTGCTATTTTTTAAAATAGCAAAACTATAAAAGTATTGTGAAAAAAGGTTTTCTACAATACTTGCTATTAAAAAAACTATAAAACAGATTAGACAGCATGAGAATAACAAAACATAAAAGAACTGGTTCTGGTAAAGCAGATGCTTCTATTCCATTTGAATTTTAAATTTCATACCTTAGTTGTGTCATTTTCAGAAAAAGTGAATGTTTGTTAAAAAAAAAAATTGTGGTAATTTGAATTTTACGAAAAGTTAGTGCGTCATCAAAAATTATCCGCCGCTCAAGAATGAAATTTCAATAAATGTTTTTAAATTGGAATATCAACTTAAATAATAAATAAAGATGAGTTTTCTCATAAATTTCATGTCATGCAAAAAATCGTACCGCAAAAATATTTCAGCAAATATGATTCGTTTTATGGTTTCTCCGAACAGTTAGTTGAAAGCAAAGACGAAAGATCATCGTGGGAAAAACCTCAACTATCAGAATGTTTGTTCATCAGAAATTTACCGGATGTCGATCCAATAGGAATTTTTATCAATATATGCCATTTAGATTGAGCAGCCACATAATAGAAAGTATGAATTAACTAAAATGCTTGTTACTTGAAAATAAAAATGCCGGCTATTATAATAATTGAACAAAATAGTACTTTGAAATGTTTATAGTATACAAATTTGGAAAATTGTATTGCAGATTTCGCGTTATTCCGATTTTATCAAAATGTAATTAGAAAAGGGAATTAATGTCCGTGAGACATTGATTAGAACAGAAATATTGTGTTTAATTTCTCCCGTTTAATTGTTAGCTTTATTCATCAAAAAACATTTGAGATAGCTGTGCTGAAGTACTTTTATAAATATTTTACGAAGAGAGATTATTTCTCAATTCCTACTATTAGTTCACGCTCTTCCTATATACACTATGTGGAAGAAAGTGACGGGACACGACACTATAACGACATATACCCATATTTATTAAAATTAATAGGAGGTAGGGCCTCCTTTGGCTGCGATCACAGCTGCAACCCTTCAGGGCATGCTTTC
Source organism: Caerostris darwini (assembly GCA_021605075.1). Taxonomy (NCBI): domain Eukaryota; kingdom Metazoa; phylum Arthropoda; class Arachnida; order Araneae; family Araneidae; genus Caerostris; species Caerostris darwini. The sequence goes on along the minus strand of BPLQ01011097.1, from coordinate 83,825 downwards.
CACTAAATTAGCCATAGTGGCAAGAAGAATTTCCTTCCAAATGTTTAACAGGAAGTTCCATAGTTCAGGCTTGCTTTTGGGGAGTGGGGTGCAGGCCCTCATCCGACGGTCCAATTCGTCCCAGAGATGTTCAATTGGGTTAAGATCAAGGCTCTGCGCCGGCCACTCTATGCGTTTAACGTTGTTGTTCACATACCAATCAAGAGTCCTTCTTGCAACATGGCATGTTGCGTTGTCGTCTTGATACCAGTAATCATCCATATCGTACGTTGCCCACAAGGTAGGAAGGACATCATTGTCGAGAATATCACAGTATCTATCGCATTCATCGCACCATCAACCTTCACCAATGGGCCAGCCCCATACCAGGAGAAACAGGCCCACACCATCAATCCTCCTCCACCAAACTTTACAGTTGGGACTACACACTCGGGTAAAAGGCGTTCTCCTCGTAAACGCCATACCCAAACACGTACATCGGAACGGAAAAGGGTAAATCGTGACTCGTCACTCCAAAGGATGCGTTTCCAGTCATCCAGAGTCCAAGTACGGTGGTCTTTGGCCCATCGAAGGTGCGCTTTCTTGTTGGTTTTCGTAATCAAAGGCTTATGAGCCGCCGAACGTCCAGTGTAACCTAACTTATGGACCTCGATAGGAAGAGTCTTGGTTGAAACGGCCACACCTGTGGCTTGTCTAAACTCATTAGCGATGTTATCCATGGATGTTTGACGGTTACTTCGAATCTCCCTGCCAAGCACCCGCCGTTCCCTGCTGGTGAGAACTGTAGGTCGTCCACTTCGGGGTTTGTTCTGACAGTGTCCCTCAGTCTTGTAGCGACACACAACACGTGCTACAGTTGATTTTGAGCAGTTACGGAGACGGGATATCTCCTTAATTGACACCTTGGCAAGATGCAATCCAACCAACACACCTTTCTCGAACTCAGACAACTCTTTCCGTGGCGGCATCTTGACAAAAAACAACTCTAGTCGACTCCACAGAGTATTTATAGGATATGGCTGACACGTGATACCTATTATTGCGCATGTGTCAGCTGTATTGTCGACTTTTCTACTTTTCGAGGGGTGTCCCGTCACTTTCTTCCAGATAGTGTATATTTATATATCTTGTTCAAATTTTCAATCGTTAATTTTAAATACTTTTTATTCATCCACTCAAGTTAAAATACATTTTTTGAAACTTGTAGTGGATGACACTGGATGTTAATACAGTTTTTTCAAATATTAATTCATTCATTAAATTTAATTCATTTGCCACTTAATATTGGGATTCTGTGATATATATATACATATTTATATTAATTGTAATTATTTAATAAAATGTAACTAAAATAAAAAATTTCTTTGTTGACTTAAGTAGGAATTGACTTAAATTTTTTTTTTTTATTATTTGTTTCAATTATTAAACAACATGTAAACTGCTAATAAACTTTTTCTCTTAATTTCAATCTACAAGTATGATTTATTGTTTAAAAATAGATTTTTATAATTGTGAAAGCTTTTAGTAATACATTAAAACTTGAAAATTTTCAGTAAATAAAATTAAAATCCTTGATGTAAATTATTTTTTGCCCTACCTTTACAGTTAAGATAAATGCAACATTTTTATAAAAAGCAATTTATTACTTTTGGAAGTAGATAAGGAATTTCAGTGGGCCGAAAAAGAACCGGCCTTGTCCTTTATTTATTATGTTCATGAACTGGTTTATAAAATGTTGCTTCTTTGTTATGTCTAAAATGCTGTTCTGCTTTAATGTTTCGTTTATATTTTTGTTTTGGGAATTTTTACTTTGTTTTTGTAGTTCGTTTTCTTTTAGTTAAACATTTATTTATTTTCATTTTGTATAATTCTCACTTTTTATTTGACTTTTGTTTTGCAGGTTTTTTACTTAAGTAAATAATGGAATTAGTATTATTATTTATCCGCTATTGCTGTAAGATAATTAATGCTGTGTAGTAAGGAGAAGTTTTTGTTTAATTGTATGTACGAGATTGATTCGTAAGTAAAATGTTGTTATGGTAAATCAACTTTCGTTTTGCTATCCGGTTTGTGTATATTCGTATTCGTTTTTAGGCGTAATATCCACATATTTACTTGAAACATCTTTTAAGATATCTATGCAGTTTTCGAAATATATCATATTTGATTTAATTACGTAAAACACATTTACGAGCAATTATTGGTACAAATGCTTTAATTATTAAAATGTATTAATAAGGAAAATGGATGTAATGGATTTGATATGTGGAAAATTCATAAGTGAATTTTTTTTACAATTTCTAATTTATTTATTCATTGAGCAAAAAAAATGTTTTGTTGTTGTGACTAATCCTCTATATCCGGGAGCACTGAACGGACATCCCATGAGTAGTCGTTGTACTCATGGATGGTGTAAAAAGGGGCAGCTTCAGTTGTGATGGGGAACGCGTAGGTAGAAGTCTGACTTGACTCCGTGCCGCTGAAGAAGGGCAGTGCCTTCCGGGAGGACTTTTAGTGGGAACTACTTGCGCATTTGCGTTTCGTACGGGGCAAAACCCAAAAAACTCCCACCAGGTAGTCTGACTCACGAGTCAAGTTGTTGAACATTCCAATCGCCATCGAGATTCTTTGTTTTTTGAAACAGTGTCTACAACAAGGCCGATATAAATATATAAAAGAACGCGACTGCGTAAATGTCTCGTGTAAAGAATAAAGATTGTTGATCTCTTACTATTTAAAATCTGTAATTAATTTAAAAAAGAAGTTGTTAATAATTTCGAATTTCATATTAATTAAATTCTCTGTTTTCTTCAAGTGAATTAATTTTTATCAGTTGGAATTACGTTTGGCAACCTTTTCAGCATCTTCCACTTCCACCCTCCTGTGTGAAGGTTACTTTGTACTTTGAAAACTGCTGATTTAAGGAAATCATAGCTCTTGTTAATCTATTTGTTTTTACTACGCAATTAGAAGTCCCAATGATTGCGTAATACGGGTTGTCCTTAAAAACAAGTAAAAAACTCTTCAGTAGTGACAGAAAGTATTTTACACATTCGTAGGTTTAATTCTAAAAATGAAACTTAACAATTATTTTCGCCAAGGTTCGTATTTCTGAAGATTCGGTTTCCTCTGATAATTCGTGTATATGTATATAAAGGCCAAGTGTTGGCCAAGGTAGATGTTTCACTTCATCCTCGTGTTCATCAAACCATGATTGGACCGGCCCCACTGCATGAATAGGAGCATTATCATCCTGGGACATTCCATCTCCTGCAGAAAAGTTTGCATCATAAGATGGACCTGGTCAGCTAAACTTCTCTATACTTCTCCCCATTGATCCTTCCTTACGATTAGGCCAACAGAAAACCATGACATGGCTGCCCATGTCATGACAGATCCACCTCCATGCTTGGCAGTTGCAAGGAGACAATCACGATCATAGCTTGTACAAGTGTCCTCCAAACTTGCACCCATCCTGTTGTGGGGTAAAGTGTGAAAGATGATTCGTCTGACCATATAACTGTCTTCAACTTATCAATTTACCAGTTTTTGTGGTTACGGTACCACTGTTGACGACGTCTGGCATGAACAGATGTGAACAAGTGGCTTGGGAATTACTGCTCTCCCGCAAATGTCCTATTTATGAAGATGCCGCCTAACTGTAATTACTGACACTGGAGTATCCAGATGCTGATTGATCTTGTGGTCACTTTGGCTGCAGTTTTCTTTTTAGATTGTACAAACCGCTTCAATACACGTCGGTCTCTTTCACTCAACTTCTCCATTTGTCCATTATTTCACTTTGCCCTGATATGTGTACGCTGTTATGACTTTAAACACCCTACCTCTAAAAACCGTGATCAACTGTGACCGAAACATCCCTAAAAGCGGGCATGTTTCGGTCACAGTTGCTCCAACTATTCGGACTCTTACAATTTGGCCTCTTAAAAAGCTAATTAAAAGTGCAATTATTTGACGCCCAAATCAGTGAATACTGATTTAACCGTGTCAAATAATAAACGTTAATGAAATTATGTTCATTGGAAGACCACAGTTTTCAAATATCAGTAATGCAGTTTTATTATGATAAGATGGGATTCTTTATGTTAATCATTAAATGACAATGGAAGTATTGTAAGATATTTCAACATATATAATTCGTTAAAAGACATTGAAGCCATTATAAGAGTTTTTCGATTACTTATCGGTTTGTTTTCTTTTACTGTTATCTCAACTTCCGTTCATGATATGTCCTGACCGTGCGATCACCAGTTTCAATTTCTGTGTCGCGGTCAATCGCTTTCATTGCTCAATAATGTCCTTTGTCCTCGCTGTTTAATTCTTCGTTTATTTTAAATGTATTTGTGATTCTTTTAGTATCCTTATTTTTTTAGTTGTGATTAAATTAAATTAGTTGTGATTAAATTTCAATCATCATTTTTTATTTAAATCTTTAGTTTATTCAGTGTTTGCAGATACGAACCAGCGTTACGCAGTTTTAGTGAAATAATATAGGGTTTTTTTTTTTTTTTTTTTTTTTTTTTTTTTTTTTTTTTTTTTTTTTTAATTATGTAGTAAATTTAATTTACAAAAAACATCAGCGAAAGAAATTTATAGAATATTTTCTAGAAAATGCTATCAACACAAATTAAATTAAAATTTTATCATTTGAGACAAAAAAAATCAATCATTTGAAAAAGCCTAATGGTAAAGATTAGATACAGATTAGGGTACAGATTAGGAAAAAATAAGTAAAAATTTAATATAACAAAATAGCATTAAAACTTAGAATGTCCAACTCGTGGCTCAATGGCAATGTGTGCCGCTGGTGAGCATTAAAATATGGTTCAATCCGTTGACGACTTTGTTGTAGATACTGTTTCAAAAAACGAGGAGTACTGTTTGTGATGTTCAGCATCTTGCCTTATGAGTCGGACTGCCTGGTGGGCGTTTTCCGGGTTTTTTCCCCATACGATACAAAATGAGTGATAGTTCCCCCTAAAAGTCCTCCGGAAGGCATTGCCTTCCTTCTTCAGCGACCTGGAGCCAAGTCAGACTTCTACCTACGGATGCCAGGATTAACTTCTGTCTACGGATATCTACCAAGTCAGACTTCTACCTACATCACAACAGAAGTTTCCCTCCTTTCCATGAGGATACACGTATTCATGGACTAGGTCTAGATGTTGACATGATATTATATTTTCTTTCCAGTGTTTTTTTCCTCCAAATTACTATTTTGCAGGGGAGGGATTGTTTGAAATTCTATGTACTGAAAACTAAAGATGATTATTATAGAGGAGCGGAATATAAATAATATTATTATAGATTATAGTATAAAAAAGTATGTTCAGTAAGTGGGGTTTTTTTCCAATAAAGTTACTCTTATTTTCCAAAAAAAAAAAAAAAAAAAAAAAAAAATTGTTCTACTAACTATTATGTAGTTGATATCATAAAATTACAATTTAAGTTACTTTTAGTTTATCATTTTTCCTTTTGCAATTAAAACTATGTGAAATATTTTGTATACATTCTTGATAAAAAATCATTTTATTTATAAATAATCCAAATAAAATTAGTAATTTATTAAACTTTATATCTTTTTTATGTGATTAATTTTTATTCATATTTCGAATACTTCTAGTAATAAATCTAATAAAATGAATTTTTCAGAAGATAATGCACAACTTATATATTACCCACCATGAATACTTTTCTAATATAAAAAACAGCAATTGAAATCTTGAAGTTATTTTTTCCTCATATAATAGTGATTGCATTATAAAGTCATTTAGACATTTTCTTTGTATCTAATGGGTTATCATACGAACACATAGTTTACATATCATAGCATTAAGGCGAAGTCATTCGAAACACATTTGTTATGCTAGAAAACATTGATATCAGTTTTTTGGCAAACAGTCGTATAGCAATCTTTGTTGGTCTAAAGTAGATTAAGTTATTTACTAAACTTATCTATTACGAGCTGGATTTTACGTTATGGAGTTCATTCTACGCAAAGGACACGTTCATATCAGGCAATTTATTCAGATTACTTTTAACACCCAATGTTAATATTCTTTCTACGCATTAACACTGAGCATTAAATTTATTTATTTTAGTTTTTTACTTAACCACAAACTTTTTTTAAATTGAAAATATAGAACCTTACTAATATGTATTAAAAATGTGTTCGCTTATAAATTTAATGTTTGAAAGTTTAGTCTTACTTTACAATCATTACGTTTTTTTTTTTTTTTTTTTTTTTTTTTTTTTTTTTTTTTTTTTTGCAAATTCACAGTTTTTTAGTTTTTAAAATGTTTTTGTGTATTCATTGTTAGAATTTTTCTAAGGAAACTTAGGTGAATTTAGCTTTATGGAAAATAAAAAGAAAGAAACATATCTTGTGATATTTTTTTATTATTATAAAGTTTCGGTGTTAAATAGTTTATTTGTAGATTTTCAGAATATTTTTGAATGAAATTTAGCGCAAGTTACTTTTGATATGGAGTTGTTTTTCTTTAATTTAATATACAATACATATTTTATCTGGGTGTTAATACTGTATACTTTTATTGATATGAATACATAAGCCCATTCTGAGTAATGTCCGAATACGAGCTTAAAAGTGTTTAATAACGATAACATCGATACATATATGAGAGTATCGATACATATATCAGAACATCGATACACACACCATACATATATCAGAACATTGATATACATATATTAAAACATCATATATCAGAACATCGGTACATCAATACATACATCAGAACATCGGCACATAAATCATGTTATAATAGAGAAAGTTGATATGGAGAACATAATAATGTATTTGGCGTGCTTTAACTATGTAAAATCTTTTGAGAAAAGGTTTTTAACATCTATTGAAAATAAAAAACATGTATAATTTATATCGTTTTCCAAATATATAGCGTTATCAGCCTGTTCTTAAAATAAACCTCCAACCTTAAATTGTAATTAAGAGGAAAAAATTCCCATTTTATTTTAATTATTTTCCTTTAAAAAAGATATCAGTTATGTCCTATAAAGTACTGGATATTTTGCAGATATGTTACATACTAACCTTTTTCTGTCATTATTTGCTTATACTGTTCATTAATATAAAAAAAACTAAAATTTAATTATTCAAAGAAAAATAAATCTTAAAATGTTCGTAGATTAAATTTAAATTAAAAATTAAAATACGTATGTAAATAAATTTATTTTATTACTTTGAGAAATATTTCATATCTCTTTTTCCTAGGAAGACTTTTACTTCCATGTTATTTTGGGATTTCAGTTTCGCATGTGTTCGATGCCCTTTTTGAAAAGCCAAAAAAACCAAGAGTTTACACTCGACATAAAAACTGGGTTCCCTCAAAATACTCTCTCTTACATTTCAGATGTCAACGTCTCTCTGGCACTTAACTTCTCTGTGTGTTTTCATTTTCATTAAACGACATCCAAGTGAGATCCTTTTTTACGGTCGCTCGTGTCTTGTAATGGCTTCGGTGTCTGAACTCGCGTGAACCTTTAAATTAGTCCCCCCGTAATCAATTCGACATGTTTCGTTTTCTTTCCTTCTAGCTCAGCGGAAATGCAATTTGGGGTTTTTGGTTTCTTCATATCTTTAAAGTGTCGTATCTTGCCTTATTTCCCGCCCTCTAGGAGCTTTCGAATGTTCTTGTTGAAGGACTTTTGCGTTGTGCAAGGTTTCACATTCTTTTTTGATGTTATTTCTGTTCGAAAGTGCTTTACAAAATTATTCGTTTGTCGAATTTGGATTTTAGACTTTTTGATGTATTTAATTTAAAATGCTGATATTTATTTTATTGAAACCTATTAGCACTGTATTATATCAAAAATACATTTTAAAAATAGCACAAAAATGTTTTATCAAATTTGTAAAGCAGTTTTAAATTATTGTTATACATTTTTTTAATTTAACAGTTGAAATAACGCCATGTATTATTCCTAATAAAATAAAAAAAAATTATTTTCATATTTCCATTAGTTATTTGCTAACGTGAAGGGAACGTTCTAATCTTGTCATATTTCCAGCCTTATAAGAGCATTCGAATGTTCTTGTTGAAGGACTTTTGTGTTGTGCAAGGTTTCACATTCTTTTTCGATGTTATTTCTGTCGTCTCTGTTTGGGATGAAGATTATAAAACGGCAAAAAGCACTAGAAAATGTGCTTTACAAAGTTATTCTTGTGTCAAATTTTCATTTTAGATTTTTTGGTGTCTGTATAAAGCTTCGCCTTAAACTTAACATGCTGATATTTATTTTATTGAGTGACATATTAGGACAATAGTATATCAAAGATGCATTAAAAAAAGCACAAAAAAAATGTCATATCGAATTTGTAAAGAAGTTTTAAATTATTGTTATAAATTTTTTAATTTGACAGTTGAAATAACACCATATATTATTCCCAATAAAATAAATATACTTTCATTTTCTAATGGGAAGGGAATGTTCTAATCTTGCCATTTTTCCCGCCTTGTTGGAGCATTGAAATGTTCCTGTTGAAGGACTTTTGTGTTGTGCAAAATTTCACATTCTTTTTTCAGGTTATTTCTGACGTCTTTTTTTGGGAGAAAAAGATTATAAGACGGCAAAAAGCACTAGAAAGTGCTTTACAAAGTTATTTTCTTTTGCCGCATTTTGATTTTAAACTTTTTGGTGTATTTATAAAGCTTCGCCTTAAATTTAAAATGCTGATGTTTATTTCGGGACCTGTTGGCAGAGTGACAAGCGCTGTCGCGCTCGGTGCCACAAGATTCGGACTAGAGTCCCGGCGGTGCCATGGATGTTTGTAGTAGTTCGGAATCCACTTTAAACCGTAGGTCCCGGTCTAATATGGCTGTTGGACCTAGGGCTGACAACCATACTCCTAAAAACACATCTCTCGTCTTGTAATCTACCAGTAGGCAGAGGCCTTGGCCCACAATGGGACTGTTGCGCCAATGATGACGATGGTGGTGATGATGATATTTATTTCAATGAGTGGATTATTAGGACTCTATTATATCAAAGATACATTAAAAAAAAATCACAACAAATGTTTTATCGAATTTGTAAAGCAGTTTAAAATTTTTTTTCTGATACATTTAAATTTGACAATTGATAAAACGCCATATATTGTTCGTGATAATATAAAACATTTATTTTCATATTTCCATTAGTTCTTTTCTAACGAGAGATACAAATATGTTATTGTTAATGTGTAGGGAAAAAAACCCTTTTATTTCTTAATGGAGTATAATAAATTTTGTATTAAATAAAATTTTCAATTCTGAAGTTTTGTTTCACATTTCTAAAAAAAAAATAATAATTTTTTATATAATTAGACTTAAAATAAAAGTTTATTGTTTTAATAATTCTTGTAATTAACTACATATTCATCTTCTTAAGTGGCCAATTGGCTAGCGTTCTGGCCTTTGGTACCACAGGCTTCAGGTTCGAATCCTGGCGGTGGCATGGATGTTGATGAGTGGTTCGGAATGCACTTAAAACGGTAGGTCCCGGTCTGTTTAGCTCTCGTGTGCACAAGATGACAAACCAGACCAATCTTCATCTTAAGTTTACCTTTTTGTGTGTAAATTAGTCGTATTTCATTTACAATTACAAACTATACTTCAAATCCCTAATCTGGTTTGAACTTTTACAAATTACAAATTTCTTAATAATAATAAATAAATAAATAAAATTTTAAACGGAAAATATAGAATACATTTACTTTTAGCCGGAAAAAAAAATAGCTCTTTGCCCATTTGTTTCAATTCGGAAAAGGAAAATGAGAAATCAGTATAGAATTTTACCTGTACACTAATTCCTTTTCATCATGGAAAACCTAGCTTTTGTGCGATTCCCTTTCTTTTAGTTTTTCCCTATTATACCCCGTTGATTTATGTTGTTTGGTTACAATGGCCAGCGGCCTTCGACTTTCACCCAATTCAATAAAAACATTCGAAATAGCCGGCAAAACTGATGTGCAACTTTTGCTTTCGAACTCATTCTGTTGTTGAATTTTTATTGAGTATTTTGACACTGCAGGTGCTCAAACGAGTTGAGATCGTAAATAATACAGCTTTCACCCAAGGTCTGTAAAAAGCATCTAAAAATTTATATTCAAAATTTGATTCTTTTGTTTGTTATTAAACGTTTTAAAATTCAGAATTTCGCTTTTTTTTAAACATGTTAACAGTAGTATCTTTATATATATAATATATCGAATCATTTCATTCTTAAAATGTTAAAAGCAATGAAATGAATTATTTTGTCAATGGAAGTTGACATTTTTTTTATCACTTTTTTATAATTTATAATCTTCTACTAATCTTATTGCACTTTTTTTTACATGTTAATAGTAGTATCTTTATATATATAATAGATGTCATTTAATTTTTAAAATGTTTTTATAACAGTTATGCAATGAATTATTTTGTGAAAGGAAGTTAATTGCCTTGTTTTCTATCACTTTCTTGTAATTTATAATCTTCTACTTTGTACTTTATGTTATATTAAAATATACGTTTTTAATTGTTAGTTAAGTGTGTTAGAAATTGAGTCTGTTTATAATTTTTGGAATGGGTTTTTCATACTTTGGTAGTGTTTAAATATTGATTATGAGTTATTTAAATTTCATAAATGCTTGTTTATCAAAAAATTTTATTTTAATTATTTTATGTACTTTTTATAAATAAATTTTTTTTCTCTTCTTCAGGCAAATTGCAAAGTGTGTACAAGAATGTAAATCTCAAGCTTCAAATGCTAAAAGGTAATAAATTATAATGTTTCAGATTAAGTAACTTTTTAAAGTAAAAATAGAATGAGAGCATTCATCAGCATCATCTATTTCTCATTCAGTTTTTTGTCAAAAGAACTTTTATTATTTATCTATTCTTAGTTTTTAACTTAATTAATGTTTTAAAGAGATTTTTAATACTTGTAAAGCAAATGATATAGAGTATGAGAGGTCTTTGGCATGAAATACCAAACCAATACATTTTTACTATGAAATTATGTTTTTAATGTAGAAAGTTAATTTAAATAATTTTATAATTTTAAAATAGTATTGCAAAAGTTTTCATGTTTTTTTTTTTTTAAATAGAATAAATTCAAGCATATGTAATTTATTTTTCTAATAATATTTGTACTGAGTTTCATGATATTTATAAATGTTATTTATAGTTTCTTGCATATTTATTAATTTTGTTAAGCAGAAAAATAATATTCATATATTAATCTATTATATTTATAAAAATTTGATTCCCTTTTTTTTTTTTTTTTTTTTTAAATTAATGAGGAATTGAATTATTATTATTTTTTTATTGTAATAGTATTTCTCTAACTTTTTTCCCTTCAAATTAGGATTGCCAAAACTTTGAAGCCTTCCCATAGTTCTCATTCACATACCTCAGAATCTAATGGTAAATCTCATTGATTTATTATTAATTAATTATTATTAATTAATTCTTCTCATTATTCATTATTAATTCACAAATGTTTTCTAAATAATCAACTAATAATTATTATTATTATTATTATTTTTTTTTTTTTTTTTTAATTTTTAACTCAATATCCTTGACTATAAAGTACAAAATTTCTTTTAAACTCTCTTTTCGTTTTCTAAGTCTACTTCCTCATTTTTTACAATTAAATTATTCTTCATAAATAACTGTCTAATTTCATTTTTTTCAATTTATATGCATAATTTCTATAAATAGTTTATTAAATTTTGATACAATTTTCATTTGATATTCTTCAAATTAATTAAATAAATTTGCTTAAAAAATTTTACAGGAACTTGTGATAGTTGGGATGATTCTGATGACTGGGGTAGTGATTTTGAAGATGAAAGTGAAGATGATGATGATGTAAGGAATTTTTTTCAATACAAATTTCAAAACTATTTTAAACAGATTATGTTTTTATATTATAATGTAAAACATTATACCTATAAAAAATTAAAATTATGCATGCTAATTTTAATAATTAAAGTTTCACTTAAGAGTAAAACAATTTGTCAAATACAATTATTTAGCCCCCTCACTTTTGCATTTTAATCTTTATAGAATCTTAATAAGAAATGTTTCTGTGAGTACGACTTTGTTAAATTTTTATTTCACATAATTAAGTTAAAAAAGAGCATATGCAAGAGAGATGGTTTTACTTCCTGTGAATGAGCAAAAGGAAATTTATTGTCAATATAAAGTTACTTAATATATAAAAAAAAAATCTTTTTTGATGTAGTATTTCAAAAAATTTCAATCTAAATTACTTTTAAATTTTATACTTATGCTTTAAAAAACATATATTTAACTTTTCCTGCAGTTAAATTTGCAGAAAAGTGGGATTTTTTTTTTGTGTATTTTATGTAACAACATCACATAAACTGCATTATCACACATGCATTAATATATAATTAACTTAAGTTATGTGTTTGTTATTAAAAAATAATTGTCATATATAATTATTAATAAAGAATAAAATAAAATAAAAATAAAAAATAAGGGACACACACCAAAGATTCACTAAAGAAATTTTTTTTGTGTTATATTTATAATTTGATGAAGAAAATTACAGTTTTTTTTGCTATTCAAGGTAAATATTTGAACTATTGATTAAAAATGGTCCAAATTATTATTCTTTGAATAAATAAATTGTTTCCAAAAATGCTTTTGTTAAATTAATTTTTTTATTTATGAGCATCATGATTCATAGATGATTATCACATAGAAAAAAAAAATTATTTTATACGAATAAAAAACTTAACATTTTTATTTCAGGTAAAAGAAGAACATTCCTTCTCAGAAGTTAATAATAATTCCATTATTCAATCAGTATCAGGTATTTTATCTTTTTACATAATACATGTGTAAGAACTTTGTTAATAATAAATTATAATTGAACACTATTATTTTCAAAAAAAATCTTGCAAACTGATTGACATGAAAAATATTTATATGAATATTTAGCAATATATAGTGTTTTGCCCTAAACTATTCCTGTTTAAAAATATTTGTATTTTATTTAATTTAATAATTGTTTTAATGAATTAAATTTCAAACATAATAAATTAATTATCTTTTCTAGATTACTTAAAGCAAAATAATTTAATTATTTTACTTTAGTGCATATGATCATCAGTCAGTATGTTTCTTTCAATAAGCTAAATTGGTTATAGGAAAGAAATATACAAATATTTTTTAAATTATCAACTGACATTAATAAAATAATGATTAATCTAATTTTAATTTGCTTTTTAAAAGAATATTATTATAAGATAGAGAAAAAAAAATACAATTAAATTTGCATGGTTTTTTTTTATACTGTCAAATAAGTGCGATTGAATTTTAGTGTTTTATAAAATAAAATGGATCAAAAGCTCATTTAAAATAAAAGCATTCTAATTTGAATTTTATATTAAACAGAAAAAGTAATTTTATTATAATCGCTAAAGAAAGAAGAACAGATAAGAAGGACAGTTTAAAAATTAAATAACAATAAAACCTATGCAATCCTAAATAATTTATTAAGATATTTAGATTCTTTTTTTCTTCTGTAAATATTTATATAAAAGATCAATAAAAATTTTGTATTTATCATCAATAATATTTTCAAATATGTGCCTTGTATTATTATTATTATTATTATTTATGATTTTAAATTAATTTGCACACTTATCTTATGTGCTAATATATATTTATATGATAAAAATGAATAATTAATTTCTGTAGAATATTTATTTCTATAATAAATATTATATTAACTGGAATTAAAAGTAATTAATTTAAATAGATATTTTTTTAATGTTGTCAAATTTTAAATTTTGTTTTATTTAATTATTATTTGTTTATTTTTGATAGGGATACTTGAAAAGCCTTCAAGTAATACTCCTGTACTACCTTCTAATACTTTAGAAGAAAAATCCATTCCAAAACCACCTGATGTACCCGTGATTTCTAAAACTGTAAATGGTATATCAAGGTATGAATTTTTAAGTATTAAAGTAATATGTATTTTATTATTTTAATCAGAAATGCTGAACAATCAGATTTAAATTTATAAAATATTTTATCAAAGATGATATGATTTTAAAAATAACATTACTAAAATAATTTCATTATTAATGATTGATAATTAATATATTTTCATTTATGCAATGCATGAATTTTTTTTTAATAACCACCACTATTTTTGATTTTTGACGAAATTATAAAATGATTTATTTTCTTTTTACTTCAATTTATTTAGATACTTTATAAATAGTGAATATCTTAAAAAATTTTACTGGCATACATTTTTAAATTTTTTTACATAAATAATGAACAATAACTTTTTTAAAAAGCATTAGAACTCATTTAAAATAAAATAAATCAAAAATGTGTCAAGAATTTATTTAAATAATTACATTAATATATTTTATGTCAAATATTATCTCCAGATATTAATAATTATGATACAATAAAATAGTAGCAATGTTTAAAAATTATAATTAATTATTAAATTTTATTTTTATAACATATTTTACTCATTCTGAAATGCTTTTCATTTTAGCTATAAGAATAATTCAACGAATAGTATTCCAAGGCCTCCTTTGAAAAGGCCACCTAGCCAGCCACCTCCACCTCCTGTATCTCAGGTTAACTATTATTTAATTAATTTAATCAAACAATTAATATTTTCTTAGAGAAATTATAGTATTAATATGTATAATAATATTTAAAATAATAGAAACATCTATTTAAATGAAGGGTGTAAAAAAAAGCATTTATATAACCAGAAATAACCCATTTATATAACCAGAGAAATTTTTGTAAATTTAGAAATATTTGATCTTGGGAATGTGCTATGATTAGTTATGGAACATTGGTTTTTGTTCACAAATATTTGAAATGAATTTTATAATTAATATTGTTCTGGTAATTATTTGATTAACACATAAAAAGATGTTTTACATATTTTTTTATAACAAAATTTTGTTTTGAAAGCATGTTTTCTTTCTATGACTTTTAATAAATCCAAATAAATGTTATTCAATCTATGTCTTTTTTTTGAGTATCTGTGTGTATAGACACATGCATGCATATATCACAATATCTTTTACACAAATTTGAGTTATACAGCAAATTGGGACATCAAAAATAATTGTTTTGTATGATAGTTATTCATTTTTACATGACACTTCCTTCCTCCCAAAGACTAAGTTTGGAAAAAATCCGTTATTCAAACAATTTTATAGAATTGTATTCGTGTTTCAAATGAGACTGTCTCATGAAAATAAAAGCTTTCACTTTTATTGTCTGAAATCCTCAGTGAAAATTAAAAGTAGATTCAATATTTCTTTTTATGTGTATTTTTTAGAAATATCTGTTAAAAAGCTGATTAAATGTTTTATTTAATTATATATTTTGTGTTTTAATTTTTAATAAAAGATTTTTCAGTTCACCTTTTAATTATTACAATAATTTTTTTGTGAATGATTAAGTAAATAATTTGAAGACTTCTTTTTGTAAGAAAGAAATTTGTAATTGCATTTTTTTTTAAATTTATAATCATGAAAAAAAAAACATTTTAAGTTGCGATATTTAAAATTTATTCATCTCTCTGTGTAACTACCATTTATTCTTTAATTAAATAATTGTACAAGTTATACTTAACTACAAAAATATACTATAATATATATGATAAGTAGATTATTTTATCGCACATGTTACTAATTTAACTGTAGGAATGATTTTAAGCTAACGCAAATTAAATAAATCGGCTTGATACTTTAATGCACGTTATATAAATAATACTATTGCACAAATAACTTTTCTAGTTTATAGCACAAGAAATTACTTTTATTAATCTGAATTTGTATTGTTAGATTAATAAAAGTAATTTCTTTTGTTGAATATATGTATTTTTTTTTTTTTTTTTTCATGTAGGAATTTTGATTTCTGACTAAAACTGATATTTTCTGCATAATAAAGAAAATTATCTCATTAAAATTGTTTACTTAAATTTATAATTATATGTGTATTTTTTCTTGAATAAGATAAAACACAATAAAGCTATACTCACATTTCTTTCTCATATAACTTCATTTATGTAAATAAATGAAAACAATTTTTGCTCAGTTTATTTATTGAACAAATAAAATACAAGATAGTGAAGAAAAAATATTTAGACATAAAGATTTATGCATGCAGTTATGTTAAAGAATATAAATTAATTTAGTATTTTTTACGGTTTTTCTTATTAATTTGTATAATTTTGTATTTATTTATTCCATAAAATGAAAATTCCTAACTGTGTTAGAATTTAGAAGTAACAAAAACAATTTTTATTGTTCATTTTTTAGTATTTTTTATTAATATAACTTTTAAAATAATATTGTTTATTATAGGCATCTAGTCATATTGAACCACAAGAAGACTATGAAATTCCTATTATACATACTACAAATGGAAAAGATAGCTATAATTTTTCAGATTCTACATTTGTAAATTCTACTTCAAATGAAGCTACTGTGATTGGTAAAATTTTGATATAAATCATGCATATATATATTTATTTTACTGTATAACTTTGAACATGAATTTTTAAGGAGTAAAATATAATTTAGAAAAGATTAATGATTAAAAAATCTTTATTGTTGCAAGTAATGATATTTAGTTAATACAACATAAGATATACTGTTTTTAAGTACTTATCAAAAATATGTGTAAAAAAATCTATATTAAATAAAATTTAGTTGATTTATTTAATGGTATATAAATTAAAATTGGGTAAACAAGTTCATTAAAAAAATGAATAAAAAGTATCTAATTTTTTAATGAATTCAACATGTTTTGTTTCAATTTTATGTAATATAATATTTCATAGAAAGAAAAACTGTTTGAAATTTCTTGAGTTTCGTTAGATATTTTAGTCACATTTTTAATTAAAAAAAAAAGATTTTTTAATAATTTAGTAAATTTTTATTTTTAAGTTTTGGTATTGCTGAGACATGAAATATATTTCAGATATAGAACAATTTCTTTCTTTTTTGGAAGTGAGATACCAGCATCTTTGTATTGCAAGTGCTATAATGGTTTTGTTATAATACTAGTACTAGCAAATACCAGTAACAGCTTCTCTAATTCACTCCTTGTTTGTTCTCATTCTGTTTCTGTGTTGTGCTCTTTATATATATCATTAGAATATTGAAGGGGTAACTCTATTTTTGAGATATCTCAGTGGTAAAATGTGTATTTTTATATTTTATTGAAGACAATTTGAAAATATTTTCTTAAAATATTAATTCGATAAATTTTTTTTCTTCATTAATTATGATTACATACTTTTTATTTTATTTTCTATCATTATTGACAAGTTCCATTTTTAATTGTCTATTAAAATATAGAAAATGTGCGAGAAAACATAAAAATTTATGATTTATTTAATAGTTCATTATAAATGTTCTTGAAATGTCATGAACCTACCATGTATTTGAGAATTCTTTCTCTGTTTATTTTTCTTTTATACTTATACACAGATTATGGGACTAGAATGATTATCATATCACACAAGTGTATTTATTGAATAAATAACAGTGTGTGATAATCAGCTTATCTAAACAAATTTGAATGTTACTTATCTCTCAATTAAAAAAAAAATGATAAAATGCTCAATTCAAGTAAGATTAAGTTGTACCACTTTAAATTCTACTTTTATAGCTGGATTATAGCATACTATAACTGGACTTAATACTCATAAAAATTATAACCTCCTTTTTTCCCCTGAAAGCTGCAAATATAAAAAGAAACATTTATTTCTTCATATACTATTTTTTTAATAACTAACAATATCAATTTCTAGATTGTTTTATTACAAATTCTCTTTCGATTATAAATTGTTCACTTGATTGGGAATCGTAGATTAATATAAAATGTTTTATAAATTTTTTTAACAAGTTATTAAAAGTTTGCAACTATGTGTTCAAATGGTTTGTTGAAGCTTATCTTTAATTTAAATTGTAATATGTTTTGAAATAAATCATATCATTATTTTAAAATTACTTTTATCTATAAATGTTTAAATCTATTAAAAGTAAGTTGATATATCAAAAATTAAAAATGCTAGAAATGTAATAATTATGCCATATACAAGGAAACAAAGCAATTTTTTAATATGTAAGCATTCTTTTTATATATGTGTTGTAAATTTTCATATACATACATGCACAATAAAAAATTTACAAGATAACATTAACAAAAAATATGTGGATTTGTTAAAATTAGTAACCCATTTATTTAGCTTGAATTTTTATTACTTGTATTTATTTATTCATTCAAACAAAATGGTATCTTGTAATATATTTCTTATCTTGGTTTTTGTTTTGAATTTTATGTTCATGAATTAAAGTTTTATTTATAAAATTAAAATTAAATTGAAATGAAAAATATTAAAATTTTATTTATTTTTTTTTAATATTTTCGTTTATTTTAATTGTGATTTTTTTCTTTTTCTTTTTAGAAACTTATGAAATAGTTGAACCTGTAAGTGTTTATTTTTTTTATAAAATTTTAATTTGTTTTTCTGTTGTTTTGTTCATTTCGTATTTTATTGTTTATTTCTTTGTGTTTATTTTTCTTATAAAATTTTAATTTGTTTTTCTATTGATTTGTTCTTTTCTTTATTTATTGTTTATTTCTTAATTTTGAATATTTCTGTACTTTATACATAGTAAGCATAATGAAATAAAGATTTGGAAATTGGAAATAAATTATTATTATTATTTTTCTTTTAGCCTGAAGAAAATTATGAAATGGTTGATCGTAAGTATTATTTTTTTATTTGCATTTATCGGATCACATTTTCATTAATTAAAATTAATTTGTTTGTGAAATAAATATTAATTAACATTAATGTTTTAATGTAAAGGAAGTTAATTATAACATTAATAAAAATGGCATTTTAATATAAAAATGTAAAATGTTGTTATTAGTGTAAACGAATTACACTTTTACTGATATTAAAAATTAACAAATTCTTCATATGGTCAATGGTATTTCTATTATTTATGCTAATTAATGTTTTCATTCCACAATGTTTTATATTATCATAAAGTATAATTGTTATGAAATTCATTTCAATTATTTTGTTTATAGATTTAATTTTGTGCTTAGTTATATAAAGTTACTTAAGTTTAGTTATTTAAAGTTTCTGAATAATAATTGTTTTTACAGCACCACATCAAAACATGAGTGACAAACCAATTCTACCACCTAGACTTTTTAAAGCACCCCCAGTTGGGGTCTCACCCCCACCTCTTCCGCAGAAGCCACAAAAGTTAAAGGAAATTTCTGGAAGTGATAGACCAGAGGGAGTCAGAACATTTAGTCGACCTAAACTTCCACTTAAATTTGAAAATGATGTTTCTATAGAAATAGTGCAGCCATCATCTTTACCATCCAATGTTGGATTTATAAATTCTCTAATTGGTCGAAGAGGAAGCACAACCCCTACATCATCGCCTAAAATCCTACATAAAAGTAAAGACTCCCTTAATTCATTTGGTACAAGTCCTATTCCTTCTAATATTTTGAATGACAGTATTTCATCAACTTCTTCATCACCTGATAGAGATTGTAAGTTGTCATATTTTATATATAAAAAAAAATTCTGATATATTTATTAAAAATAATTTAACCAAATAGAAATCTTATCCTATTAATGCAATATAAATATAATTTTTTTTTCAAATGTAAAGATGGTAATGAAATTGGAAAAAAAAAAGTATATAACTATTAATGTTACCAAGAAAAAAAAATTTATTATTAAAAGATTCTTTATTCAAAAAATACGTCTGTTTTGGTGAAGGGATTACCTACTTAATTAATTTTAACAGCATTTATAAAATTTGAATTTTGCAGCTTTTATGACAGTTGGAAATTCTGCATTCTTAAATTCAGGTTCTTCTGTGGATGTAAAGAAAACGCAGCCACTTCCCCCATTGCCTCCTCGAGGTGTTGCTGCCGTATCGGAAGATACAGGTAATTCAACATGTTCTCAATTTTTTTTTCTTTCTTAGGGGAAATATTTTCACTTTTAATTCATTTTGCAAAGTTTGTTGATCATTTTATGAAAACTTAATTATTTGGTGGCTTTTTGTTGGTCTGCCATAATTTAGAATGTAGAGGTAGAATTTCTGAGAATTCTCTCCTTATTAAACTCAATGGAAAATTTTTCCAAATTATTGATTTATCAAGCTGATGTCAGTCTTACTACAGGAATTTTTTAGTTTGATTCTCCTACGGAACTACTTTAGTTCATAACTCCAATGCACTAGGCTGCTCCAGTTTTATAATTACTTTTTAATTTGTTAAACATCTTGTTTTCTGAAACTGAAGTAGTTCAACATGGTTCATAAATTTTCTTATTTCATATGCAAACATATTTAACTTTTAAAAAGATTCTTTAGGAATTTTGTTGTTATTATAAATTAATTCATTTTTCAAATTTCTGATGTACAGTTGATATTTTATTTGAAATTAAGTTTGCTTTTTTTTTTATAAAGGATAAGTTTTAGATTAAAATTCATATGAAATGAATGTTTTAAAAAATATTTTAAAGATTTTTAATATGAATTTTTTTTTTATTTATGCCAGTTAGTATGCATTAAAAATTTTGTGAATCTCTCTTAAATGCACTGCAAATAAATATTGCATTTTAATTAACTTTTTATGAGCTTTTTTTTTAAAGTAGTTTTCATTGCAGGCAGGTGGTTTATGTATACATTTTAAATAATATAATAGTTAATTTATTTCAGTCTGATTGAATATATTTTAATACTTATACAATCATGAAACCAAATATTTGCTAACATAAATAAAATGGATGCTTTCCAAAAACTTATTATTTTTTTTTTCTTGTACTTTTTTATAATTTTTTAAAAAAAGGTTTTTATTGCTGAAAAATTTTCCTGTTTATTTTTAATATAAAATTATTTGAATTTAAACTTTTGTATCTAACTATCCAAATTCACATGAAACATGAATTATGTAATGTATTAACAGGGTGAAATATTTACTTTTATTTTTTGAAAATCATTTTTTATTTGTCTTTGTATAAATGCAATATATATATATATATATATATATATCATATATACTTTTCTAGATTTTTTCTTATTGTAGATATTTTAAATTATGTTAATCGAAGTGGCTGCCAACGAAATGTTAGAGTAATAAATGTGAGACTAATATGTTTTTAAATGGTTAGATGAAGAATTTCAGAGCTATGAAGCAGTGAAATGATATATATATATATATGGATTTTCTACAGAATATATTGAAAACTTTTAAATACTTGCATAATGCTTATTGTTCCTTCAGAAAATGTATTATTTAATTTAAGGGGATTCTTCATTACTAATTAATTAATTTTATACTTTATTATAGCAGTAAGAGGTATATTTATAAATTTAAATTTACATAGTATTTGATTAAAGTATTACAAGGAGAAAATAATTTCTAAAGTATAATTTTTTTTTTCAATGTATATAGTTCAGAACATGGCCACTAGACCACTACCCCCTGTTCCTGTCCCTAAATCTGGTGATAAGTGTGCTTCCAATACGCAGGTAATTGAGAACTAATTGATGGTATATACACCTGATATAAACAAATATGTAATACATGCATTTTTAGTTAAAACATTTGATTTTTGGAAAAGGAGTGTTTTCATATATATTATTTATTTTTAAGCCTCAAGATATTCAGCAGTGTCCATGGTTCCATGAAATAGAAAGAGAAGAGGCAGAAGCTGCGGTTAAAAAAATTAACGAAGGTGGTTCTTTTGTGGTTCGTCCCAGCAAGAGAGCTGGGAAAGATAATCCCTACAGCTTAACAGTTTTACATGAGGAAAAGTTATTCCATTTAAATATTCGCCTAAGAGCTGATAATACATTTGCTCTTGGAAAAGAAAAAGAGAAAGAGAAGGTAATAATGATTTTTTACACAATTTAAGTTATTAGAAATATGCATTCAATTTGTGAGATATTAGTTTTGAAATCTACTTTTTAAAATAATTGTGCTAGTGTATCTAAAGTAAAGAAATTTTATTTATTGACATATATTAAGAATAAATTTTGCTCTAATATGCAGATTTTAAAATTATTTTTATAGTTAGATTGTAACAAATTATTTAGTTTCATAATCTTAATATCCCATTCCATTTCAAATGTAACTGTTTTCTTTTCTTTTTTTTTCTGTGAGTCGAGAACTTTATGAAAGTCTTTTCAACTTTGCTTATTGATTATATGAATAAATATCGTGATACTTATGAATATATGAATATTTTATAATGTTTACATTGTATTTACTTTAACTTTCAGACTTTTGCTACTGTGATTGATTTGATTACTTTTCATCTTAATGAACCTATATTGTTAAAAAATCGTGGGGAATCTGCAGGAAAGACAATATTACGTAAATATCCTGAGAAGACATAGCTTTCAAAATGTTTTATGCTATATGTGATGAAATAGAGCTTTTGTGCAAAATCAATTGACATTAACTTGGTGATCAAGTCATTAAATATTTGGAACTGCAATATTTTTATATAAATTGTTGTATTACAATATCTGAATAATTCAAGTAATTGCAATATTTTTATATAAATTGTTGTATTAAAATATCTGTAAAGTTATTAAATAGAATTATGCATGTGGCCTTAAAATTACATTTATTCATGCTTAATAAAAATTATTCACAAAATAATTATCGTAGAAGTTATACAAAATAACATTTTTAAATGTTTGTAAGTAATGATACATTCAAAATTTTTGAGTAGGGTGCATGAAAATTATATATATGTATATATATATATATATTTTAGTTCTAAAAAATAATTAAAATAGTTATTATTTAATAACATTTATATAATGCATTTAACATTAACTGAAGAAACTATGTTTTTGGGATTGATTTTACTTTATCTAATTTGAAATTTAGTTGTTTTCTAATTATTCTTTAAAAATAAATTTTAGTGTTGTGTTGTTAAATATATGGCTATTATTTAGAAATTATTAACTGTTATTATAGATATTACATTCTATATTAATTAAAGTATCTGATTAGATCTTAATTAATTATATTTTGACTTTATTAAAGCAACTCAGATTACTGATTTTGTTATTAATTAACGTTGATTAAATTAGTTGGCAATATATTTACTGTTTTGTAATAGAATTTATATTCACTTCAAGTTTTAACATGAGATATACACATTATATTTACTTAGACAATCAATTTTGGTTTTGTCTCTTTCTGTGTTTTTTGACAAAGAGTATTTTTAAAGCTACCAAAATTGTTTTTGGAGTATTCTTAAGATTTTTAAATGTTTTTAATTTTAAAAAGAATTGCCGTTTTCTTGTTAGTATTTCTTATTCAACTCAAATATTAGTGATTAATATTATTATATTATCTCAACTCTTGAACAGAAAGTTGAATTTCATGTTTGGGTAGCATATTGATTTCCATTATACTTTCATGTGAAGTGATCCAAAACATTATATCTGCATTGTGTTTATTTAAATTGTAACAAATAATTATTAAAATCGTAGTTCAAAACAAGAAAAACCTGAAATCTGGTTGTATCTTTCTTTAGAAATATTACATTAGGCAAAGATCATTTTATTAAATTCTTTGAAATGAATACCGTTAATAATTGATTTCAAAAATATATATATTTGTATGTATATAATATATTTAAGGTTAGAAAAATTCATAATTTATTTGGATTTCATCAAAAATATTCCATTTAATTATATGTTCCTACTGCTCTTTTAAGACTAGTACAATTTAGTTCATGATGTGCTTGTGCATCTTTTTTAAGTTTTGTTTATTTTTATTTGCATTGTCAAATGATGTTTTAAGCATTCCAACTTTATACAATCTTATATTCTCAGGAGAATAAAAGTATTGTTTTTGAAATGAAGTTATGTAAAAAAGTTTGATCTTTTAAGTTCATAATTGCAAATCCTTCATGCTTTGATTGTAACAATATTAAAAGCATTTATTTTATTTCTTGTTAGTGAGTTGAAATTTTCATGTTTTTGTGTTGCTTTTAAATTTCAGCTAGTCTAATTGTTTTGTAACATCTGTATTGTATATTCAGCACCTGATGAGCTTTATTCTAACATGCATATACATTTAAGTGCATATTATATTTTTACACCGTATTGTTAATGAAATGTTAATATATTAGTATATTTACCTTTGAAAATATGTACATTTTATAGAAATGAATTATTGATTTTGCAAATGTATAGAAATATTTAAGAAATGAAATTATGTTTTGGGATTTAATAAAATTGTATCTGAATGTTAAGCAGATGTTTTTTGAGCTATTAAAAATTTTTATTCTAAAGTGTTGGTCAAAAACTGTCTTTTTTGTCAAACTTTTTTTAATTCAATAACATATGTCAGATGATTAAAGGGTTGAAATTGTTTTTTTTTTTTTTTTTTTTTTTTTTTTTTTTTTGCTTTTTATCGGAAAGTATATTAAAAAATTAAGAATTCCTCAACTGTTGAATTAGGGTCATAAATAAGTGTCATATTTTCTAAATTTTGTGTGTACTTAAATTAACCTCAGGACAAATATCTGATAAGGTAAACAATACATATATTTGTATACTTAAGATAGTACAGATAATTTTTGAAATTAATTTGTCGAGAAAACAATAATTTGTTTGATAAATTATAATTTTTAAAATTAATTATTAATTTTTTTGTCAAGAGACAAACAGGGTTTTTTTTAATAAGACCATTATAATTTGAAAATATTACACATAATTTAATAATAATATACCAAATCTGGAAAATTTCTGAAAACAAAATAACAACCAAAACAATTACACGATTAAGAGCATGTCATTACAGAGTTGTGAAAATCAACACAAATCTATGGGGAATGTACAAAATGTGTTATAATTGTCCATTTGCAGAAGTTACTCCTGGCCACATCTTTTTTTATCATGATATTTTAGCAATATTACAAAGCCATGAATGATATTTTTTCAAAAAATGCAGAGGAAGTTGCTTGGGTTAGTTACAATATTGTTTCTGTCTCTAATTCAAATGAGCACAGTTTCAAATACAGTACAAAGAACTAAAGTGTGTAAAGTATTTTAATGTAAATTAATATGCCACATAAAATTCATAAATTAAGAAATAAATCACAATATTTTTTAAGCAATTTATAATCCGTCCTCTGACAGCATGGAAAGGTAAACATCTAGTTTAGATGATTACATCTGGTTTTGACAGAAAGTATAATAGCTAAGTTTTTCAGCTAGTTTTTCTTTTAATAGCTTGAAATCTAAAATTTCAATTATTAAAAATTTAATTTTTTTTATTGCAATTAAAATTTCTCCTAAATGACGTTTCCTTCCCTATGATGCCGCTCTGTTTGAATCAGTCCCAACTTGTCTACTTGCCAATTTTCGATACTATTGGTGATCGAACTATACTGTATTTTTTATATAAAAATGTTCAAGATTGTTTATTATTCCATTCATATAAATACACTTTGCCTTGCAAATGCAGCATGATTTATAATTGATGAAAATATATACTCTAATTATTGATAAAAGTTTTACAAACATAAATCAATACGATTAAAAAGGCAAAATTGTTTTTAATGGCTGTGTGAAATTAATGCATAATTCGATATTAACTATACATTTTCCTTTGTCATAAAGTTGCTAATTAAGTTCAAAAGCTGCTCTTGGAAAAAAAAGAGGATGAGTTGGTACTTGTGGTTGACGTTGGTAAAAAGATGGAAATTGAAAGTTTTGTGCATTGAAAGGAATCTGTTGAAATTGTGTCAAACCATAAGGTTCATAAACTCTTCCTACTCGACGCCCTTCACCAATTTCATTGGTTTCATCATCTGAGAATATTCCACCGCCAAGAATCTCAAAGTTGCCATTGCCTAAAATATTGGGACTCTGCCTACTTTCTTTCACCACTAGTTCATCTTGATTTCTGATGCGAGCTCGTCTCTGTGCATTTCGTGGTGTTGTCTTGCCAGCATAAGGACCTGGTATGGGTACAAAACCGTTGTCTGTTTTCCCTGTAGGATCATATTGTCTGGAGTATTTGGATCTTTTCCTTTTAGGGAATTCACTTGAGGTATTATTTTGTTGCGAGGTATAGGTTTTGGTTCTTTATATCCTATAGGATCCGGCTTCTTTCTTGGCGAATTTTGCTTTATTTTATGTCGCCCCGCTTTGGCACAGCTGGGTCCACATGGTAGCTCGGTGGTTGTGACTGTTCTAGAGCTGTCGAATTCAGGTGGTGAAGGCAGTTCTTCAGAGGACTCCGAAGAACTTGTTTGTAGCGAACTGCTGTCTGGTATCGTTGGAGTGTATGTTCCTAAAAAAAATGGAGTGAATAAAAATTAAACTAAAGTAGTCAGGCAATGTTATTATTTTATAAAAATTTACATCGAATTGAATTATTATTTTAATTATTATTATTGAATACAACATACTTAAAATATAATAATTCTAAAATTGTTTAAGTATAATATATGTTATAAATAAGTAAAGTTTAGTTTGGTAGTAATTCTTTTTTGGCCTGATGAGCGAGAGACTAGCTCTCGGTATCACAAGTTTCGGGTTATAGTTCCGGTTGTGCCATGGATGTTTGTAGTGGTTCGGAATCCACTTTAAACAGCAGGGTTCCGGTCTAATATGACTGTTGAGCGTGGGACTGATAACCCTACCCCGTAAAAAGAAAACATCTTCTGTCTCGAAATCTACCAGTAGCAGAAGGCCTTGGCCCACCATGCGCCATTGAAGAAGTAGAAGTAATTCTTCTTTGCTTTCATAGAGTCAATATAATACCAATAATAGCACCATGATGTTTTAGAAATATTTAAGTGAGTCGGAGGTTAAACAGTTTGGATTTTTCTTTAACTGCAGATGTAGATAAAATTTTTCCATATGTATATATATATATATATATTTATATTTTGTACATTTTTTTTTCTATGCGAAAGCATTTACACGCTCTGCATGTGACTGATGAACGTTTTACGATTTTCAGAACCTCATTGCCATCCCTCAGGGCGATGTGGGAGCTTCGTGAAGGATGAGTTCATTGCTTCTCATTTGTGAGCCAGAATGAAGAACACATCAATCATGTGCTCCAATTATCGGTGTGAGACTTTTATTACAATATCCACCGAGTCTATTCCTTTTTGCAGCAGAGAAGGGCTAAGCCAGGGATGGGCAAACTACAGCCCGCGGGGCAACTCCGGCCCACTGGAAGGTTCTACCCGGCCCACGGATAGAATTTTAATTTGCCGGTCCAAGGCAAATTACAAGAAATATATAGCAGTTGTTTCTAAATATGCCAAAGTTAGAGTTTTACAAATTATTATCGAAAGTAAGTTTCCCAAATTTAATATCTCACGCCCAGAAAATCAATGCTGTGTTTGCTTCATCTTATATATGCGAACAAGTGTTTTCAACTGTGAACAATAGAAAGAATTATTTCAGAAGTAGACTGACAGATGAGCATTTAGCCTCGTTACATCTCACTTCGAACCTCAATATAAGGAACTTTTAAAAATGAAATCGCCATTTCACACATCTCAATAATATATTTAAATTGTATTACTTGTACATTGTTTTTAAAATTAAAAAAAAAATTATCTTGGCCCGCCAAACTTTTTTTTTCGATTTTTGCCCCGCGACCGAAAAAGTTTGCCCATCCCTGGGCTAAGCAAACATTTTTTTTCCCGCAATGGAAAACATTGTTGAACATTTGTCATTTTTGCAACAAATTAACATACCACCACCACTAGATCTCCATTCATGTTTTTTGTTTGTATTAAAATTTTTTTTTTGAAAACTACTTGTCAAATTACAAATGACCTGACAGAAAAAGAATTTTCTGGTTTGATAAACATTAGCTGCAGTGTAACAGAAATAATTTTGCCGTAAGCTGATCGATCGAAATCAATTTGCTTAATTAGCTTCACCTTATCTACAGAATGTTAACGGCGATACAATATCGGAGAAAAAGGAAGCAAACATGAGTTTCTCTCTCTCTGGTATAATTCCTTTAAATATCAAATAGAATTTTTTGTGCATCCATTTCTATTTCCTCTTATTTAAAAGTTTAAAAAAACCTTGGAAATTTGTGCCTTTAACAGATATTTTTCGATGCAAAAGAATAATAGTGTTTCTCAGATTGCGGGCCGCAAATCCCTAAGGGGAACATGTCATTTTTTAAAAATAATTCCAAAAAGTCGCCGAACCTCGCTCTGGCGGCTTTGTTGTAGACACTGTTTCAAAAACGTGGAGGCTCGAGGACGTTTGGGATGTTCAACATCTTGCCTCGTGAAATTACCCGGAGGAAATTTTCTGGGTTTACTTCCATACGATGCACAAATTCGGGGTAGTTCCCCCTACAAGTCCTCCCGGAAGGCACTGCCTGCTTCTTCAGCGACTCGGAGCCAAGTCAGACTTCTACTTACGGGTGCTTCATCAAAACAGAAGCTGTCCCTCCATCCATGAGTAGATTTCATGGGGTGCTCATTTTTATTCAGTGTCCGTTTCTCGCTGCCGGACTCTGATTGGTTTGGCCTGTCGCTCTACGGTCATTTTGTGCACACTTTATGTTAATTAAACCGGGACCTACAGTTTAATGTAGATTCCGAACCACTAAGACACATCCATGCAATCGCCAAGATTCGAACCGGAAGTCTGTGGTAGGAAAGGCCAGAGCACTAGCCAATTGGCCATCAGGCCGTTGTTGAGTTCTGAGGATTAGTCACAACAACAGCATTAAAAAAGTTTCTTCTGCAAATGTTTTTTCAATTCCTACTATTAGTTCACACTCTCCCTATATATATCTTGGTCAAATTTTCAATCGTTCATAAAATACTTTTTATTCAACCACTCAAGTGTCGAATACACTTTTTTGACTTTGTAGTGGATGACACTTGACGTTAATACAGTTTTTTCAAATATTAATTCATTAATTAAATTTAATTAATTAATTATTTTTATTTAAGTTGCATGTATCTAATAATAGACGGCGCCAGATGTAAGAGGAAAATTTCAACTCTATTTGTTAAGGACTTTTCTGCAATATAGTGGAAAAAAAAAATTAGAATTGACTTTAAATTTTTTTTTTTTTTTTTTATATTACTTGTTTTTATTTATTTATTATTATTCTTTTAAATATTTAACAGGAATAAAGCGTTCATTAATTATATCACGATCGTCTATTTTAATTAGATGAAATAAATTACTTTTAACTAGCCTTTATACGTTACGCTGCAAGATTAATATAAAATGCTTGCTCAAGTCCTTGGGAAAATGACATTAATTTTTTTTTATCTCACGCAAATGTATGTAATTTACGATTTCACAAGTCGGTTAACTCAAAACCCCGGAACGTTTTATTTTGTTTTCTTTACGTGCAATTCTCAGTCTTGCTGAATCGCGTTTTTCTGAAAAGCGTTTTATACGCTAGAAAGGCAGTCGGCCGTGAATGTTGACTTTACTTACTTTTCGGAGAAAGTATTAAATATATGCAGCACTTTCACTAACTGAGATGAGTTATATATGTGTAAAAAAAAAAAAATTCTAGAAGGACTTTTTATTTTTTTTAAGAATTCACATGGAATAAAATAGTTTGCTTTAACATCAATCATGTAATAAAATAAACAATTTATTCTGGCTTCAATCATGGCCAGTACAACTTGAAAAATGTAAGTAATAATAAAATAACCTTATTTATTTTTTTTTAAATTTCCTAAAAATATTAATTGCTTATACAGTAACTGTATTTTTACGCAAATAAAATAATTTACTATATATTTTTAATAGAAAAATAAATTAAAAAAAAAAAAAAAAAACACAATTGTGTTAACTTTTTTACTCGTACGATTAACATAGATTTGTAAATAATATATGGATGAAATTTTTTTTTTATTTTCTACTACAAGGACTTTTTTTTTTAAACCTTAGAATTCACATTGAATAAAATAAGCTGAATTTGCTTTAACATCAATCATGTAATAAAATAAACAATTTATTCTAATTTCAATCTTCAATCATGAAAAGTACAGCTTGAAAAATATAATAACAATAAAATAACTTTATTATTATTTTTTTTAATTCCTAAAAATATTAATTGCTTATACATTAGCTACCTTTTTATACAAATAAAATAATTTACTATTTTTAAGGTAAAAAAAAACAACCCCACAATTGAGTTAATTATTTTACTCGTACGATTAACATAGATTTGTAAATAATATATGAATGGAATTATTCTTTTATTGTAGTGTGCAAGTGGGGCAACCAGATTGTAACTGGATGTGGTTGGGTTAAGATAGTTGAGACACGGGTTGAAGCTTTATTTACCCACGAACAAACACCATACACATAAAATTAGAGACATACAGTATTTATTTAATACGTTTAAAGACATTTAATTATAGATTCATGGAAGGATTCTACTTCTAAGCTGAAAATCCGATACTCGGCTAAGCGCAGGGTGTGCGAAATACACTTTCTCTGCAGGTGAGAGTGTAGACCAACTAATATGCAGGGTTGCGTTTAATATACTTCCTTTCAGCATAAGAAACTTTAACCCAACTAATCGGTTCTCAACGGGAGCGTATGGTTGAGCAATATTTCCTCTCGGGTGAGTCTTGAAATCAACTGACTATTTCTGCTGAACGCCAAAGGGTGTGCCAGTGTATAGGAGGAATCACGGTTACATTATTAATTTTTATATCAAACTAGCGTTTTCTTATTCCTTAGATAACTTTTATCGTATTTCGGACGCAGTTATTTTGCTTTCATTATGGAATGTTAATAATTAAATTTTTCTAGTTGTGATACATAAGAATTTAAAGAAACTTGATTTTTTTTATTTTATATAACCATTTAAAATTTTGTATTCTGCTTCAATTGGTTTAAAATTAATTTTTTCTTTATTTAAATTGGGTATTTGATCCAATGTCATTTGTCACTGATGAAGTACATTTGTAGCACATACACTATTACTCAAAGTGAACCCTGGCATTGGAATGATACACTGATGTCAGTTATGAACAGGAAAGCTTGAAAAATAGGGAAGGTTTGCAGTTAAATATAGAATGCCTTTCTGTGGGTTTTCTCATGCTAGGTTTCCCCTTGATACTCAAACCTGACGTTGTAAAATGATAGCCAATCGAAAATCAGATTTCTTGCCCACCCACTCTTTCAATTGGCTGATGGTCTACAATGCGAGACTTTAGTATCGAATAGAAATGCATCTTAAGGGCTTTCTTTTTCATCTTGGAGGGGGATCATACATTTCTTTTACATATGATGAAAATACTACGTAGTCAATTTCTTGATATCGAAACCTACCAAAGCCTACATCCGCCTATCATTTTAAATGGCCCTTGTGAAGTGATAAAATGACGTTAAAAGTTAAAATAACGCTAATTAAAGTGACGTTAATCGAACTTTTCCTGGGACAATTTATAGATACGTATACTGCAATAAAATATTTTTCTTTAAATTCATGTATTCTTCATGCATTTTTTCCATTATTAAATTTGACCATCAAACGAAAATGAAAACCCGTGAGATGAGTAGTGACATTTTTTTTTATGTCATTCAACATAAAAATGGTTTATTCAGCGTTATCCAGGTGCACCTTTGGGCGGACTGTTACACTACATTACTATTTACTGTTACACTACAAGAGAGAAAGTAAAAGAAATTCTGATAGGAGTATTTTATTTTCAAATTTTTAACTTCATGAAATACTCATACGGCTATAAGTCGATCACCAATTGCCAGAAAGGTTAAACATCCGTTTTCAAAGCGGATATGAATGAATTGATTACTTGTTAGGAGTGCTAGTTGGTTATACGCGGAGCAAAACAGTTTTGAAAGAAAAAATTTAATAGTTATTGTGGAATTTTTTTCATCTGAGTTTTCTTTTTATAGTATGTAATTTAAAATTTTAATGATTAAAAATTAAAATTACTTTTATTGTAATTAAAACATTCCCAAAACTACATTTCTCCCCTATTACGCCGCTCTGTTTGAATCCATCCGATTTGGCCGATTGTTAATAGTTCACACTATCAGTGGTAGGGCTATAGTTGGAC
Source organism: Caerostris darwini (assembly GCA_021605075.1). Lineage (NCBI taxonomy): Eukaryota > Metazoa > Arthropoda > Arachnida > Araneae > Araneidae > Caerostris > Caerostris darwini. The sequence continues at coordinate 51,632 of BPLQ01011097.1, read as the reverse complement.
AATAAGAGAGCATGTTGCCCAAGAAGACTTGTCTGCGGTGTTAAATGGACTAGTTGAATGAAAAAAAAAAAGCAGCCGTAAATTTTTGAAACCTGTTATTATTATATTATTTCCTATATAAGTTAAAATTACTATTTGAGCTAAATTTTGTTAATAAGTAATTTATTTGAGTAAATAAATATTTTTTAACTAAATCCTAAATGCTAATAGAAATAAATATGTGTTATTGATTGTTGCAATTGTTGACACTGTAATTGTTTTAATAATTGTAATTGTTTTATGGTGTGTGAACATGATGCTGTCCTGGTTAGAGATCCGTGGCGTCTCCCAAAAAGTGAAGCTATAAAATAAAATTTATTAATATTTTATTTTAGTATAGGTTATGTTATTGAGTAAAGGTTATTTTATTGAGTATGGGTTATCATTTAAAACAGATTAATCTCCTCCCGCAACTCAAGAAACTTTCATTTCAAAAACTTTTATTTAAAATAAGCACTTATTTTCACGTGATTTTTTTTCATGCCTGTTTTAAAATTAGTGTCTAAGGATCAGCTTATGTTTATAAAAATTAATTTAACCATCACTTAACAGACTTCTCTGTCTGAATTGGGTAGTGTTTCTTGTAGTATTTCAATAATTGCTTTTTCATATAGTTCTAGAATTATTAAATTTTATTATATTCCTGTCGCTGTTGAATTTTAGAGTTATTATGGGAATTCTGCACTTTAGGGTTCCGATTTCGCCAAGTCTCTTTTTCTGCGCCAAATGGAATCGCCAAAATCGCAGTATTTTGTAATTGCAGCGGCCATGTTTCTTTGAGAGGACTTTGCGAAAATCGCACTGAAAAAAATTACCAAATGAACAAGCATAACTCCCGTTCTTGTAGTATTCTGACCAATTGCTTCACAAATTTCTTGGGTTATTGAACATTGCCATACTCCTAAGCGTATTCGTCCAGCAAAGTATGTTCACACATGATAAATTGAAATTCGTGGAAGGATTTCAATTTTTTAATCTTTATAGATATTATTTTATTTATCAATTTGAATCTTACAAATAATAAAACATTTATTTGTGTAAAGGATTTGGCAAATCAATAAACTTTACTTGAAGATTTAAAGTTTGAAAATGCATTACTTAAATAGAAAGCGACAATTTTTCTTTCTATAATACGTTAAACTGTTCCATTATGTGCCTGTTTAAATATTTTTAAAGCTTTTTACTATCCCATGCAATTTGTTCAGATTCATTTTTTTTCATCTCAGTTTTCATTTTAGAACTTTTGTTGAGAGAAATTAACTGTCAAGATCTTCACGATAATTTCTTTTTTCTTAAAATTCTAACATTTTTTTTTTCTCTTGACACATTCGATGACGCGTGAAATTTTTAGCAATAAAAAAAAATGTCTTGATTCTTGAGTTGTTTTAAAAGAGCATACAAAAAAAATCCCCCTTTTTTTTTTTAACAAATCTGTTTTCAGAATTTATTTAGTACATGAAAAATAAATATCTATTTTCTAGCTAGTGCAATTCGAAACAACTTGAGAACTGATTTTTTTTTCCTTTTTTCAGCACTATGACACAATTGCAATATATACTTGAATGGGTATTTTTACTTTTATAAGAATGTACATATTTTACGAAAGCAGCAATTACGATATATAATATTTTTTTAAATTATTGTTATATTATTGAACAAGGGCAAAAATAAAAATAAACATTATAAATTAAATTCTTTTTTATATGTTTTATAAATTCTCTTTATTAAAATCTGATATACTTCGCACCACAGATTTATTTTATTTTAATTTATTTTAATTTAATTTATTTTATTTTGTTTTATTTTATTTTAATTTAATTTATTTTAATTTAGTTTATTTTAATTTTTTATTTATTTTTATTTATTTTATTTTAATTTAATTTATTTTAATTTATTTTATTTTAATTTAATTTATTTTATTTTAATTTATTTTATTTTAATTTATTTTATTTTAATTTAAGTTTATTTATTTAAATTTATTTTAACTTATTTATTATCTAATAAAACCCAAAACTCAAACATCATATATTTACTTTCATTGAAACTTTAATAATTTGAACTTTTTAAAATTGTTAAATTTGGAGGTCAACTATAATTTCAGTAAATAATTGATTTACAATTATGTTATTTCGCAAGTAAATTCCTTCCGAAATATCACTTCCGATTTCGTAAAATAAATTTACAAAATACATATTCGCTGAAATAATGTCAAAATATTTCACATTATAGATGATAAATTTTAAAAGTTATGTTTTAAATTAAAAAAAAATATTTTTCTTTCAATAAATTATAATACACAACAGTTTTTGTATGTGCTTTTCCAATAATCGTTATCTCAAATAGATATTTATAAAATGGTTAGATTAAGCTAAAAATAACTCAAAGATATTTTTTTATCTCTTTCACAAAATGGATATTCCAATAATTTTATTTATAAATGGATATTCCAATAACATTTCCTGTTAATTATAGGACAGTAACTATCGGTAAGATTTCGGAAGAGAAAATACATTAATTATGATTTCAACTGTAATTTCTATTTGACATTTGACATTTTAATTTTTTTCTAAATGATTTAATCCAAAGAGGAAGATATTAAATTGAACGACTAACTATAACAAAAAAAAAAATATATATATAAAATGAAGTGATGTAAATTAGTAAAGGGCTTTAGTTTATATCGAACTTCAATTCAAAATGTATAATAAAAGTTAAAAAATTTTCTTTTTTTAGAAAAATTAAAGCACTTAAAATTGAGCAAGATGTTTTGCTCCGAGAAAGCTGTAGTTAAATCTTTTAAAAATTCCACTTCGCACACTAGTACATATTACTAAGAATAATGAATAACAAGATTAACTAAATTATTCATTTTTTTATATATATATTGAATGTTAGCAGTTCATTCTGATAAGTATTTATATACATTCATTGCTTAAATATTTATTTAATATAAAAAGGAAAAATGCATAATTCAGCTTAAATTATAATATTTAGGACGAACGTTATGATTATCCTAAATAAATTAATAGTTTAAAAAAAACTAAAAAACACGCTTTGAGAGTTAATCAAACTAAAAAGTAAAAAATAATTGTTAACATAAGAATAAAATGACTGACGAGAAAAATAAATGTCACTATTCTAAAAGCGTTCTTTGTAGGACATTTTTAAACTAACTCTGCATTTCGGAGTGAAACTAGTGAAAAATTATAACGAGTGATATCGAGCACCCCACGCTTTTAGAACAGTGACATTAAATAATGTGTATGAGGATAAACAGATCTCCAGGGGAAAAACTTATGCGCCGATCTGATGATTTTTCAAAGGCTGTGTCACTTAATCACTAATCCTGGCGATCCTAATCATGATGAGATAATAAACTTATCAAACTATTTTAGTGTCGTCGGTCCTTGATAAGTCCACAACGTTTAAATTAAATCTGATCGCTTAAAGTAGGGCAAAATCGAGGCCAAACAGTCAGTTACAAACAAACAAACAGGTGAAACTAATAAAAGCGTATTAATAAAAAAGACCCTTATTATTAATTGATATAGATATAATACAAGTCTGTTGTTATTGTAACTCATCCTAAGTGCCCGGCAACATTGGATGGACACTCCATGAGTAGTCTACCCGTGAAAGGAGGGAGGGGAGTGATGGAGCACCCGTAGGTAGAAGTCTGACTTGGCATCGTGACGCTGAAGGAGGAGAGGTAGTAAGGACTCTTAGGGAGGAATTAGCCCGATTTTGCATATTGTATGGAAGAAAACCAGGAAAACTTCCGCCAGGTGATCCGACTAAAGAGGAAAGATGCTGAACATCCCAAACGTCAACGAGTCTCCTCTTTTTTGAAACAGTATCTACAACAATGCCGCCAGGAGATTGAATCTGATACTGACCAGCGATGCATGTTACCACGAGTCGGGTATAATACGAATCTTTTTCTCAACATATTTTCAACTCTCATGCTGTGTATTTCTAAATGTAATGCAAGTGAGACTTCTAATTAAATTGGGATATCTTAACTTTTATGTAATTTTGCTATATTTCATAGAATGAAAACTAAATATATAACCTTTAATTTTATGTAGGGTTTAAATGAAAACCTGGTTTGAAATTTAAAAAAAATTGATTTGTTCATGTGTATGTTAAAAAGCTATTACTACTATATGGCATTAAAACCCTTTTTAAAAAAAAGGGTACACAAATATTAAAAAAAGAGGTAATATTATCAGACAAAAAATCAATCATAAATTCCATAATTCACTAAATAACAATTTTCAATGAAATTGCAAAGTATTCTTGCAAATGAATATTGTTATTTAAAGAGTTGAAATTTTTTTTCATTAATTTTTGGTTACCAAAGTTTTGACTAAAAACGTTTTTCTTTTTTTAGCAAAAAAGATAAAGACATGAAATTTTATTCTAAAGCAATATCCAAAAGTAGACATTTTAAAATTAAAATTGATTTTTTGAATGATGTATGATGTAAAAAAATTTGTGTTTTTTACATCAACTTACGACACAATAATAAAATTAAAAAATCTTAAATTATTAAAAGGGAATAAAATATCATAATTTTTTATTTTAAAAAGTATTTTCATTGATATTTTTAAGGCAAACATAAATCTCAGAGCGGCTGCTTATGCGCCAGTAGAAACTTTTTTTTTTTTTAAACCTCCTTATGCATTCTATTAGTCTGCACATATTCATTTAGTAAAATACATTATGAATATAAATTACATATGTTTATATCATTTAAATGCAATTTATAACATTTCTTTTCATTTTGAAATATATTTTTTGTTTCCCTAGAATGTTCTAAATAAGTAGATTTAAAATATATTTACTCGTTGCATATACACTCCTCACGCACGCATACACATACACAGAAAAGCAACAATATAAAAAATAGTGTAACTATAAAAACTTTCTTTTCAATTATAAAGAGCTAAACATTTTAAAAATCATCCTCTATTAAGAAGCTTATGTTGTAACCGGGCTTCCTCTTACACATTGACAGGAAAGCCTCCCTTCACTTTGGTGTACAGGAGAAATGGTCAGACGGACCTCGAGACTCTCACCCAAGAGGAAATAAAGCGCAACACGCACTCAAGCCGAAAACCTTTAGTGTATAGTCTCTCATACCGAGAGGAAATATATTTAACGCAACCCTGCGTATTAGTTGGCCTACAGACTCTTTCCCGGAGAGGAAGTATATTTCCCGCCTCCAGAGAGTTAGTTGATTTTTTAGTTTTCGGCTTAAAAGTGGAGTGCTTCTACGAATCTATAATTATCTATCTTTAAATGTGTTAAATATTGTATGTCTGTAACTACATGGGTTTGTGCGTGTGTCAATATTGCTGTGAATTCTCCAGCCTGTGCCTCCAGTATCTCAAATCAACCACACCCAGTTATAATCAAATCGTCCAACCTGCACACTACACTGTTATATGCTATTTTTAATATAACCGTTGAAAATTATAATACCTTTTATAAATTAAAATCAGTACAAGGATTTCCTCACCCCAGTTTATAAAAATATCGAAAAATATTTTAAACAACTATAAATAACCACTATGCACTCAACTAGAAATTATAAAAATTTTAAAGAACTTTCGGTTTCAAAAGTTCTTATAGAAAGTTTCAAACGCAATAAATTAAAGTTTCCTCAATTTTTGGCAATTTTTTTTATCTACTCCTGGCTTAGTTCCCGTGATATTTTACTAATATAAACATCCTTCATTTTGTGTTGTTTATGAAGAGATGATTATGAAGAAATTTGTTTTTAGACTAATGCGGTTTACTGAATACCAGAAAGTCATTTCAGGACTCTTTCGCTCATATTTTTCTGAAACCTTCTTGGTATTTGGCCCCAGTGCTCAAATCTGAAGAGATTGCATTTAAAGTTGCCAAATCTGTTGAGGTTCAGCCAATTCTTCATCTCTAAGCAAGGTGGGGAATTACCGTACTGTCTGCAACGAACGAAAAACTCACTGAAACCATGCATCAAATTACAAAAAAAAAATCTCTTAGCATTTAAACCAAAAAGAAAAATCTCTTAACATTTAAACCAAAAAATTCCTACTTGGCATCAGAAATTTTACGAAGAATATTTTTGCATTGAAACTAAATTTTTAACTGTTCATATTTGTTTCATTATTGGAAAGATCTGAGTTTTATCGTTTTAATGAAAAAAAAGAATAGAATTAAGAAATAAAATGACAACTCCTAATGGAAATGAATTAGTAATTCTTAATTAAACTCCAATTTCTCAGTTAAAAATTATTCCAGCAAACAATTTTATAAATCTATGTAATTTTTAAGAATTCATTTTCTGTTGTCTTATAAATACATTCTTGTTTATTATTTACTCCGTCGACCTAAGACGTAAAATTTGAATTATTAATAAGACGGCTGTGCTTATAAAAGGCTGCATTTCAAATTAATTAACTTCAAATATAAATGGGAAAGGAAAGTACTTTTCTATCTTTTGAAAATGATTTTTAAGAATATTTATATAAAGAAGTAATTGAAATTCGTTTAATAAAAAATTAACAATCTTTCCTGTTCGTCAAAGAAAAAAAATTCTAAATGAAGCATTGTTCCAATGGAAAATTAATTAGACGAATATCGCTTCAAGCGATTATTAGAATTGTTTACTCGATAATTTCATCGTCATCGAACCACATCGTTTTAAAGTAAACAGATTTCTAATTTTTAAGCATTTGACTTATGCGCAGTTTTCTAGAATAAAATATCCCGAGTAAAAATTGTATCATGAAAGTGCTTTAGAATCACTTTAATTAAAACAAATTTTTGCTTTAGAATGCAAAATATTTGCTATAGTAAAAAGTAATTTTTATTACAAGAGTAAGTTTTTTTTAAATAGCTGTTGATTTCGGCATCAGGTGTTTGAAAAATATATATGACAAAAAAGAAAATTACTCTGTTATTTTTCCAGTCTCGGAAAATTCCACTTTCAATGATATTACTCAAACATGATTTTTTATGTGAGTTTCTTTATTTTTTTTTCCACACAAAGTAAAATTTTATCATAAAAAGTGATGAAATGTAATATTTTTTCAATTTTGAATTATATCACCATTAGAGTTGTTTGACGGCTCGGTGATAATATGCAATATGTGTTTTAGTCGAATGCGCTAGCGGTGTTCGTTGCAGTCACTGCTTTCAGAGATGAGGAGATTCGATAGCGATTAGGCTAGCATGGGTAAAGCGTTTCATACCGACTACCAGGTGGAAGTTTTCCAAGTTTTCTCCCGGAGGACATACAAATGGGGAGAACCCAAAAGTTAGTAGTTATATATTTAGAAATATAGTTATTTATATTAATTGTTTTTAAATTTTGGAATGCATTCTTCAGTTTCCTTAAAATGTTCTAAATAAGGAGATTTACACATACACACACACACACACAGAGAGAGAGAGAGAGAAAAGTAGCAATATAAAAATTAGTGTAACAATAAAAACTTTCTTTTCAATTATAAAAAGCTAACATTTTTTAAAGTCGTCCTCTACTCTAATTAACAAAAAGAAGCTTCTGTTGTAACCGTGCTTCCTCTTCCACATTTACAAAAGGCCCCCCCCCACCTTTGGCATTCAGGAGAAATGGCCAGTCGGCTCCGAGACTTTCGCCAGAGAGGAAGTACACAGAGGTTCCACGCTACCGCCGAGAAATGTTTAGTTTATAGTTTCTCATCCCGAGAGGAAATATATTTAATGCAATCCTGCGTATTATCTCGCATACAGACTCTCACCCGGAAAGGAAGTATATTTCGCGGTTCTTGTGCGTTGTCCAGCATCGGGGTTTCGGCTTAGAAGTGGATCTTTCCACGAATCTACAGTTATCTGTCTTTAAATGTATTAAACATTGTATGTCTCTAATTGTATATGTGTGGTGTTTGTGCGTGTGTAAGTAAAGCTCCAACCTCTGCCTCAAGTATCTCAACCCAATTACAATCCGTTTCCACAACATGCACACTACAATAACAGAAAAATTTCAGCCATATATTATTTAAAAATCTTTGTCAATCGGGCATACTGCAGTGTTTCATATTATTTTTAATATAATCGTTGAAAATTGCAACGTATTTTATAAACTAAAGTCAGTAAAAGGATTCCTACATCTCCATTTTATAAATGTATCGGAAATTTTTTAAGACAACTATAAATAACCCCTGTGCACTTAACTAGAAATTACAAAAATTTTAATGAACTCTCCTTTTGAAAAAGTTCGTACAGAAAGCTTCACTCGCAATCAGTTTAACTTTACTTGATTACTGGCAATTATGTTTTCGTTTTATCTATTTCTGTCTTAGTTCCGTTGATATTCTATTAATGTAAACATCCTCCACTTTGTGTTGCTTATGAACAGATGCTTATGAAGAAATTTGTTTTGAGACTAATTCCGGTATACTGAATACCACAAAGTCATTTCGAGACTCTTTCGCTCATATTTTTCTGAAACCTTTTTGGTATTTGGCACCAGTACTCAAAACTAAAGCGATTGCATTTAGAGTTGCCAAATCTGTTGAGGTTCAGCCAATTCTTCATTGCTAAGCAAGGTGGGGGAATTACCGTACTGTCTGCCAGGAACGAAAAACTCACTGATACCATGCATAAGATTAAAAAAAAGAGAGAATATCTTAGCATTTAAACCAAAATTTCTACTTGCATAAGAAACTTTGTGAAAAATATTTTTGCATAAAACTACATTTTTAACTGCTTTATATTTGTTCAATTATTCAAGAGATCTGAGTATTATTCTTTTAATAGAAAATAGAAAGAATAAAATTAAGAAATAAAAGGGAAAATCCTAATGGAAATGAATTAGTAATTCTTAATTAAACTATCATTTAACATTTAAAAATTATTCTCAACAAACATTTGAAATCCATGTAATTTTTAAGAATTCATTTTCTATTACCTTATAAATACGTTTTTCTTATTATTTACTCCGTCGAGCTAAGACTTAAAATTTGAATTATTAATAAGACGGCTGTGTTTATAAAAGGTTACATTTCAAATTAATTAATTTCAAATATAAATGCGAAAATAAAATGCTTTTCTTTTTTTTTTGAGAGCGATTTTTAAGAATATTTATATAGAAAAGTAATCGAAATTCATTTAATAAAAAAATTAACAATCTTTCCTGTTCAACAAAGAAAAAAAAATTTTAATCGAGACATTGTTCCGATGGAATATTAATTAGACGAATATAGCTTCAAGCTTCTATTTGAATTGTTTATGCGATAATTTCATCGTCATCGAATCACATCGTTTTAAAGTAAACAGATTTCTAATTTTTAAGCAATTGACTTATGCACAGTTTTCTAGAATAAAGTATCTCGATTAAAAATTGTATCTTGAAAGTGTTCTAAATCATTTTAATTAAAACAAACATTTGCTTTAGAATATTTTTGCTATAGTACAAAGAAATTTTTATCTCAATAGCAAGTGATTTTTTTTAAGGGTTGTTGATTTCGGTATCTGGCGTTTGAAAAATAAGTATGACAAAAAAGAAAATTACTCTATTATTTTTCCAGTCTAGTGGGAAATTCCACTTTCCAGTTATAACACTCAAACGCGATTTTTTGCGTGAGTTTCTTTATTTTTTCCCACACAAAGTAAAATTCCAACTTATAGAATGATAAAGCGTAGTATTTTTTTAGGACTTAATTTTGAATTGCATTACTATGAGTTGCTTGACTTTTGGCTCGGTGATAATATGCACGAGGTATCAGTTTCCAATACACTAGCGATGTTGCTTGTAGTTGCTGCTTTCAGAAATGAGGAGCCTCGATGGCGATTAAGCCAGCATGTGTAAAGCTTTTCGTAACGATTGCTTAGTGGGAGTTTTTCAAGTTTTCTCCCGTAGGACATGCAAATATGGGGAACCCGGAAGACAGTATCTTCCCATCATTCTCTGTCGGTAGAATGTTTGTCGCATATATAAGTGGAATCAATGCTTAAAAAGATTTAATTTCATCGGCTGGGTGGATATACAGGTCACCCATATAATTTGCAATTTATTTTAAGAATAAAACGCATAACAGCAATTTTAAACAAACAAGGGAATAAAAGTATAAATAGATCATATTGAGGCAATAAATTATGTTCATCAGTTATCGGTTCAAAACTGAAACAAGAAAACGTATTAAATAAAAAAAAAATAAAAAGACAATTAATATTTTTTAAATGGAAAATTTCATAGCGGCTACTTATGCTTCTGTAGAAATTTAATTTTTTTTAAACCTTCTTATACATTCTATTAGTCTGCAATTATTCAGTTACAAAAATATATTCTTCTTCTTCATTGGTGAAACTAGTCCATGTTGGGCCAAGACAGTTCTAACAAATTTCGAGATAGGACATGTTTTTATTTTTATGAGAGTTGTCAGCCGTACACCGAACGCTCTACAGTCACATTAGACCAGGAGCTACGGTTTAAAGTGGATTCCGAACCACTACAAACATCCATGGCATCATCAGAAGAGTTTATGGTTATAAATTACCTATATTTTTTATTATTTAAATACAATTATTTATAATATTTTCTTCATTTTGAAATACGTTTTTCTTTTTTTCTTAAATGTCATAAATAAGATTTTAAATATATTTATTTGTTACACACACACACACCTAAGAATACCAAAATTAGTGCAACTATAAAAACTTTCTTTTCAATTACAAAGAGCTAAAATTTATTAAAGCCATATTCTACTATATTCTTACCGAGTGACTAGCGCTCTGACACTCTGTGCCACAGGGTTCGGATTCAAGACCCAGATGTACCATGGAGATTTGTAGTGATTCGGAATACACTTTAAACCATAGGTCCCTGCCTAGTATGACTGTTGAGCGTTGGGCGTAGGGTTAACAGCCCTACCCTGTAAAAAAAAGGCATCTCTTGTTTCGGAATCTGCCAATAGGCAAATGGCCATCGTCCAACATGGATTGTAGTGTTAGTTAATTATTTCATACTCTACTGTAATTTACAAAAAGAAGCTTGTGTTATATGCCCTTTTTAATTTAATCGTTGAATATTACAATGACTTTTATAAACTAAAATCACTGCAAAGATCCCCTTCCCTCCATTTTATAAATGGGGTGTTGAAAACTTTTTACAACAACTATAAATAAACACTACGCATTCAAATAGTAATTATTAAAATTTTAAAGAACTCTTCTTTTGAAAACGTTCGTACAAAAAATTTCACATGCAATAAATTTAACTTTACTTGACTACTGGCAATTATGTTTTCGTTTTATCTACTTCTGACTTAGTTCCCTTCATGTTTTAATAATATTAACATCCTTCACTTTGTGTTGTTTATGAACAGATGCTTATGAATAAATTTGTTTTTAGACTAATGTAATTTACTGAACACCAGAAAGCCATTTCGAGACTCTCTCGCTCATATTTTTTAGAATCCTTCTCTGTATTTGGGACCAGTGCTCAAAAACTAAAGCGACTGCATTTGAAGTTGCCAAATCTGTTGAGGTTCAGCCAATTCTGCATTTCTAAGCAAAGTGGGGAATTACCGTACTGTCTGCAACGAACGAAAAACTCACTGAAACCATGCGTCAAATTAAAAAAATAGAATCTCTTAGCTTCTAAACCAAAATGAAGAGTCTGACATTTAAATCAAAAAATTTCTACTTAAAACCATAAATTTCTACGAAAAATACTTTTGCATTAAAACTAAATTTTTTACTAATTTATATTTGTTTTATTATTGGAAAGATCTGAATTTTATTCTTTTAATGGAAAAAAGAATAGAATTAAGAAATAAAATGACAACTCCTAATGGAAATGAATTAGTAATTCTTAATTAAACTCCAATTTCTCATTTAAGAATCACTCTCAGCAAACAATTTTATAAATCTATGTAATTTTTAAGAATTCATTTTCTGTTGTCTTATAAATATATTTTTTTCTTATTATTTACTCCGTCGAGCTAAGACGTAAAATTTGAATTATTAATAAGACGGCTGTATTTATAAAAGGTTACATTTCAAATTAATTAATTTCAAATATAAATGTGAAAGGAAAAGGCTTTTCTATCTTTTGAAAATAATTTTTAAGAATATTTATAGAGAGAGGTAATTGAAATTCGTTTAATAAAAAAATTAACAATCTTTTCTGTTCGTCAAAGAAAAAAAAATTCTAAATGGGACATTGTTCCGATGGAAAATTAATTAGACGAATATCGCTTCAAGCGATTATTAGAATTGTTTACTCGATAATTTCATCGTCATCGAACCTCATCTTTTTAAAGTAAACAGATTTCTAATTTTTAAGCATTTGACTTATGCAGAGTTTTCTAGAATAAAATAGCTCTAAGCATTTTATCTTGAAAGTGTTTTAGAATCACTTTAATTAAGACAAATATTTGCTTTAGAATATTTTTGAAATAGTACAAATTTTTTTTTACCATAATTGCAAGTGATTTTTTTAAAGGGTTGTTTATTTCCCTATCTGTCGGTTGAAAAATATATGTGACAAAAAAGAAAATTACACTGTTTTTTTTTCCAGTATTGTAGAAAATTCCACTTACAATGATATTACTCAAACATGATTTTTTTTATGTGAGTTTACTTTATTTTTTTTCCATACAAAGTAAAATTTTCTCATAAAAAGTGATAAAGTGTAATATTTTTTCAGGACTCAATTTGAATTACATCACTATTGAGTTGCTTGACTGAGTTGCTTGCGCGGTGATAACATGCAAGAGTTGTCAGTTTCAGATACGCTAGCGGTTTTTGTTGCAGTCTCTGTTTTCAGAAATTGGGAGACTGGATGACAATTAAGCGAACATGTGTAAAGTTTTTTATATTGATTGCCTGGTGGGAGTTTTTCATGTTTTCTTCCAAAAGTCATTCAAATGTGGGGAACCCGGAAGATAATGTCTTCCCATCGTTGCCTGTCGGTGGAATGTTTTTCGTACATATAAGTGAAAACAATTCTTAAAATATTTAATTTAATCGGCTGGGCGGATATACAGGTTGTCCATAAAATTTACAATTTAATGTAAGAATAAAACGCATAACAACAAACTTAAACAAGCAAGGAAATAAAAGTATCAATAAATCATATTCAGGCAATAAATTATGTTTATCAGTTATCGTTCAAAACTGAAAAAAGAAAACAGATTAAATAACACAGATAATAATACTGCCTTGGCCACCATCGACTGTAATGTTAGTTAGGTAGTTCATGCTCTACTCTAATTAATAAAAAAGAACTTGTGCTACACACCATTTTTAATTTAATCACTAAAAATTACTATTCCTTTTATAAACTAAAATCAGTACAAGGATTCAATTCCCTCCAATTTATAAATGGGGGTAAGGGAAATTTTTTAAACAACTATAAATAGTCACTCCGCACATAACTAGAAATTATTAACATTTTAAAAAGCTCTCCCTTTGAAAAAGTTCGTACAGAAAATTTCACACAAAGTAAATTTAATCTTACTGGATTGTTGAATTTTTTTCTTCTTTTTATCTACTTCTGGTTTATTTTCCGCGATATTTTATTAGTATAAGCATTCTTCACTTTGTGTTGTTTATAAAGAGATGCTTATAAAGAAATTTGTTTTTAGACTAATGCGATTTACCAAATACCAGAAAGTCATTTCAAGAATCTTTCGCTCATATTTTTCTGAAACCTTCTTGGTATTTGGCACCAGTGCTCAAAATCTAAAGCGATTGCATTTAAAGTTGCCAAATCTGTTGAGTCTCAGCCAATTCTTCATTGCTAAGCAAGGTGGGGGAATTACCGTACTGTCTGCCAGGAACGAAAAACTCACTGATACCATGCATAAGATTAAAAAAAAGAGAGAATATCTTAGCATTTAAACCAAAATTTCTACTTGCATAAGAAACTTTGTGAAAAATATTTTTGCATAAAACTACATTTTTAACTGCTTTATATTTGTTCAATTATTCAAGAGATCTGAGTATTATTCTTTTAATAGAAAATAGAAAGAATAAAATTAAGAAATAAAAGGGAAAATCCTAATGGAAATGAATTAGTAATTCTTAATTAAACTATCATTTAACATTTAAAAATTATTCTCAACAAACATTTGAAATCCATGTAATTTTTAAGAATTCATTTTCTATTACCTTATAAATACGTTTTTCTTATTATTTACTCCGTCGAGCTAAGACTTAAAATTTGAATTATTAATAAGACGGCTGTGTTTATAAAAGGTTACATTTCAAATTAATTAATTTCAAATATAAATGCGAAAATAAAATGCTTTTCTTTTTTTTTTGAGAGCGATTTTTAAGAATATTTATATAGAAAAGTAATCGAAATTCATTTAATAAAAAAATTAACAATCTTTCCTGTTCAACAAAGAAAAAAAAATTTTAATCGAGACATTGTTCCGATGGAATATTAATTAGACGAATATAGCTTCAAGCTTCTATTTGAATTGTTTATGCGATAATTTCATCGTCATCGAATCACATCGTTTTAAAGTAAACAGATTTCTAATTTTTAAGCAATTGACTTATGCACAGTTTTCTAGAATAAAGTATCTCGATTAAAAATTGTATCTTGAAAGTGTTCTAAATCATTTTAATTAAAACAAACATTTGCTTTAGAATATTTTTGCTATAGTACAAAGAAATTTTTATCTCAATAGCAAGTGATTTTTTTTAAGGGTTGTTGATTTCGGTATCTGGCGTTTGAAAAATAAGTATGACAAAAAAGAAAATTACTCTATTATTTTTCCAGTCTAGTGGGAAATTCCACTTTCCAGTTATAACACTCAAACGCGATTTTTTGCGTGAGTTTCTTTATTTTTTCCCACACAAAGTAAAATTCCAACTTATAGAATGATAAAGCGTAGTATTTTTTTAGGACTTAATTTTGAATTGCATTACTATGAGTTGCTTGACTTTTGGCTCGGTGATAATATGCACGAGGTATCAGTTTCCAATACACTAGCGATGTTGCTTGTAGTTGCTGCTTTCAGAAATGAGGAGCCTCGATGGCGATTAAGCCAGCATGTGTAAAGCTTTTCGTAACGATTGCTTAGTGGGAGTTTTTCAAGTTTTCTCCCGTAGGACATGCAAATATGGGGAACCCGGAAGACAGTATCTTCCCATCATTCTCTGTCGGTAGAATGTTTGTCGCATATATAAGTGGAATCAATGCTTAAAAAGATTTAATTTCATCGGCTGGGTGGATATACAGGTCACCCATATAATTTGCAATTTATTTTAAGAATAAAACGCATAACAGCAATTTTAAACAAACAAGGGAATAAAAGTATAAATAGATCATATTGAGGCAATAAATTATGTTCATCAGTTATCGGTTCAAAACTGAAACAAGAAAACGTATTAAATAAAAAAAAAATAAAAAGACAATTAATATTTTTTAAATGGAAAATTTCATAGCGGCTACTTATGCTTCTGTAGAAATTTAATTTTTTTTAAACCTTCTTATACATTCTATTAGTCTGCAATTATTCAGTTACAAAAATATATTCTTCTTCTTCATTGGTGAAACTAGTCCATGTTGGGCCAAGACAGTTCTAACAAATTTCGAGATAGGACATGTTTTTATTTTTATGAGAGTTGTCAGCCGTACACCGAACGCTCTACAGTCACATTAGACCAGGAGCTACGGTTTAAAGTGGATTCCGAACCACTACAAACATCCATGGCATCATCAGAAGAGTTTATGGTTATAAATTACCTATATTTTTTATTATTTAAATACAATTATTTATAATATTTTCTTCATTTTGAAATACGTTTTTCTTTTTTTCTTAAATGTCATAAATAAGATTTTAAATATATTTATTTGTTACACACACACACACCTAAGAATACCAAAATTAGTGCAACTATAAAAACTTTCTTTTCAATTACAAAGAGCTAAAATTTATTAAAGCCATATTCTACTATATTCTTACCGAGTGACTAGCGCTCTGACACTCTGTGCCACAGGGTTCGGATTCAAGACCCAGATGTACCATGGAGATTTGTAGTGATTCGGAATACACTTTAAACCATAGGTCCCTGCCTAGTATGACTGTTGAGCGTTGGGCGTAGGGTTAACAGCCCTACCCTGTAAAAAAAAGGCATCTCTTGTTTCGGAATCTGCCAATAGGCAAATGGCCATCGTCCAACATGGATTGTAGTGTTAGTTAATTATTTCATACTCTACTGTAATTTACAAAAAGAAGCTTGTGTTATATGCCCTTTTTAATTTAATCGTTGAATATTACAATGACTTTTATAAACTAAAATCACTGCAAAGATCCCCTTCCCTCCATTTTATAAATGGGGTGTTGAAAACTTTTTACAACAACTATAAATAAACACTACGCATTCAAATAGTAATTATTAAAATTTTAAAGAACTCTTCTTGAAAACGTTCGTACAAAAAATTTCACATGCAATAAATTTAACTTTACTTGACTACTGGCAATTATGTTTTCGTTTTATCTACTTCTGACTTAGTTCCCTTCATGTTTTAATAATATTAACATCCTTCACTTTGTGTTGTTTATGAACAGATGCTTATGAATAAATTTGTTTTTAGACTAATGTAATTTACTGAACACCAGAAAGCCATTTCGAGACTCTCTCGCTCATATTTTTTAGAATCCTTCTCTGTATTTGGGACCAGTGCTCAAAAACTAAAGCGACTGCATTTGAAGTTGCCAAATCTGTTGAGGTTCAGCCAATTCTGCATTTCTAAGCAAAGTGGGGAATTACCGTACTGTCTGCAACGAACGAAAAACTCACTGAAACCATGCGTCAAATTAAAAAAATAGAATCTCTTAGCTTCTAAACCAAAATGAAGAGTCTGACATTTAAATCAAAAAATTTCTACTTAAAACCATAAATTTCTACGAAAAATACTTTTGCATTAAAACTAAATTTTTTACTAATTTATATTTGTTTTATTATTGGAAAGATCTGAATTTTATTCTTTTAATGGAAAAAAGAATAGAATTAAGAAATAAAATGACAACTCCTAATGGAAATGAATTAGTAATTCTTAATTAAACTCCAATTTCTCATTTAAGAATCACTCTCAGCAAACAATTTTATAAATCTATGTAATTTTTAAGAATTCATTTTCTGTTGTCTTATAAATATATTTTTTTCTTATTATTTACTCCATCGAGCTAAGACGTAAAATTTGAATTATTAATAAGACGGCTGTATTTATAAAAGGTTACATTTCAAATTAATTAATTTCAAATATAAATGTGAAAGGAAAAGGCTTTTCTATCTTTTGAAAATAATTTTTAAGAATATTTATAGAGAGAGGTAATTGAAATTCGTTTAATAAAAAAATTAACAATCTTTTCTGTTCGTCAAAGAAAAAAAAATTCTAAATGGGACATTGTTCCGATGGAAAATTAATTAGACGAATATCGCTTCAAGCGATTATTAGAATTGTTTACTCGATAATTTCATCGTCATCGAACCTCATCTTTTTAAAGTAAACAGATTTCTAATTTTTAAGCATTTGACTTATGCAGAGTTTTCTAGAATAAAATAGCTCTAAGCATTTTATCTTGAAAGTGTTTTAGAATCACTTTAATTAAGACAAATATTTGCTTTAGAATATTTTTGAAATAGTACAAATTTTTTTTTACCATAATTGCAAGTGATTTTTTTAAAGGGTTGTTTATTTCCCTATCTGTCGGTTGAAAAATATATGTGACAAAAAAGAAAATTACACTGTTTTTTTTTCCAGTATTGTAGAAAATTCCACTTACAATGATATTACTCAAACATGATTTTTTTTATGTGAGTTTACTTTATTTTTTTTCCATACAAAGTAAAATTTTCTCATAAAAAGTGATAAAGTGTAATATTTTTTCAGGACTCAATTTGAATTACATCACTATTGAGTTGCTTGACTGAGTTGCTTGCGCGGTGATAACATGCAAGAGTTGTCAGTTTCAGATACGCTAGCGGTTTTTGTTGCAGTCTCTGTTTTCAGAAATTGGGAGACTGGATGACAATTAAGCGAACATGTGTAAAGTTTTTTATATTGATTGCCTGGTGGGAGTTTTTCATGTTTTCTTCCAAAAGTCATTCAAATGTGGGGAACCCGGAAGATAATGTCTTCCCATCGTTGCCTGTCGGTGGAATGTTTTTCGTACATATAAGTGAAAACAATTCTTAAAATATTTAATTTAATCGGCTGGGCGGATATACAGGTTGTCCATAAAATTTACAATTTAATGTAAGAATAAAACGCATAACAACAAACTTAAACAAGCAAGGAAATAAAAGTATCAATAAATCATATTCAGGCAATAAATTATGTTTATCAGTTATCGTTCAAAACTGAAAAAAGAAAACAGATTAAATAACACAGATAATAATACTGCCTTGGCCACCATCGACTGTAATGTTAGTTAGGTAGTTCATGCTCTACTCTAATTAATAAAAAAGAACTTGTGCTACACACCATTTTTAATTTAATCACTAAAAATTACTATTCCTTTTATAAACTAAAATCAGTACAAGGATTCAATTCCCTCCAATTTATAAATGGGGGTAAGGGAAATTTTTTAAACAACTATAAATAGTCACTCCGCACATAACTAGAAATTATTAACATTTTAAAAAGCTCTCCCTTTGAAAAAGTTCGTACAGAAAATTTCACACAAAGTAAATTTAATCTTACTGGATTGTTGAATTTTTTTCTTCTTTTTATCTACTTCTGGTTTATTTTCCGCGATATTTTATTAGTATAAGCATTCTTCACTTTGTGTTGTTTATAAAGAGATGCTTATAAAGAAATTTGTTTTTAGACTAATGCGATTTACCAAATACCAGAAAGTCATTTCAAGAATCTTTCGCTCATATTTTTCTGAAACCTTCTTGGTATTTGGCACCAGTGCTCAAAATCTAAAGCGATTGCATTTAAAGTTGCCAAATCTGTTGAGTCTCAGCCAATTCTTCATTGCTAAGCAAGGTGGGGGAATTACCGTACTGTCTGCTACGAACGAAACATTCACTGAAACCATGCGTCAAATTAAAAGAAGAGAATCTCTTAGCATTTAAACCAACAAATTTCTACTTGCATCAGAAATTTTGCGAAAAATATTTTTGCATAGAAACTACATTTTTAACTAATTTATATTTGTTCAATTAGTGAAGAGATCTGAGTTTTATACTTTTAATGGAAAATAGAAAGAATAAAATTAAGAAATAAAATGGAAAATCTTAATGGAAATGAATTAGTAATTCTTAATTAAACTCTCATTTCGCATTTAAAAATCGTTCTCAACAAACATTTGAAATCCATGCAATTTTTAACAATTCATTTTCTGTTATCTTATAAATACGTTTTTCTTAATATTTATTCCGTCGACCTAAGAGGTAAAATGTGAATTATTAATAAGACGGGTGTATTGTAAAAGGTTACATTTCAAATTAATTATTTTCAAATATAAATGCGAGAGGAAGATAATTTTCTATCTTTTGAAAATGATTTTTGAGAATAGAGAAGTAATTGAAATTCGTTTAATAAAAAATTAGCAATCTTTCCTGATCGTCAAAGAAAAAAAAAATTCTAATGAGGCATTGTTCTAGTGAAAAATTAATTAATTAAATATCGCTTCAAGCTGTTATTAGAATTGTTTACTCTGTAATTTCATTGTCATCGAACCACATTGTATTAAAGTAAACAGATTTCAAATTTTCCAGCAGTTGACTTATGCACAGTTTTCGAGAATAATATATCTCCAGTAAAAATTGTATTTTAAAATGCTTTAGAATGACTTTAATTAAAACAAACATTTGATTTTTTTTCCTAAAGAGCTGATAATTTCGAAATCTGGCGTTTGAAAAATATGTATGACGAAAAAGAAAATTACTCTATTGTTTTTTCTGTCTAGTGGAAAATTCCACTTTCAATGATATTACTCAAATATGTTTTTTAGCACTGCTCAAGCATCGCCTGCTCTTATTTTAAATTGTCTTGATTTTACATTGGACGAGTTTTTTTCTGAACCTTCTCTATTCTTGGACTTAGTATTGGACTTCTTTATTCTTGGATGGTCTAGCTATTAAACCAAACCCATGAGTCCATAAACCACTATGGAATTGGTTTAATAGCTGGACCATATCGGGGATCAGAAACATTAACAGCAACATATAGTGACAAATCATATTTGTATAAAGACACAAAATAAAGATAGAATTCTTATTATAAAAACATTCTTATTCATAAAAAGAAACTTATAATATAAAACATTTTAAATAATTAAATAATTAATTTTGATTATTTGAAAATTAATTTAATTTTGTTGATTTTCAGTTCTTGGTTACTACAGCTAAACCAGTTTAAAAAGTGTACCTTTTCAACAACATTAATGATAGAATGTCGGAAATAAATAAAAAAAAAAAATTTTTTTTTTAATTTTCAGTAAAAACACACTTTTAAAATAAGTTAAAATTAATATTAACAAGAATTTCGTTTCATTTCAAAATATTTCAACTATTTCAATGTCATTTCAATTAATTATTTGCATTTATTATTTTTATATTCTTCTTATTTTTATAACCGCATTTTAGTCCTAAAGGTTAATGTGCAATCTGGGCTGCTTTCTTCCTGTACTTGATGCTGTTTTTTTACGACGTAGTAAATGATGAAATCCATCCATTCAAATGCATTAACATAAAAACAATTCTGTGAAAAATAACATTATTGATCATTAATACAGAATCATACTTACCTATGTATATATTAATAATATAAACATTTTCAAATTGAAAAATGTATATATCTAATCTAAATTTTCTGTTAGTGGTTAAGTTATATATAATATATCATCCTAGGCATACTCTTTTTTTTAACAAATAAAATCATTTGTAGCAATTAAATTTAAATTTTTTACCAAAACTGGTAAATATTTCAAGCCTGATTTATCTTGTTAAGTAAAGTTCAAGCCTAATTAAAATTATCTAACCCTTTGGATCGTACGAAAGTTTTTAAGAAACATTCCAAAAGCAAATTTATCGGTAATGGCCAATTATAAAGTCAGGGAACGCGCAGACCTGTACTTCAAAAGGCCCTCGTAAACTGCTTTTAAAATATGTGGTCAGTTTAAGTACTATACCATTCGAGATTTTTCGGTGTGTTATCTCTCCCATATGCTGCTACACAAATATCTGCTGCTTTAAAGCAACAGATTATCTGATCAAATATTGATCGGCTTTTAACCGGTTCTCCGGTTTTTGCTACCTTTTGGGGAGCTGTGTTTTTGTAAACTTCTCAGAAGGCCATGGATGCTGTCCGCTCCCGTTATAGTAATAAAGCTGGAAAAAAAGGTAATTTATCTGGTAATTAATCTGGTAATTTATGTTTTTCCTTATCTTATTTTGTACATAAGGGCTAACTAGTCTGAAATTATTTCGTCGCTCGGTTAATGATATGTAAAAATATAGAAATTTAAGTTTCATTTAAATCATTTTTAATCAAGTTGTGAAATAAGAATTATTTATATGTAAATTTCGGTTGTTGCATAATATTAAGCTATTTATGTATATAAATTTCGATTGTTACATAATATTAAGTTATTTTAATAGCACGCAAAATTTTTTTGCGTAAATGAACTATTTTATGTATGGAGGGAATGTATAAGAACTTGAAATACTGATAAGAATTTGACTTTCAAAGAAATAGGGCTTGATGGCAGAGTGACTAGCACTCAAGGCTTATACTACATGTTTCGTGATTGAGTGGTGCTGATGGATATTTGTAAGAGTTCGAAATCACTTTTAAACCGTAGATTCCGGTTTAATATGACTGTGGCGCATTGAGCGTAGGGTTAATAATTCTATCCAATATGAAGAGAAAACAGCATTTCATGTTTCAGAATCTGGCAGAAGGCCATGCCCACCATGGGACTGTCACGCTATTGAAGAAGAATATTTTATCAATGTAATTTTTGTCTATTTCTATTCAGGGAAATCGATAATATATCGATTATTTGATATTAGTTAAAAAATGACTGTATAGCAAACTAAATCAAATCCATTCCATATTAGTTCTCGGCTGTGCCATGGATGTTTGTAGTGGTTTGGAATCCACTTTAAACCGTAGATCCCAGTCTAATAGGATGGTAGAGCGTTGTGGGGGGGTAGTGTTACTTGCGTCCGTAGCATATCTTCAAGTCGAATGTGCCCCTTGGGTGGTACTAAATGAGCAACAGTGGTGCAGCCCTTGCTTATGGCATAAAGATTAACTGTCTCGTATTGCCAGCTGCATTAGAAAAAAAAAAATTTTCAATGAAATTAAAAAATAATAATAATAATATCCCTAAATCCTTTTAAAAACAGGTGCACAAGCAGCAAATATGTTGCAGCATTAGTTAGAATTCAGAAATAACCATTAGTTAGACTTATAGAAATAATAGCTTTAGAAAATCATTAAATTTAATAGATTTAACTAAATCTATTTTAAACGGATTTTCTTTATAATCTGTTGTATTTTACTTAGAGTCCTTAAGGCTTCGTACAGTTCAACGAAAGGGAGTTCCTTACATACTCTTAAATTAAATTTGTACGTATAAAATTTATTCGTTCGTAAAAATTAAAAAATGTTCGTTCTAAATTTGTTCCACAATTGGGTAACTATTAAGATGCCTAAAGAACAAAAAGGATGTAAATATGATTATAATCTTTTAGGTTAATTATGTAAAATTCTCTGAAAAATTTGAAAACATAAGGGATGTTTCACCATTTTCATCTGACTCTAGCAATAGATAATCTTTATCAATTACAAATTAAATTTTTTTGTGTATTTATAGTTTAAATAAAAAGGATTTGTGGTTTGAAAATGTGATAAATTACAAATATACCTGAGGCCTGATGGCCGAGTGTCTGGCGAGCGGTACCACAGGTTTCAGGTTCAAGTCCTGGTGGTGCCATGGATGTTTGTGGTGGTTCGGAATTTACTTTAAACCGTTTGTTCCGGTGTAACATAATTGTAGAGTGTTGCGAGGGTATTGTTACTCTGCGTCCAAAGCTTATCTTCAAGCTACACGCACCTCCTAGTTAGTGCTACGTGAGTACCGTTCGACGCAGCGCTTGCCTTAAGACATCAAAAACAACTGCCTAAGTTTTTTCCAGCTGCATTAGAAAAAAATATACCTCGACATTTTTATATCGAATGATATTTATACTACTATAATTTGAACTTAGGGCCAGAATGGCAGAGTGGCTAGCGCTCTGGCGCTCGGTACCACAGGTTTCGAGTCCCGGCGGTGCCATGGATGTTTGTAGGGGTTCGGAATCCACTTTAAACTGTAGGCCCCGGTCTAATAGGATCGTAGAGCGTTGCGGGGGCATTGTGACTCCACGTCCGTGGCTTATCTTCAAGTTACACGCACCCCCTGGGTAGTGAGTAACGTCGGTGCAGCGCTTGCCTTAAGGCATCCAAGACAGCTATCTAAGTGTTTGCCAGCTGCATTAGAAGAAAAATAATTTGAAGGTAACAAGTCGTCAATGTAAAGAATTGAATAAAATTTCAACTAAGCAAAAATTTAAAAAAATGGAATTTCATAAAAAAAATATTAAATTTTTTTTTCAAATTAATGATTTAAAAAACAAATGTACTAATATTGTTTTTTAAGCAATAGAAAATGTTCGAAATACTTAATATCATACAGTTAAATTTTTATTGTTATTATTTTTTCATTTGAAATTTTTAATATTAATTTATTTTATGTTCGTTTATTTTTTTTTCTGTATAAATTTTATATTTAAAGTATATAAGTGAATATAATATTGATAAATAAAAGAAAACACAATTATTTTTCTATAAAGTTGAAGAAAAAAAGGTTTAAACACTTCATTTTAAAGGTGAAAAATTACAATCATTCTAGCTGAAGGTTAGTTAAACCTTTCAGCAACAATTTAAAAAAGTTGACTGCATTTCTTTTCCTTAATAAAAGAATGATAAATTATTAAAGGTTATTCCATCGAAAAACGAATTCATTATTTATACTCTACGGAATACCTCATTAAAATTAATAGCTTTTATTTCCCCAAATTTTTACATTAATGTTTTATTTTGAATTAAATTATGTTTTGCATTTTTTCAATATGGAGAATTATACATCCGTTAATATGTTTTATTTACATATGCAATTTAAATGAACCAATATTTTAAACATTTACGAAAATCTAATTTCAAATTAAGATTATACAAATACTGTGAAAAATTAATTATTATTTTCATTTCTATTGTAAATCTTCATAAACGCAGATTAAAAAAAAAAACAATCAAAACAGGCTTTTGGCTAATCGTCAATAAATTTTAATGTTGTCCCATGCACTGCTAGTAACAGATTGTTTTTTAAAATTAACTGCTTTCCATTTACATATCTTATGGTAGAAAACTCAGAAAACTTCCAACAAGCAATCTCTCTGTCGTTGCAAGACGCTTGCATACGCTGTCATAAGCATTTTTGAGGGTCGTCGTTTGTAAAAGCGCAACGGACATTGTCAGAGTATTTGCATGCTAAGTGCATGCATTATAATTAAGGCACGAGTTTGGAGAAAATGGCGTTTGCACAGCAAGAATTGTTAACTACATGCATTTAAAACTGAAACTAAAGCGAGGCTCAATGGAAACGCTTGTAATTAGTGGGTAATCGAGCATAATTTCAATTCTTTGGCTTTCTCAACTGCTTTGAAAGATGATAAGCAACAGACACACAGTCTCTCGCAATCGGGGTATTTATTGGGAGTTATATACGTTTTCTCCCATATAATAAGCAAATTTCAGACACTAACTTCCTAAGCTCTCTTGTTAAAGGTATCCATCCTCTCCATCATGAAGGGTGTTTAACTAACTCCCTGGCACTACAGCCCATGGAAGGCACCTAAAAAATATTTTAAGGCTTTGTTTTCGAACATAACTTAACACCCATATTTTTAGTCTTACTTATTACAACTTAACACCAGTCTTACACATAACTTAACACCTATTTAAATCTTATTTATTGTTTCGACTGATGAAAAATAAATAAGATATATATATATATTTTTGTAAATTATTCTATCCACTTACCGACATTTTTTAAATATTTTTTTTAATTAAGAAAAAAAAAAACAGAAATATTATTTTAAAATTGGCTTATCTTTTCCAAAAAGAAAAAAATGACTAATTTCCAAAAAGAAATCCTTTTCTGCCTACGATTGGCTACATTTTTTTAGAAATTTGCTGCAATCATTATGTAATATCTGGTTTTTGAAGATAGAAAGGTCATAATAAAATCACTAAATCAGTGCATCGTGGAAATAAAAATATTTCAAGTTACGAAATTAAACTTAATAATTTCAAAATTCGTTTTCAAAAAGATTTATTAAACTAAAAAAATTTTTTTTCTTGGCTTAAAATTATTTTCTTATTTGCTTTATTATCATTATTTTAATTATTTTTATTTACATTCCAAAATTTTATAGTTTTTTTAAGTGATTTTTCTGTTGTATTTCTAAAGTTGCATATGATATTTTTGGCCTACCTTGATAAAATGATATACTCAAACGTATTTAATTGGTTTCCACTTTCTTACAATTAATTAAGAACCAAATTTTTGAAGAACCAAAGCATATGAAATTGCCCGTCATATGCAATTAAAAAAGATGATTTCAAAATAATAATTCTGTAAATGTAACACGGGTAAATATCCTTAGTAATACAATAAATAAGTTATTGACTTTAATATGTCTTTAACATGAAAGAATGTTCAAAGAAAATTGTTTATGTAATGGTCACAGTTGCAGTACAACACAGTACCATTTTTTTTTTCATTCGCATAACATTTGGATAAATTAAGATAAAGCAGCTTAAGCGAACATAAATCTCAAAGCACCTATCAAGTCAAGATTTCTTTTTACGGGTAGGGTTGTCAGCCCTCCATTCAACGCTCTACTATCATATTAGACTGGGACCTATTGTTTAAAAGGGATTCCTCCGAACTACTACAAACACCCATGGTACCGTCTGGACTCGAACACGAAATCTGTGGCACCGAGCACTAGTCATAGCCATCAGAGCCCCATATGTACATACACACAGAACGTTCTTAAACGTTCTATCGCAATTCATATGCAGGACTGGAGCGTCCTAGTGGTTAGCGTGTTAGACTTGCAACTTCGGGAAGATCGTTGTGTACATGACAATCAAGCTAAAATCAAAAGTCGTCATATCAACGCTGATCACAATAAATCTGTGAAATAAAAAGTTCTTTAATTATGTTCGAGGAGAAGAACAAAAGCTATAGAAGATCTCCTAGATGGTATCTGTTGATATGTTCGTTCCAAATTAGGATAAGGCTGTAATGATATAATGTAGCAGGCTTTCTTTATGCAACCTGTTTGAAATTGAACTGGTGAATGACCTTTAAGACAAGTGAACGCTACCAGAAATAACAATAAAATTAATTCTGTTACAGATTTAAATTGTAAATAAAGTAGAAAAAGTGTAACTACAATGTTGACAACAATGCCATTAAGTAAGGGCAATTTAATTCAAATTACTTATAGGTTGCATATTATGAATGTATTTCGATTTTTATTTTCTATTTGCAGAACTTACATAATTCCAATGAATTTATTACATATGTTATTGAAAACTTAAAATAATCGTAGATATATTTTTTCCTCAAATTTTTACATCTAAATAGCATGCATTGTTACTTTTGGGCCGTATTCCTTTTAGTGTTGACCGCTGTTCCGCACTGTTTGGTTTCTCTCAGATTATTCAGAAAAAGTCTCCTTCATTGAAAAAAAAATAAGCATGGTATTGACAGAATTATAATTTTACGGTAATGAGTAGAAAGCCTATTACAGAAAATAAAAATCCAGAAACGAGCTATACAAACAGCTATTAAGGCGATCAAGCAGAAAAATGAGTTGAGTTAATATTTGACACAAAAATAATTCCTCGTTGTCATTTTTTGTGTGATTTTTCATTTTAAAACTTTATATTTAAAAATGTTTAGAGGATATAAAACGATAAATATTTATTAAACTATTGTTTTTCCTTCCAGAAATAAATCATTTAATTCCGAAGAATTTATGTAATAAATTCTATGTTTTTTTTTACAAGAATTTATTTCCCTCTTAATACTAGAACAATCAATAATTGATTGGTCTCATATAGATATATTAATACATTTTCTGTACCAAGCGTGTGTATTGTTTAATTAAATTTATTTAATTACTATTACGAAGGATTGGTATAATTTTTAATTTTTAACATCAGGAATAAATGATCAAAATGTTATTTCACTAATATAAAGTAATTTAAATATTTTTATCGTAATTTCAAAAAAGTTATTTTCAGTTTCGATTTTACATAAATTAAATTTCATTATAACTGAATAAATTAAATTTCTAAAATTTTTAATACATTTACTAATATCTTCTTCATTGGGGCAACAGCCTCATGGCCGGGCCAAGGCAATCTGCTTACTGGCAGATTTCGAGACAGGAGGAGATACTTTCTTTTTAGAGGGTAAGGTTATAACTCTACGCTCGTCACGCTACGTCGTCGCTCTACAGTCATATTAGGCAGAGACCAATTGTTCAAAGGGGATTCCGAACCACTACAAACATCCATGGCACCGCTGGGAATTGATATGAAATGAATTTGATTTGGTTTGTCACCATGCAGTCATTTTTTACTAATATCAAATAATCGATATATTATAAATTTATCGATTTCACTGTAATCGAAAAACATTACATTGTTAAAATATTCTTCTTCTTCAATGTCGTGACAACCCCATCGTGGGCCAAGGATTTCTGCCAAATTCCGAAACATTAGATGTTACTTTTTCTTTTTAAGAGTTAGATTACCATCCCTACGCTCCCCTCTCATATTAGACCGGGACCTACGGTCGAACGTGTATTCTGAACCACTATAAACATCCATCGGCATCGCCGGGACTCGATTCCGAAACATGTAGTACGAGCGCTATACTTCTAGCCATTTGGATATCAGGTCTCCATAAAATGCTAAATATATCACTCGATAAAATGCTAAATATATTATATTATAGTTTAAAATATATTAAACGTTCTATTTTCTTAAACGTTTTAGTTTAAAGTTCCAAATATCATATGCTATTATGCCTCGTAGTTACTTTTCTCTTAGAATTAGAATATTATAGCAAATAAAAACGTATTATTGCACTTAATATTATTGCAAATTTATTACAAATAAAATTGCTGCAATTAGGTAAATTAAATGGTATATATTATTAATTATTAATTATAAAATTGATGTTTTGACATTTTAGGTGATATAAAAATATTCTTTATTATGTTAACCAAAATAAATAAATATTTAAAATTAAAAATTAAATATAGCAGTTATTTATAGATTGTAGAACTCAACATATTTAACAAAAAACCTTATTTTTTAATATTTGATATTTTATTAAACGTTCGCATAGTTCAAAAACAGGATACGCTAACATTAAGTATTCAGAGAAATTGCCGTAACTGTAACTTCAAATGAATAACAAGCATGACAACTATTTCTAAATGGCGCATTGACTGGAATATTTTGAAAACAGTTTAACATACAAAAAAAAAAAGAATGTAAATTTAATGCTTATTAAAAGATTTCAATGCCATTTAAAGCTGCAATAGCGGATTTATTAGAGTTAATTTTCAAAATAAAGTATTTAAAAAATAATAATTAGATTATATATTTCAAAATATGCTTACTTTTGTTGGAGTTATTTTCTAAAAAAACCGATTTCAGATTAAATGACGTTGATAAATTTAAGTCTATTGGCTGCTAGATCTTTTTGTTATTTTATCAGCAAATATGTAACAGATTCAGCATTAACTGAGATACACCAAGATACAACAACTACACTGCATTTATATTGCACCAAATTAATTTGAAACAAACATTTCCTGAGGCCACATTTGGGAATATTTGCACCTAGCCGAGGGACTCATTTAAAATGTTGCGTTGTGACTCATCCTCAGCACCCTGCAGAATAGGAAGAACATTCCATTCCATTGACATTCCATTCCATCGATGGATGTAAAGGTGAAGCTTCTGTTGTGATGGAGCACCCATAGGCAGAGGGCTCTGAGTCGCTGAAGAAATAGGACCAGTCTTCCGGAAGGACTTTTTAGACTACCTAGTATTTGCGTATTGTATGGGAGAAAAACCCGCAAAACTGCCACTTGTTACTCTGATCAACGAAGCAAGGTGCTGAACATCCCAAATACCACCGAGTCTCCTCGTTTTTTGAAACATTGTCTACAACAATGCCGTCAGTGAATTGAAACTCAGCCCTGATGCTCACTTACCACTGAGCCACGAGTCAGGCTCAGGCACTTAAAATATTCGACCAGCAAGCCGAACGTGAAGTTCTTATGAATGCGGTGAAAATAAATATTTTTTTATAAATTGAGGTACCGCAATGATGCAACTTGGCCCCGATCAATGATGGGGGTAGAGATAATTCGGATTAGATATGATTTAGGTAGTACATTGCTGTGGATAATGGCAATTTACTAGCTAAATGTGCATACCATTAGCGAATGAACTTCACTTGAAATATTTCAAACATAAGGAGGATCTATGGCGATTTTGATATTGCATCGACAGTTGGACCGCCTGCCTGGTGTTTTTGAACTATTATCCAATACTATATTCAATTAGAATTCACTCCTGAAAAAATACCTGAAAGCCATTATTTCCATTTACTTTATGTTGCTGTAGTATATAGTAAATCTCTCTGAGGTATCTCCCCATCATTAAATAAAACCGAATCTATTTTAACTGTTGTTATTGACCAATGTAATTGAGCAATATTCAAATAAACTGAATTTTTAACCTACTTTATGTTAATTAAATTAACACAATTTTTTTAAAAACTGTACGATTCCTCTTAGATAGTAAGTTATTTATTTAAAACAATAATACAATATTTATCCTGGAATTTTAATGCTTTTCTATTCCCTACAAATAAAGTTTCTGCAAAAGAAGAGATAACTTTCCCTGCAATTAAATTTAAGGCAAACGATGAGTACTTTTCATTGATAGATTTAAAATAAATTAAATAATATAAGTAGTTAACGAAGCAGTGAATTACATGAAAAAAAAGGAGTTTAGTTAATTTATAAAGATAGCAAAGGAAATATATGCATATATATATATATATATATATATATATATATATATATATATATAACGATATATAAAAAGGTTTATAACATTAGGCTAATGAACCATATTTAGTAGTATATATATATATATATATATATATATATATATATGTAGTATATTTTAGAAAGTTTTCATTACGTTAATTCCTATCAATTAATCGCACTTTAAAGACGATTTCTTTCTTCAAAATATTTCTACATAGAGCGAAACATTTTTTAATTGGAATTTATCAACATTTGTTTAATCTTTGGATTACTGTATTTTTATTGAACTGTTTTAACTTTTGAAATTCATGAAATTAACATATGTTGTTTTTAAACTGACCTGAAAATAATAAAAGTTTATAAATTAACATGAGTTTAAAAATATTTTGAGTATTATTAATTCGCTTGTTGAAGTGTCCTATTAATGAATTAATATAAACAAAAATAATTTTATCTTAATTACGTTATACCAGAAAAACTCCTCACATAGCCAACGGCCGTACCATGCTGAATATACTGGTTCTCGTTAGATTACCGAAGTTAAGCATCATTGGGCGCGGTCAGTACTTGGGTCGGTGACCACCTGGGAACACTGCGTGCCGTTGGCAAATTTGGGACCTGAATGGCCGAGTGT
This sequence comes from Caerostris darwini, assembly GCA_021605075.1. Lineage (NCBI taxonomy): Eukaryota > Metazoa > Arthropoda > Arachnida > Araneae > Araneidae > Caerostris > Caerostris darwini. Next base: position 20,740 of record BPLQ01011097.1, on the reverse strand, counting down.
CTAGCGCTCTGGCGCTCGGTGCCACAGGTTTCGGGTTCGAATCCCGGCGGTGCCATGGATGTTTGTAGTGGTTCGGAATCCACTTTAAGCCGTATGTCCCGGTCTTCTATGACTGTAAGAGCGTCACGGAGCAAAAGTCAGGCTTCTACCTACGGGTGCTCCATCACAACAGAAGCTGCTTCCTTCCCCTTCAATCATGAGTCCATATGGGCTTGTGGGCTTGGCCAGCCAAGTGAGATAAGAAACAACAACAACAAACACTCCTCACATATATTTGCTCTGCTGAATTCAAAGTGAGAATAATATTTTATGTAAGTTACACTTGATCCATCATAACTAATAAGCGGAAAACAAATTAAAATAATATTTTATTTAGATTTTGAATCACAAAATGAGACATAAGTAACTGTGGTTTTTCCTACACACTGGCAAGAGCGGCCCCTGTGGTGTTCACGAGAAATGGTCAATCGTCCTCAAGATCTCATCCGAGAGGAAGTACAGATCAACTTGCGCTCTGCCTGAGAAACGTTTAGTTTGCAATCTCTCACCCCAAGAAGAAATATATTTAGTGCATCCCGACTTGTTAGTTGACCTACAGACTCTCACCTGGAGAGGAAATATATTTCACTCAATCTGCGCGTAGCCGAGTGTCCGATTTTCGGGTTAGAAGTGTAATCCTTGCGCGAATCTACAATTATCTGTCTTTAAATGTGCTAAATATGGTATGTCTAATTGTATGTGTGTGATATTTGTGCATGTCAATAAAGCTGTGAGTTCTCAAACCTGTGCCTCAAGTATCTGAACCCTATCATACCTAGCTACAATATAGTTGTCCAATCTGCGCACTACACATGCATATAGAGGCAACTTATAAAATAGTCATACGAACAATCAGGATTATTAATAATGTAAAATTATTTTCAAGATCATTGTGATGATTTCAGAGATTAAAACACTATTTATTTTAAAACTAATTTTAAATAATAAATTGAAAAATTGGAAATATAATTTTTGCGAATATAATATGGTTTAAGTACATTTAGCGTATTATAGAAAAGCGAGTGTGCATCGCTAATTAATTCGAAAAAAAAATTAAACAAAGTGTTTAAAGTTAACAATATGTTTAAAGTAAATAAAAAAACAATGCATTTAAAAGTAATTGTTAAATACAAGAGTTAACACAATAATTTAAGTAATGCTTTTAAAAAAAGGTCAAGTTAGGAAATAATAGATTAAGTTTCTTTGAGCAATGCAACCAGGGCAATAAAAAAAATCACATTTACTTTTAAAAACCACAACAGCTGAAATTAGTGTAGAATTCGAAAAGCTGAATGCCAAACACGCATGTATGGAGAAATTTACTTTGTTATTGAGATTTATATGAAGAAATATTTATATAATTCCCATGCTTTAAAATAAACTTCTGAAAGAAAAGAGAAATTTTTTATTGAAAAAAATATTTTTAATATAAATTGAAACGTTCCGATAATTCAGTTTATCGGAATACATTAAAATTAGAAACAAAAGTATTTTTACTTATAGTAAAAATGGATCGATAAAAATAGTATTTAAAGTTTATGCCAGATTTTGATCGTTGTTCCAAAATTATTTTTAAGAACTTATGTTCAGACTATTCAACCAGGTATTTAAAAAAATAAGATTTATTCTAAGACATATATGTTTTACGAAAACTATATTTATGCCGTTTTGTCATGATCAGCCTAATAAAAAATGTCCCATTTTATTTGTGAAGATAGCAGTTACAAAAGAATATGTCCATGAAAAAGATTGTATTCAGAATTGCATTACATAATATGGACTGGCAGAAAATAGAATCTCAACGTCAAGAATTGTGATAGGAAAACGAAATTCAGGATGCGTTTTTGCACATGTGAAAGATGATATCTATTGAAATTTCGCGTTAGTGCCACATGAACATGAAAATCACATTTGTTTCATATATGTGGCGTAAACATTATTTATGTTCAAACGTAAGCATTATTTATGTTCTGGATTTTCGTTGTGAGCTAGATTGGAGACAAGAATGCAATAACAGCAGCTTACTGAGTTTGAACGAGGTTGTGTAATACGACTACGAGAATGTGGATTTCTTTTCGTGATATTGCAAAAAGTTTTGCAAGACATTATTGTAGGTGGCAAAGAGGTACCATCTCAAGAAGACTCGGTTCCGGCCATACTGGCCAATAACTGAGGGAGACGACTGCCGTATTTGCCACATAGCTGCAGTGCATCCTACTGAATGAGTAAAAGTTCGAGTTTCTGTTACCTCCAGAGTGACAAAACGAGCTATAGCAAATCGATTACTTGAGGAATAATTCCGCGCCAGACGCCTTGTGGCTTCCATGACACTAGTTCCAAACCACCATCATCAGTGACTTCAGTGGTACCAAGCGAGAACTCATTGACGGCCGAAGTGAAATTCTTTTGTGTTCTCATATGAGAGTTGTTTCTGCCTTGCTGCTAGTGATATATTCGTTAGAAGGAGGCCATGTGGGCGTTTATATCTAATCCATCTATACTATAGACACACTGGACCTGCACCACATCAGACCGACATCTACGAAATCGCCAGATATATGACGTATGGGACAACAAATGCAACATCATCCACCACCAGCATTGACCGGTGCTGATTTGATTGATCAAGGGCAACTGGCATGTAACTCCATTCCTTAAAATGGCATAAGGCTCTGCAAGACACAATGCAAGAGCGTTTTAGGCTTGCATTGCACGTTTTTAGGCTTTCAAAATCGTGGAGACTACAGCGGTTATTAAAGTGACGTCATTTCACATTTTAAATGGTACTTCTCGCGCATACTTTAATTTATAACCTTGAATTTTTAATCAAATAAGTATGTTACCTAGGCAAATGCTTTGCCAGAATTTCATTACTTTAGATTAGTTTCTTCTTGGTGTTCGGATTTCATTTTCCACCAGTGTATTTAACAAATCTGAAGCAAATCTTAAATTATATAATGAGGCAGATTGGTTAAATAAAACTAAAACAAATATGTTACCAAATATTTACATCAAATATAACGTTTATACGTGTTTGAAAAAAAAATGAAAGAAAGAAAACTTTTACTATATAATAATTTAAAAAGTATAAATTTGATTTCCTAGAAAAGATATATGGAACCTGAGTGCCGAGTGTCTGGCCTTCAGTGCTACAGGTTTCGAGTTCGAGTGATGAAACTGCAATTGAATATAGTCCTCTAGAAGTACAATCTCTGGTACTCGAAGCCACTGGCGGTGCCATGGATGTTTGTAGTGTTTCGGAATCCACTTTAAACTGTAGGTCCCATATAATATCATTGTTGGGCGTATGGCTGACAACCCTACCCCATAAAAAGAAAACATGTCATGTTTCGGAATTTGCGAATAGGCAGATGGCTTTGGCCCACTATGAGGCTGTTGTGCCAATGAAGAAGAAGAAGAAGAAAATATATATTTGATTAAATAAGTAGAAAAATATTTAACTAAATAAATTTTAGCGAAGTAAAGTTAACTAAATTAATACATGAAATAATTGGAAAACTTTAAAGTAGGTGTAACATCGCCATAAACCGTCTTGTTCATTATTTGCTTAGTAGGTAACTTTATTGTAGTTTAATTTCCCATTGTGGCGTAGATTGTTATCACTGCTTTGATAAACAATGAGTGTTGTAGTTTGTGTAAGTGACGGCTATTGATTTATCCATAAGGTTACAAACTTGATTAACTTAACACGTATCAATATCCTTTAATTTATAGAAAAACAATGTGGATGATCAGACACTAAATTATAGAATATCATACACAATACAATCAGGGACCTGATCAAAAAAGGGGCCATGAAATATTACCCCTCTCCAAAATTGTATCAGTCAATACTCGTGAACAAATAATTGTATTTAATCTATGTATTTCAATTTTAAGTTCCACCAATAATATGAAGCAAACATTGAAATATTCTAAAATTTATTTAATTTTTATCATTGTTACCCTCTGCCACAGAGAATTTTTCTCTAAGAAACATTAGACAGACTAGAACACTAGAAACTAGAAACAATAGATAGACATTAAGACAGTACCCTCCTTCTTCAGCAAAGTCATATTTCTACCTACGGGTGCTCCACCACAACAGAAGCTGCCCCATCCCCTCCATCCATGAATAGATTTCTCATGGGATGTCCATCCCTCATCTTCAACCTCTCTTGTTGTTGTGACTAATCCTCAGGGCACTGAGGATTAGACACAACAACAGGCCTGTGATTGACTCTGAAAATCTTGTCTTAAGGCATTCCTATATCTATGTCCTTTACGGATCTTGATGACAAATAATCGTAATTATATTAATGAATGTTAATAATAAAACATGCTAGTATGGTAAAACATAAGGTTCGAGTTTAAGATAGAGATATTCTTTTATAGAAAGTTGCTATAAACTCTTTTTTCCAAAAAACAAGTAATATAAAAAGTCAATTCCTACTTTTTTTTCACTATATCGCAGAAAGTTCTTTATAAATAATTTTCATTCATTTTTTGAAGTTTATCTGGCGCCATCTATTAGTAGATATATGCAACTTAAATCTAAAAAAAACTGAAATTAATTAATTAAATTTAATTACTCAATTAATATTTGAAAAAACTGTATTCACGTCAAGTGTCCTCCACTACAAGTTCAAAAAATATATATATGAACTTGAGTGGAAGAATAAAAAGTATTTTATGAACGATTGAAAAGTTGAACAAGATATATATAGGGAGAGTGTGAGCTAATAAAAGGAATTGAAAAAAGAGTTTCTGTGAGGAGGGATAAAAATTCCATGTCCAACTTAAAGATTCTTATTCTGGAAATTCACTTCAATAACGTAAAAAAAGATAAGTATACAAGGTTTGCTAATATTAAGCAAATGAAGACGATCAAGCATGAAGACGATCAAGTATTTTAAGAAAGTACCTTATATACCTTAAGTAAACATCTTATATTACTTAAGAAGTTTTAATCACACGAGTTTAAAATCAGTCTTAATAAATATTTCAAATTTAATCTTAAAATTGTTTTACTTTTTATCATTTTTTTAAAATAAATAAAGTGTACAATAGTGTTTGTTGAACTCTGATACAAACTTACAAGGAAAAGTAAAAATAGGGAATAGTCATGAATAATAAAAAATGTCTGCAAACAATCGAATTCTTGATGCATAGTTATTAATTTAAAAAACCAGTGGAGGAACGGAATTTTAAAAAAGAAAAATTTGAAGTTTTATTTTGTACGAGAAAAAAAAGAGAAGTAATACAGAGAGAACCGATGAAGCATGGTATAAATATTTACTTCATGTTATTTATGAGGAAAGAAGGAGAAAAGAAGATTAAGAGAAATTCATACAACAAAAAAGGGGATTGATGAGATAAGTGCATCAAGCTTGTTGTGCTAAGATAAGAAAGATGCGAACGAAAAAGCAAAATGAAAAAAAAAAAGCAGTGTTTTTCTGATTTAATAATACTTTACTTACATGGCATGTCAAACGTTTAACCCGAGGAAAAAAAGGATAACGAATGGATTCTGGGAAAGGTAATTTAGCATACCTTGACAAACAACAAATAATCAAAACTTTTTTTATTCAGGCTATGGGTAAAATCAAAATTAAATAAACAAATTCTTGATTCACGGAAAAAACACACATTAAATTTTATTTAATTTTAGATTTTCTGACCTTCTACTGAAACTTTTAAATGTTTTAAGAGTGACTTAAAAATCTAATGTAAATTAAACATCTGATTGGTACCATTGTACTGTTACGTTGATTATTGATGGGGTTTTGTACCAGGACTAGCCATCAGTGACGATGAAGGGAGGACATAGTCCTTTAGCAGGAATTTTAGAGATAACAGAGTCTTTCAGATCAGATTTTAAAAATAACCGCACTTTAAAAGTATCATGTACCACGAATAGCCATCAGGAACGGTGAAGAGAGGCCATAGCCTTACCGGAGGAATTTTAGAGATAACTACACTTGAAAAAGTCTCATGTACCACGACTAGCCATCAGTGACGATGAAGGGAGGACATAGTCTTTCAGCAGGGATTTAGAGAAAACTGTATATGAAAAGTATTATGTACCACGACTGGCCATCAGTGACGATGAAGAGTGAACTTATTCTTTAAGGAGGAATTATAGAGATAATTGCACTTGAAAAAGTCTGATGTACTGCGATTAGCTATAAGTGAAGATGAAGAGAGGACACAGCCTTTAAGAAGGAATTTTAGAGAAAACAACAATTAAAAAGTCTCATGTACCGCGACTAGAAATCAATGACGGCGAAGGGAGGACATAGTCTTTCAGGAGGAATTTTAGAGATAACTGCACTTGAAAAACTCTCACCAGACAGCTTGATTATGGATACAAGACGCTATATTATAGCTAAGACGCGTCTCAATTGCCATTGAATGAGTATCTTTGATTCTGATAACAGTGACTTCTAAGGACACCATCGGGTTAGAATGTGTAGCTTCGCCGGTCGCCACATGCCCACGGATCAGCCATCAACAAGCATTCAACTAAAAATATGATAAACTACGCTGAATTTCTTCTTTATGTTAATTAATGAAATTTGAATTAAAAAGTTATATTTTCTGAATTTATTTCTATCTATTTATTTATTAATAAAATATTTTAGGTTTAAGATTATGATCTTCTATAAAGTACCCCTTTATTGCAGAGACACTGACACACTTTCATTTTTCTTAAATAAAGATTTATATTAATAGATCTGATGCTACTCTTCTTCAGGAAGTAGAGTGTTTAGTTTGAGTATAATTCATAAATTCAATAGTGACATATTCTACAGCTTGATAAAGATATCAGAAGTCGGATAAATTTGGAACATTCCTCTCTGGATTTTGTTCAAGAGCCCCTTTTTCCCAGAAAACTACCAAGTGAAACTAAGTTTGGTTTGAACCTATTGCAACCTTGTTAAAAAAAAAAAGACTCCAACATTCCCAAACAAAAAGGCCTTGATACCATAGATAAGTTCTCAAAAGGTAATCTTGCAATAGCATACACCGATGGATCCTCTGACAAATTCCTCAATAAAGGAGGTGCAGGCATTTTCTTTCTACTTCCAAATGGAAGTAAATACCATCATAAAGTGAACACAGGCCTGATATCTTTAAACTTCCCCAGCGAGCTCATAGCAATTAAAGAAGCTGTTGCTTTATATCTAAATGACTCAAGTATCTCAGGCCTCACTAACGGGTTAGTGATGTTTTTTGACTGCAAGTCGGCTCTGGAAGCAATTAAAAATGGAGATACTAACACCACTTCTGCGATAAATGTTCTGCTAGAGACTCTACACCGTAGAGGCAAATCCTGTCATCTTCAATGGATTCCTGCACATGTCAATATTGAAGGCAATGAATGCGCTGACTCTTTAGCCAAAGAACCCAGGGACAATGATCAACCCAGGACTACCATCACACTTGCAGATGCTAACGCAGTTGCCAAAAGCCGACTCATTCCTCATAACTTTAAGAAGCCACTAATCACGAACTTCAACTGCCCTAGGAAGTTGACATCAGTTATTAGCAGACTCGGAACTAATCATTACAGAGGGATGAAGATTCTCCCAGACAAGACCAGGGAATACATCCCCTGCAGAAATTGCCCCAACGCTTTCCTAACACCTAAATACATTCTAGAGTGCCCAGCACTCACCCCCCCATGTTTTGCTATTGGATATAGTGCCAATCGAGGCCAACTTAAGAGAAGTCCTGTATAGTGAAGTGGCGCCATTGCTAGCGGTCGCTATCGTGAAGACTTTTGACTTGATCTAACTTTGATAATTATATTTTAAATCCAACGACACGATAACAACAACAACAGTAGTGACATATGCTACTGCATTTGCCCAACTTAAAGCCACCACAGTAAAAGAGTAAACTCATTGAAGATTGTGTCATAGAGACTAGCATCGCAGTTAGGTCTCAAGTTTCGAGTTCTCTCTCATCCCTCAACTTAGGGGAGGACGTTAGTTCATCATAAATAGGTCAACAATTTAATGGGCTCAGGCACCATGTATTGAGAGTGCAGTATTTTTACATTGGAAAAATTACTTAATATTGAAAAATTAACTAAAAATTAATAAATATCTTAAATAAATGAATATATTATGTATTCATTATTCTATGCATGTATTTAAAAATTTGTCTACTTTTTATATATTTAATTCAATAAAAAATATTTACCTAGTAGAAAACGAAATCTACGGCTTATTTACAAATAATTAATTAACGAAATTTGAATTCAAAAGTTATATTTTCATGAATTTATTTCTATGTATTTATTTGGTAATAAAATTTTATTTTTCAAACAAAAATTTCGAGGAAAAAAATTTTTTTGTTTAATTTTTAAATGATTTTTCTTTTTTTTTTTGCATTCTTAAACAATTTCAGAATAATTTTTAAGTTAGTTATTTAATGCTAGTTATATTTTAATTAATTAAAAGAAGATATTAATTAAAAGTCGATCAAATTATAAACATTTCAGTGGTCATCTGGAAAGTAATGTGTGCAACATGTAATATATTACTGTATAGTAAATTAAGTTTCAAAAATCATGTAAAAATACTAATTTCATTTGCCAAAGACAAGAAATGAGATTAAAGTTTGGAGATATTGTGAGCTCTCCAAATATTTAATTTTCAAAAATAAAATTATATAATATTAGAATATTTACAATAATATATAATATTTATAATAATATTATATAATTTTATTTTTGGATATTAAATATTTGGATGGCTCACAATATATATATATATTTAATATGACAATCGAAAAATTGTTCTATTGTATCTACGTTTCACAAATAAATTCCTCTCAAAATCATTTTCATTTCAAAATCATTTATTTCAAAATTCATTTCGAAATCAAAATTTGAAACATATTATTTTGGAAAAGAAACCTTTCAAAATTTCGATTGTTTACTTAATATCAAAAATAATGACATGATATTTAGATCACGTCATTATTTTTGATATAGTTTATCTAGGAAAATAGACTATGTTTTTTTTTCTAAAAATATTTATAATTAGCATATGTTTTATTTGCCAAAGGAATAATAATCACATACAGGTATTTTTCATTCAGTACGTAAAATACATAAATAATAATCACATGTCATAATTTATCATTTCGAACTGTTTTAAGAACATAATTCAACATAAAAATAAATGAGCATAAAACTAGAAAAGTATGAAATGTAGAAAATGCATTATTTTTTTTTATTAAAACTGAATGCTTTCGTAGAAAATAAAAATTGATCTTAGAATCTTAGAAGAAATGATCTTAGAAAAATATCATGAATCTTAAAAAAGAAAAGTATAGATTCTCTCTATTTTATAAAAAATTCTACGTTACTATAAATTTTCAATAAAGAAAAATTATCTCCTGTTTCTTACAAGATTTACTAGCACCCCTATTTTCAGTTTTTGATCTTAATGTTAAGGGAAATTTATATTTTAAGTGTGTTCGTAATATCTTAACAAATACATCATCTGGTATCTTGCAAAACTTATAAATTATTAGAATTTCAAAATTTTGAAGGTAGGATATTCGAATTTATGTGATAGAATATTGTTAAAAAGTAATATCAAGTTCAAAGTGTTTTAGAGCGAAAGGATACAAATAACTATAAATACAAAATTATTTTAAAAACTTCCCTTTTTATGCTACATTACAATATCGCTTATAAAATATTATAATACTTCTTCATTGGCGCAATAGCCAAATGGTGAGCCAAGGCCGTTTGTCTATTGGTAGATTTCGAGACAGAAGATGTTTGTTTTTTACAGGGTAGAGTTGTGAACCCTACTCTCAACGCTCTACAGTCAGGAGCTACGGTTTAAAGTGGGTTCTAAATCACTACAAACATCAATGGCACTGCTGGAACTCAAACACGAAACCTGTGGTACCGAGCGCCAGATAATATAAAAATAAGGAATAAATTTTTTTTTTTACAAATTTATGCAGATAGTTATAAAGAAGAAATATTTATTATTAATTGGTACAAGCAAAACGAATGTTTGGAAGCATTTAAATAGCTAACTTTAAAAAAAATATTTCTTTTTCATTGATGTCAGCACACTATTTCAACAAATATTCCAATTACACATATGCCCTTATTATAGTGTTAGGGCTGAATTTTGGGTAAATAGTGAAAACAGCATAATATTAAAAATAAGATAATAAACAATTTTGCACTTTTATTTTGTAAGGTATTTTAACAAGAAATTTGTAATAATGTTTTAGAGTTTGTTAATTTTCTGTCATATTCATTTCATTTTAGTTTTTTTTAGTTTCGTTTTCCTTAGAGTCTACAGAAATTTTCTTAACAAATAGTGTACAAATTCAGTCAGTTATTGAAATCTGACAATTGTGAATGACACATAAATAAAAACAAAAAAATGTACTTACTTTTACTCTCAATCTTTTTGAAGTTCAGCAACATGCATAGAATCCATAAGATTAACAAATAGTACATGTTCATGGCCATTTTTATTTCTAGAAATTCTAGTTCCTCAAATTTTTACTGAGAAGTTCTAATGCTGAGAAGTACAACGATCAATAGTTGCTGATTTTTCTGTTGAAAGAATCCAATTCCTAATCAAGCAAATACGATTTCTTCCAGCGTAGGTTTTCATGAATCACTTTTGTTCCTTCACTTCTCAGAAAATAAAAATTTTCTCGTGCCCGAACTTGATTCTTCTCAACCATATGAGTTCTGGAATAATGTATACTGTTGCACGTTGACCTTTACGTATTTAACAAAGGAAGGAGAAATTTAATAATCCAATGAGAACAATGCACCGGAGCCTGTAGAAATTTAAATGAAGGGAAAACCTTCTCACACCATATGAGCAATTGGAGATTGGAAGGTCGGTTGTAAAACTTTTTTTTGAGAGGTTACTGTGTTCACAAAGACAGCATATATTTATTGTTGCATTCACACTAATGAACACTAATGCAACAGGATATTTGAATATAAATGAGTTAAATTTGAGTTATTTAAATTTTTATTAAATGATTCCTTCTAGTTTATTTTAGGGCATTCCAACAATTTTTTTTACAAATTTTTTCCAAGTAATTACTATTTAGACAGTTTAAACTTTTGTGACAACAGTTTGTTGTTTTCAGTTTAGAAATATTCCAGTGCACTTTAATATTCGACATATACGCATTAAACGAACATGAAAAACATTAATCCAAGGAAATTGTTATCTGTATAGTCAAAAATGTCTATTTGTAGAGTCAAAAACATCTATCTGTAGAATCAAAAATATCTCTCTGTAGAGTCAAAGACATCTATCTGTAGAGTCAAAAACGTCTATTTGTTGAATCAAAAGTATCTATCTGTAGAATCAAAAACATATATCTGTAGAGTCAAAAACATCTATCTGTAGAGTCAAAAACATCTATCTGCAGAATCAAAAACATCTATCTGTAGAATCAAAACCATCTGTTGTGGGTTTTTCACAGTTAAAACATGCTATAACACCAAAGTTTAAACAACAATATTGCCAATCAATATAATTTCTTATTTAGACAAATTACAAAACTTTTGAAGCACATTATCACAAGGTCATTGCAATATGGAAAGACCAACATATCTATGGCCATTTCTTACTGTTTCATTGTAGAACACTGATCCTATATTTTGCTTACCGATGTCCACCAGTCATATTTTGACGTCATTTAATAAATACTGAAACCAATAATTCAGGGCATCTATGGACTACTACTACTTGAAAAGGTCAACACTTCTGTGGACACTTACTGCTTGTTGCTTTCAGTTGGAACACCCACTCTAGAATGAGGGAAAAAATCCTTGTTAAAACCTTATCAATGTCCACCAATCACATTTTGACAACGAGAAACGTCATTTAATAAATATTGAAACCAATAATTCAGAGCACCTACGAACTACTACTACTTGAAAGGTCAAATCTTCTAGGGACACTTAATGCCTGTTGCTTTCAGTTGGAACACCCACTCTAGAATGAGGGAAAAAAACCTTGTCGGAGGGAAAACAGTGACTGTTTTTGTTGTTCCATGCGGGTGACTTCAGTGCGACGGTATAACGACCCATCGTTAATTCATTCTCAAACGACGTGTGTAATGTAACTTCTAATGGCTGTTGTTCCAAGCGAAACGGTCCCTCCCTCCCTTTTTTTCCAAAGCATAAGCTTTTAATCTATTATACCAACATTCGATTTTGTCGCAATCCTTTCCCTTTTTTCGAATGCAGCTGTCATATTCGAACGCAGCTGCCTTTCCCTTTTTCTTTCGTGCATATTCATTTTTTAGAATTTTTTTTTCTTTCTTTCTTTTCTTGACTGTCGAAGGATTTTTCCTTTTCTTTTTTTTTTTTGTTTTATCTCGGGAAAAGTAATCTGTTTATTTATAGCATCGAAGACAGATATGAAATATGTGCTGTTTTCTTGAAGGTGGCAATATATTTCAAGTCAAGTATGGCCGAGAACTGGTGACAGATGCTTGGAAGAGAATCGGATTACTTTTTTTTTTGCGGAACAGTAATGCTATTATTTTACAATGTGTTTTTATTTTTATGATACTTATAGTGGTAATAAAAGTTTAAAATATTTCAAGGTTTTTTTTTAAAAATACTATAAAATACATTATTGTTTTACACATTTGAATTAATTTAAAATATTAATAAATGTGTAAAATAAAAATATATTTATTAGTAAATTTATATTCAATAATATGTATATCCTTAAATATATTTATAATTACAGAAGAAGACAAATTTTTGATAAATTTTAATTTAAAAACCATGAACAAAGATAAATTTTATAAAATATTAAATGTGTAATATAAAAGTATATTTATTAGTAAATTTATATTTAATTCACACATTCACACACACACACACATATATATATATATATATATATATATATATCCATAAATATAAATCCCATAATATAAATATATTAATTTTATTTATAAAGCACGGCAAAATTTTTATTTAAAAAGCATGAGCAAAGATAAATTTAATAAAATAATAAATGTGTAAATAAAAACATATTTATTAGTAAATTTATATTTAATTCTTATATATACATACATATATATATACATAAATATATTTATTATAACAATAAAACAAACCAAATTTTTGATAAATTTTAATTTAAAAAGCCTGAGCAAAACTTTTAGGTGAAATTTGTTTTCAATATATTTCAAAAACATGCATTGGGAATTAAAAAAAAAAATTGAAATGGATTCTATTTTTCTAACTCTTTAATTTTTTCCGGTATAAAAGACAAAGTAAGTGAAAATAAAAATTCCTACTTCTTTCATTTAATAGCTGTGTAATTAATAATTATGTAAAAGTTCAATTTAATTATTTTTCGCTGTCTTGGATATAAGACTTTGTTGCTCATTAAAAATTTTTTGACAAAGTGTTTTCATTAACGCTAATATATAATTATTATGCTTCTAATTTGTTTGTTTTAATTCTTGTTGAAAAAAATAATTCTTTCAAATATTTTTCAGAATTTAACAAATCTGGTAAAATTAATAGTCTGATAGTTAGAAGCCCTTTTTAACAACATTTTAAAAATGTTTATTTTTTTCTTTCGAGCGATGTTCAGAAATAAGAAAATTCTCTGTTTTAAATACCTCAGGAAATGTAGTAATTATAAAAATGAAAAGAGACATTGTTGTTTAAAGTATGAAAAATTTTTTTTAGAAAATGTTCATTTGAATTTAAATTTGCCATGCATGGATTTGACTTTAAAATATTCAACCGGCCTGATGGCCAATTGGCTAGCGCTCAGACCTTTAGTACCAGAGACTTAAGGTTTGAATTCTGGCAGTAGCATGGATGTTTGTTAGTTGCTCGGAATCTACATTAAACTGTAGGTCTCAGTCTAATTAGCCCAAAGTGTGCAAAAAATGAGCGTAGAGCGACAAACCTGATCAAAATGTTCAATTTTACAATAAATTTTTAAATACCTAAGCAGGTTTTTTCCCATGTTATGTAATGATTTAGAGCATTGTTATGTGCTTTAAAAAATGTTGAAGAAATCAATTGATTTTTTTTAAATGTTTTATATTCTAAATAAACTTTCATTTAAAAAAAATGAATTACCTAGTAATATTATTAATATTTATGAATATTGTACTGACTGGCGAAAAGTAATGTGCTCAGAAGTTATGAATTGCAGGAATGAGTTTCTAGCGTGCTTTTGTTGCCGAGCAACTGCTGACGCCAGGCCCCTTCCTGTTAGACAGATTCCCCAGTAGAACTCTGGAGAGCGTAGCAGTTTGGGTGTGGACCAGAGAGATAGACGCGTTCCTGTTACTGGGCAGTTGTCGTGCCATGGCCCTATGCAGAGAATGCGGCTGATATTTTTGACTTGTTTGGGTTTTTTTTCGTAAATAACATACTTATGTTAATTATGTAATACTATACATTTTATGTTTAATATACTAAGCTGTGATTGAACGTTTTCGTAATGACAGACACTACAATAGCTTACATTTAAATCATCCTTATTGCTTGCAAACGTAGTATGGATTAGTAAATTTGTTGATAGTAAGTAAAAAAAACATGCATTTTGCTTAATTTCTATATACTTAATCAGACTTTTTATATATTTGATTAATAAAAAAAGATATCAAATTTTTTAAAACTGTAAATATAATGTAGAAAATTTGAATTGCATCATGTAAAAATTTTATTTCATATGTTGGAAAAAGAAATATTCGTCAATGGCTATCACAATTCTTTCTATTATGAAAGAAAAGATGAGTGAAAATAGAATTTCTTACTTTTTTTCATTGAATGGCTGTGCAATTAAAAAAATTAATTATTAAAAGTACAATTCAGTTCTAATTTCTTTTTTTTTTCAATTTATTTCGAATGCATTATTACGATCAATAAAACATATTTTTATTCTACTAAAAGGCCCTTTGTTTTGTGTATTTGAATCATAACTTGGGAAGACATTTTAGGGATATTATTGTTAAGGTACCATTGAATTTATTTCGTTAAGATTTGAAATATATAGATTATACAGTTTTTATATTGTGTCTCACTTATCAACAGAACTTTGGAAAATTTAAATTGATCTAAATTTTCTCATACAAACTTCTTCAGTTTGGAGTTAAAGAATAGATTTTAGAAAGTCAATTCGTGAACATTTAAATTTTTAAATTACAATTGCTTTTTGAAGAATTGGCCGTACGCCATTTCTGTAAAAAAAATGTATTGTTAGAAGAGGAAATCATTGGAATTGAATTCACAATTCTGTCTGTCTGAAAATTATTGACGCTTTAATATTCTGGAAATTAACAAAATTGTCATCAACCTCCCTGCAGCGTTTTTATGGAACTTGAAGAAATTATTTTGTATTGCAAATAAAAAAAAAGTTTTCACTAAAAAAACTACGAAACAACCATAAACTGTAACAAAATAATCCCCAAACACATATTGTAGTGTGCAGGTTGGACAACCACATTGTAATGGGTATGGTTGGGTTGAGATACTTCATGCACAGGTTGGAGAACAAGCAGCTTTATTGACACACGCACGAACTCCACAGACATACAATATTTAACACATTTAAAGACAGGTAATTATAGATTCGTGGAAGAACTGCACTTATGAGCCAAAAACCGGATACTCAGCTACACTCAGGGTGCGCGTAATATACTTCCTGTCCAGGTGAGAGTCTGTAAACCAACTGACCATTTCTCCTGAACACCACAGGGGACCACCTTGCCAGTGGATAGGAGGAAGCATGGTTACAATATAAAAAAAAAGAATTTCTAAGATTATCCTTAGAGTCAGTTTTCGTTTAAAAATAATAGTCAACAAAGAGAAATAACTATGAGTATGTTAAATAAAAGTTGTACGAAGAAAGAAATAAAAATTCAATTGTGGGGGATTACTTTTGCACAAAAGTGTATTTGATTAATCCATTGAATTGCTTTCAGCTACCATTTGTTAAATCAGACCTTGAAAATTATGTTTTCATGCATTGTAAGCAGCAAATTATTTTTCCATTCACACATTTTAGATTCTTAGAGCAAATGGACATTTTTTAAGATAGCAATAAGAAAACCATTAGTAATGAGTTTTCAAAACTAATGGTTGAAGCCAATTCATTCAACTAACTTCAAACCGATTACACAAATCAATTTTATAGATTTGTCTTTTTTTTGTTCATTACTGTAAGACAGGTTTCATTACAAACAACTATCCTTTCTGGCTGGTTTTTTTTTTCTTCTTCTTCTTTCTACACATAAAAGGAAGTCAAACAGCAATAATTCGCCAAAGAAGGTTTCTCACAAACTAGGAGAAGGTAATCTACATGGTTGGCTACTAGAAGGTGCTAGCGTCTATGTGATTTTCATTGTTAAAAAATGTCCATTGCAGCCTCTGGGACTCTACCGTCTATAAGTAATAATCTATGTAATTGATCTGTGTTTGGTATACAAAACTGTGAGAGGTTATCTTCGGTTGCTTATTTCTCAGAAATTTATAGTGCACCTACAATTATTTGTAGGTTTTTAAAAGCCCTTCGGTTTCAAAACGTTTTAGAAACACTGACCTACGCTCTTGTACGAGAGTAAGAAATAATCAAATAAGATAACGTAAAACAAACCATTTTATTTAGACAGGTGTGTTTATGATAAAATTTCTTTTCCCTTAATTTTGGAACAAATTTTGAAAACATTAATTAAAATACTTTCAAATATTTGTTTTTTTAATTAAACTAATTTTCACCAAAATCTGACAGCTTTTCAAAATAAAATTGATATCTGGTTAGCCGGGGTGATAGCAGAGCATCGGAGAGCTGCAGTCTATGTGCTTGTACCGCAATGACTTTTTCGAAGTAATAAAAAGAAAGAAAATTAAATTTAAAAAAATTGTCAGGAATCGGAAAAAAATTTCTTTTGAATTTCTTCGTATGCAAATTTTACTAACAATGAAGCATTAACTTATGATTAAAAATTTCAATAAAAAGCAGTTGCGATATAATGCACTTCAATTCTGTTTAATTTTAATAATATTTGTACGTTTTTGTTTATCCAAAATTCAATCTGAGAAACATGTTAATTAAAGCACAAAATGCCAAAGTTAAAAAGTAAATGATAGCACATGATGAAGGATAACTTTCTAGTGGTGCTGTGCATTGCAATCACTGCTTTCAGAAATAAGAAAGATTTGATGGTGTTTGCGACAATGAGTGAGCAGTCGAAACTTACTTTGGTGCATAAAATTGCTAGGAGAAAGTTTCCTAGTTTCTCTCCTGTATGACCAGGAGACAATTGTCCCAAAATGTCCTTACACAGAGGCTTTAACTTTGCAAGGCTTCTAAAAAATATGGCAAATTTTAATGAAAAATAAAATTTTGATGTAGAATTTTACACTGCAAAAAAGGAAGAAATTAATTAAAATGAGTATAAAAATTTCTTTTCTAACCATGTTTCCTCCTACTGATTGACAAGACCACCTCCTGTGGCGTTCAGGAGAAATGGTCAGTCGGACTCGAGACTCTCACCCGGAGAGAAAGTACGGCGCAACCACTCGCTCCTGTTGAGAAATTTTTAATTTACAGTCTCTCACCTCTAGGAAAATATATTTAGCACAACTCTGCATTTTAGTTGATCTACAGACTCTCATCCGGAGAAAAATTATATTTCGCTCATCCTGCGCCTTTCTGAGTATTCGGGTTTTTGGCTTAAAAGTGGAATCCTTCCACGAATCTATAATTATCTGTCTTTAAATGTGTTAAATATTGAGTGTCTCTTGTTGTATGTGTGAGGTGTTTGTGCATGTGCATATAAAGCTGTGAGTTCTCTATCCTGTGCCTCAAGTATCACAACCCAATCATAAACAGTAATAACCTGGTCTCCCAACTTGTACACTACACTTTTTAATTATAATTTTATTAAAAGACTAGAGTTATCAAAAATTGAAGTTATGTTCCACTATTTTTAAGCACGTTATTAGAATCCTCATAAATTGGGGAAAAGTATTTAAATTCTTTTCCGTCTAGTTTGCCGGAACGCATGATATATTGAGCCATTAGTCAAACGCTGCTAAAAATCGGGCATTTGAAGTGTTTTTAGTAATGGAGCATGTAGCCATAAAATAACCATAAAATTGAGTTTGACTCATAACTGTCGAAGCGCCCTTATTTGAAGACAAAATGATGTTTCTGCACTAAGAAATTTTTAATTTATAACTGACACCCCAATTTTAGAGATATATGCTTTGTTAAATTAATGTCCGTGAGGTAATACAATTTCTTCAGAAAAAGTAAGAAGAATTTTGAAATGATTAAGAACGTTATGAATTAGCAAACTTATTTCACAAAATTTATTCTTTGATAAGCTTTCCTTCTGTATTTTTAAAAATAAAAAGCAGGAAAATTGTGAAAGTTTTACGAATATTAATTATTAAAATTGATTATTACTTTTACTACTGATTTTTTTCAAAGTAAAAAGGAATTTTGTGCAAAATCATAACTGGCGTAGAGCACAAAGAACTACACTGTGTGAAAAAAGTAGAAGGACAGTCATTTTTTTGTACAATATGCTTTTATTTTACTGCTTTTGATCTGATTTTTATAGAGAGTTGTTTTGTTAGAGTTTTAATTTACGTTAAGTGAAAGTTAAATGAGATTTTTTTATTTACCATCATTTTAACTTAGGAATGCAATACTTAATAACTTTGGGTGTGTGAAAAAGTAGAAGGACACATCCAAAAATCTATTTAGAAGCTGTTGGAAAGTTTATAGGTAAAGAAAGTTTTTTTTTGTCTAAATTTTAATTCCTTTTTAACAAAAGACGATCAATTCCAATTTATTGATTATTTGGTCTGAATAGCGTCAACATGTGAAAAGTTCTAAATGTAACAATATTAGTAATCATATTATAGTTTCTTATATTTCCCATTTTTCTAGCCTATTTTATTAAAAATCTTTTTCTGGAAAAAAAAAAAGATAATTTTTTATTTACCTTATATTTATAGGGCGCATTTCTTATAACTAATCCATTTTTTTTTAAATTAATAGTTTATGTATTAAAATTCATTTTGAAAGCATTTTTACTTATTCATATTTTGTTCTCGCAATACTTTGTTAATGAGAAAAACTTTTTTAACAATGAATTGGAAGCTTTTTACAGAATATTTATTTTTTGACAGTTTTAAATGCAAATTAAACAAATTTAAATGTAACAAAAAAAAAAAAAAAACAAAAAAAAAAAAACTAATAAAATCAGATAAAAAGCATCAAATTATAACTCCTATTTAATTTATCGCGTAATCTATTTGATAAATAGTTACCAACCATTAAAAATAGGTGCATTATGTATAATTGAGGTAAATGCCAATTTTAATTATACTGGCAATTAGCTTTTCAATAACTATAATTTATTGTTTTTATTTATTTCTTATAACTTTTATAATGCCAACAGTGTTCATAATCTTAGGGATATCTCTTAGCCTTAATTCCATTTATATCGACTAGTTTGTTTTCGTTAATTTTACAAAGTAGATATTTCAAAAAGGGCTTGAAAAATATGTAGCTTGATGTATTTATTAGATATTTTTAATCTAGTGGGCAAAATTTTTAAAAGGTCAGGCTTGCTATATTATTATACACCAGTTACATCATCTATAAATCTAATACAGAATTAAATAGAATATGAAAAATATGCGAGCTAAATTAATAAATGATAAGTATTAAATAAATTAAATCCTGATGTGGTATCAATAAAAATTTTAAAAATAAACTTTAAACATGTTATTTGCGACATAGGGCAGGGATGCATACTTCAAAATCAGATTTTTTTTTTTACATGTATTTGATTTTGTATTGTTCATATACTATTTTTGTTCCTTGTAAATGCGTTATTAAAAAAAATTGCAATTACTTTTTTTTGTGGTTTTAATTTTTCTAATTAATTCCTTTTCCATTAATTTCGACGGGGAAAATTTCCCAGACACGAGGGTTTGACTTAGAATTAGTTGGTCGTAGGCAGAATTAAACGCGTATCTGAAGGTATCGCTCTGTTCTAGATAAGTTGAAAAAACAGAGGAAAAGTAGCGTGATTGCTATTGTTATAAATCAAAAACTTTAAACATCCATTGTCTCTCAAGATTTCATGAATCTTTTACCTCATAAAATGGTTTCTAGAAAAAAATAGTATAATATATATATATATATATATATTAATTTTATTATTATTTTTTTACAATAATCTTGTTATAATTAAGATAATTAATAATCTTGTAATAATTTAAGATTATATACTTAAAATTGCCAAATTCGTTAAAATATAGCAATAGTAATTGTGACGTACTAGTATAACTCAACCACCGATAGCGTGAAACTTCGCAAGCGGCCAAGTCGGACAGATTCAAAAAGATCTGCGTCTAAAGCGGGGACGCTATTTTTTTTTTTTTTTAAGCTATTTTTTTTATTAAAAATGCAATTATTTAAAAAAATTTTTAACGATTATTTTTAAATAATTATTGTAAAATTGTAGATTACACGATATTAAAGAAAAAGTCGTTTGAAATAAATTCCTCATGAACTATTTTCTTTTCTCACTATGAATATCTTTAGCACCCTTATCAAGTAATCGATTCGTACACTTCGTCGCTAAAATGGATGAGTAGCATTAAACG